>OX375866.1:25892465-26330213 GCA_947359475.1 Heligmosomoides polygyrus bakeri | reverse complement strand
ATCAGGCTGAGCATATTAAGCTCACAAGGGAGAAACCGACGAACAACTGGTTGCCGTTCCTTAATGTGCAAGTTTATGTCTCTCACAACACTTTCCAGACTAGGTGGTACCGGAAGCCGAGCAACAAGAACATCATTGTTCATTGCAGGTCTGCACACCCTAGCAGTGCCAAGAGGGCCATTGTAAGTTGTTTCGCACAGCGGCGTTGGTATCCTCCAATGACGAATTCGAGTCCGCTTCAAGGGAGATGGAATCTCGTATAGCGTTGTCCAATGGGTACACTTCCGACAGCCTTACTAAGCAACGTCGTCCGCCTGCAGGAGCACAAAGACGCAGAGAACAAGAGCGCACCAAAATTCCTTTCTTGGTGCCCTTCATCACGGATGCTCTTAGTGCTCAAGCACGGAAATGTATACGCAAGGCTGACTTAGAAGTTCTGGTCAGGCTAGTTAACATGCCGCCTGCTAACCTCAGAGCCCAACTTGTCAGGAAACCGGCTGTACAATCGCGCTTGTGACACCCCGTCCTGCATGGTCTGCCCGTTCGGAAAGGAAGGGGATTGCACGGCCTCAGGTGTGGTATACCTCATCACTTGCACGGAGTGCAAAGAGGAATACATCGGTGAGACGGGCAGTCCGCTTAGGGTGAGGTTCAAGGAGCACATGGACGGGCTTCGGAAATGTCAGATTTCTACGCGGTTGGGGGAGCACAGGCAGCGTAGCCATGGTGGCGCAATGGTTGGGGTCGCGGTTACAATCCTTGCTCGAGAGGTTGAAATCGCAGCACGCAAGACTCTCGAAGCGCTGTGGATTGCCTTCAAGAATCCCGTGATCAATAGGAGGGAACAGCGCGTAGCGCTAACCCACTAGCTGGCCCCATTTGCTGACCTCTGTGGGCTCGAAACCGGAGGGCGACAGCCGGAGGGTCGCTGAGAGGTTGACCTTAGGTGGTAGTCTCATTCACCTAAACTGCCTCCATCCGAGAGTGACGCACCAGCCTCTTGGTGCTTCCATAAGGTTAGTTGGGCTGTCTCACTCCCCTTTCGTCTTCCTTTCCTATTAGTTCCGGAAACTCCTGTGACTTGAAATAGTTCTTGGACGAGTAACCTTTCAAACCTCGCTTGACTTTTCCAGGCTCTGAAGAAGGCGGATACGCCGAAACGTCAGCCGAATAAAGTGTGGTTAACAATCTTGGCTCCACAGCTCGAACAGTCCTATTGGTTAAATTATCTTTAATTTGATATGGAAGTTGTCCGTTTTCGTCCAAGGAGTGTTCAGTATTATTGGAAAGTTTTCAGTTTGAAATGAATCTAATGACAGTTTGCAGTGCGCTAATGTTTTTGATTTCTAGCGTGATCATGAGTTTCCTTCTAACAACGACAGGCATTGAAAGGGTGCGATAATTCCCAATCTGACTTTCAGGCCAGATCCTGTCTTGTAAAAAGGAATTTCTTAGTGTAAGGAATGGAGGCCTAGGGTGTGGGGAGAAGCGATACATTTTTTCCAGCGATTTAGCTCGTTAAAGACAAGTGTGAGAAACAAATAATTCACAAATCGCAGAAAAGCGTGAGTTAGGCGCTTCCCAGGAAAGGAGTGGGAATCGAATTGTGAGTTCAGAAACAGAGCGCTGGTCACTACTTACTGAAAAGGAGTTAATTAGACAGGTGTTCCCGTGAGTGAAAGAGCGACGCATTTCCGTGTCTAAGAATACATGTACATGTAGGTTGAAGAAATCAATGGTAGAAACCGAATATCTGGTCGTACTGGAGAACGCCTTAATTTGGTGATATTTCACTCAGAGTTTAAGGTGGATGCAGGCCTTGAGTGACATCGTTGAGCACATTCATGTCCAACCAGCGGCCACGGGGCTTGCAAACCCATGCAAACATATGAGTTGAGAGTGCTCAATTGCATTTTTCAAAGAGCCGTCAGTTTTTTGACTGAGGCGGTGACTGGAAATGGCGCGAATCCATTGTAACTGCTTGCAATCGACACAGCATTCAACCCGGAATCAGACATGAAGAAAAGAGGCAACGAGCTGTTTGGGAAACTTTCAAGAGCGTCGAAGAAATAAAGCAAGAAGAGAAGAACGTTCGACTCCGTATTATTCATCCTGCCGGGACCCCAGGTTTTGGAGTGCTCTTCGAAGACCTGGGGATAAACATACGATCAACGTCGAAGAATGGAATGGACGAGGCTCACAGTGACAAGCTTCAAAAAATGAATGAAGACCTCTAGAGTTAAGGGCTGTGTCGGCAAGGATTACAGCCATTGCTACGAGGATGAACTCGTAGAAAATTAGGTGGGCTTCTCATGTACTGTGTTTCGCTGACAACCGCAGAGCGATATGCAATGGATCGTCTTCATCGACCATCTCAAACAAATTGGCGGTCTACGGATTGACAGTTAGGCACAGGTGACACAGATACTCGATTGCCCTCGTTTCGTTCGATCGGATCGAAGAACTGTGACGATAACTGCTCCTTTTTCACTGTCGCTGTCGAGATAAACTCATAAAACAGTGGCCTCACTGCCTTTAGTCATTCAGAAACGAGCACTCAATTCTTCGGCGCGTAGTGCCCCTTAGTGGTTCGCAAAAGCTGGAGATTTTTTTGACAATGATCGCCTTCTTAGACCGGATGCATACTTCGGAAAAAAAGGTACGGGCTTCCCTTGCACTTAAATAAATGGGCGATCGTGCCCAGTCGTGCAAGCAGAAGGACGTTTTTTGTTGAGGCAAATGCTTTAGTGCCACGACGCACGTTTTGGATACATAGATGCGGGCGGCTCCCAGATGAGATGCAGACGATGGTAGGAAGCTTGACACACGATCTTTCAGAGCTTTAAAGAAATTAAGGAAATGACGCGCAGTTCAAGGGAAACAAGGTCGCTGTCTGAAACTTAAGAATCGCACTCAATAGGGACACGGCGAAAATGAGTTTCTGCACCAATTCAATGAGAAACGATAAACAAGGAAGTGAAAACTGAAAAAATTGGTGGCACTGGCATCAGAGCCAGTCCTTCTGCTTGCACGACTGGGCACGTCTGGTGGCACTGGCGTCAAAATGCTTTTTTGAACAGGTCAAAGCCGCCTAGAAAGAGGTGATCCTAAAATGCGGAAAAAATATACGAACAGCGGTTGCACTCCGTTTGCAACCAGCCTTGTAGAAACTTCTACACCTTTACGCTTGCCGAATTGCTCTGTAGCAAATTAATGAAGTAATTTCATTCAAAAGTGAACCACGGTGCCGAAATTAACATCATGCGAGGGTGGTTGGCATACCCGTGTCCCGAAGCTCCAGCAATGACCTACATATGACAACTAGCTGTTTGAGGGTACCATGGCCAACTGGTACGGATAACAGCCGTTTTTTTAATGGCAGATTACACCGTGTGCAACCATTTGTGGCATAATCCTTAACCGATTTCCTCCGATTTTCTGGGCATGGGTATTTTCAGCTGAGTCTGGTCAATACTGTTTTTCTTTTTTTTTCTCACCATTTTTTATTTTACTTGTGCTAGTATTCTGACCTATTTGATTGTTTGGAGGCGCAGTCTTTGTAGTGTATAAATAAATAAATAAATAAGTAAATAAACGAATAAATCATGCTAAAGTTATGAGCCAAAATCGGAGTATTAGGAGCGCTTTATGAGAAGATGCATTCGGACAGCCCAAGCCCTTTCCAAAGTTCTAATAAGTTCAGTTGTGCGTGGAGTGCAGCCGAAGGAAGTGCCCGCTGTCGTGTGCACCCGATACCAGGTTTCCGGGATTTCCCGCCCAGGCCAACCAATACTTCCATCCTTCCGCGTCGGTGAACTGGTACCAGACTTGTTTGGAAACGACACAGCGCTGACCTAACCATGACATGGTCACTGCGAGCCTTTGTATAGACCAAATATACATTCAAATCGCCTCGACTACCCGTACTACTAGAACGATCCAAAGAGAGGCTGAATAACGCCGTTCTTTATCGTTTATTCTTTAAACAGGTTAAATGAGTAACTTCCCAATGATTTCTAAAATAAACTTTTGTAAATTTTAAACTTCATGATATTCTGCTCAGGCTTTCGTAGTCTCTACTAAGACAACTTTATAAACAGGAAGTGAGCAAGGTGGAGAAAAGAATAGGTGACTAAATGAGAAGGCGGGAGGAGGCGTAGGCAGGCTCAGCGGAACCTGACGGAAAATCCCAGCCTCAAATGGAATGGGCATCAGACTAAAGGATTCCTCTAGCCGGTATCCCCGCATCGACATTCTTCCCATTGAAAAAGAGCCGCGCGACGAGTCGGTTTAGTATATGAATAATCGGATAATGTCCACGCGGCACTGGATGAAGCCAATGAAGCGCATAGACTGCCAGCTGCGGGAGTTGGTGCTGCACTGTGAAAGAAGGCAGTGTCGGTCTTTGTTTGAGTGACAACGCGACATGAAACAACCATTGGTGAAATAATGTGAATATACCCATGAGAAGGCTTTGAAGAGGTTAAGGGTAACCCAGGAGGGCAAAATTTCTACTTGAGGGCTCAACTATGTACCATCACTTTCCTCGTTACAATTTTCAACTGATCCTTGCAAATTTTTGGCGAGTTAGATTCTTTAAAAATTACATAAATATTTTAGCTTTGCTGTATTAATAGCATGTAAAGCTGACTTTTTGAAGCAGACTGAAATTCCAAATCGACCACTTTTAAAATGCATCGACTAGACCAATTGATGGCGTCAGAACGTTCATTATTATGTAAATTGTCTAATTTTCTGCGATAGCTTGATAAAGGCCGAAAAAAAAACTATTAAATGGCTGCACTATTTGGAATAAGAAATCTGAGGTAGCTATAGAATGCTTGTAAGCCCTTTCTAAAGTGATGAAAAACAAAAAAACGCATCTTTATGTCAAAAGGATTGATTTTGCCATGCATTCAATCCACACAACTCCATTTTTAATTTTTTAATGGTGAAATTTCTGCCTATGCAGCGTTCAAAAGAAAGGTACACAAGAAAGTAGATACGGAAGAACGCGTAACGTTTCACTGGGCAGGGTTATTTAAGCAGCACCTTAAGTGCTTAATTTTGCCCTATATCAAAACATTTTAGAATATTCCACTACTCCGTGCTTTACCCAGCAGATTTTCTCTCTCTTGCAGATATAATAATTCGTCAGCTGTTGCATTTTGATTTGCGAGGTTTCTTGTGGGTATTTCATCACGTTGTGTTTCACATAATGCTGTGTCCTTCTGTTCTTCTATTTTAGAATTACACACATTTGTATGTAAATAAAAAAATGAATAAATTTACACCTTCAACGTAACAAATGTTAACACGCTGAAGGAGTGCACTGAAAATTTATGGATCATCTGTTGCTGGAGCAATCTGCAAAGTTGTCAATATGTTTTCCAACAAAATCTGGGTATTTTTTTCTTAAATTCTGTTTTGGCGTCCTTCAAAGTAGGCCACTGCAAAGCAAAAGGAGTCCTGTTCAACTTGCAAAGTACCAAATTTGACGTAAAAATGCCATAGTTCAAAAGGTGCACCCTCAAGGTCCTCTTTCGTGAGAAGAAACTGATCAACATGGGACATGCTGTACGATTTCAGTGTTCACTCCAAGCGTGTCATGAATATTCACGTATAATTGGCGATAAACTATGTAAGGATACGTGATCCGTCGGTAGCACATAGGAGCTTTAATTGAAACAAACTGCTCCTAATGAGGCATTGTTTGTCCTAGACTACCCGCGCATAAGATGACTGGCAAACACGATGAGAACTCGTCCACGCAGTCCAAGAATTTAATCCATGGTAGCGGGACCACTTCCGAGAAGTGGAGTGCAAGACCCCAGACGATGGCGTCCAGTTTTCTGCTATCGCATATTCGTTCAGTTACGGCTAATGTTTTGGTAGGATATATTTATCTGCAGATCTTCCAAAGGTTGCTCAAAATTCTGCGAAATGTTTATCGAAAACCTACAAAAGCCGAAGCGCCTGTCGTGGCTGTTTTGAGAGTTATCGACCCCCTGGAGAAAACCTTCCATTGACCTTGGGTCACGGCTGTCGAACTGAACATTGTTCAAAAATCGTCAGAAATGAAATGAAGAGGGGAGCCCAACTAAAATCCGCATTAATGAATTTGAAGCATGTTAGGCCGATGCGAGGAGGATTAACCCCTCACAAAGCGTCTTACTTTCAACGAATTTGAGCGGTATTGAGTTCTATGCTAGAGTGCTGTACTAGTTTAGCCTTAGTACCAAGAAAAAAGTCGCCAGATTGGATTCCACGCAACAGTTTTACAAGAAAGCTCCTGGGCAGTTTCATGGATTTAACTTCAACTGTGTTCCTTATGCAGCTGAAACGAATAGATCATTCAGTTTTCGCTCTTTACGCTGCACGCCGAAAAAGATATGATTTGGTCACGATTGTTGCCATCATAAGTGGCATGATGGGTCTTACCCTCAGAACTTCTATTCGTTATTTCATTCCAACGCTAGGGATAGTCAGCAGAAGGTTCAAGTTCTTAAAGATAACAGCAACAGCAATAGAAGACCTGTTTTCTTTACAAACCGAGCAGGAGCTGCTCTGAAAGTAAGAAAGCTACTGCGGAACTCCTTAAATGGATATAATATGCAATATATACCTTCCACTGACTACATACAGGTATGCTCGAACTGGTTCTGATAACGATGTTTCCAGTGTTCTGATTTAGTTTTTTATTCATTCTGTTGCCTTTTCTGCGAGGATGTCCACGTACAGCTGAATAGATAAACAAACTCGCAGGGTAGACAACCTCGCAGGGTTTTGAAATAAAACCTAAAACTAGAAAAACAAGGGAGAGAAAGTAAGAAAGCTACTTCTGACTCGGTGAAAGATCAACAAGACTGCCTGGTTTAGATGAAGGAAGCAGATGATGTGCTTGAGAACACGATCTCTTCACCTCCAAGACGCAACAGCGCGTAGGGCTGTCGAGGTGCCGCGAAAAAGCACTAATGTAAACACACGATAGCTACTTGTTCTCGAAGCGGCCTCAACATAAATCTGCTCTTTCAAGAGGGTGAAGAGTAAATTAAAGGTGAAAATGCTGCTGCACTTGGACTTCACTCGTCTCAAGCAAATGATGTGGTGTATCTGAAGTGCTATATTTCTGATGCCATTCAAAAACAGCACGTGAAATATATGAGGCTTGGTAAAGCAGATCTCAGTAAGATTTGCCTCCTGAAAGACTCGGGTTTACACCTACGATCCAAGCCACTCATCAACGTTGCCCGGAAGTCACCAGAGCACAGAAGGGAGCATATAACGGGCCGGTTCAGCGGGAACATTCGTGAGGAACATGCAACGCACGGAATCTGTCAGCATAGGACGCCTGCCAACCGGCTCCGGTTGGACCGGATTCGCCTCGCGCTCACGCTGCAAATTGACAACGAAGTGACGTACGATAGCGCGGGCCATCTTATTCAGCGGCCGACGGTAAAACGGCATCCAGACCGGAAAAAACGAACAGGAGGCTCGTAGAGGGTCGTTATCGCAGCCGACAGCACTGGGAACTTGTCGACGAAGTCATCAAAGACCGCATAAACTACTCAATTGCATGGTCATTCTCTCCAGAAATTGAAGATACGAGGAAAATTATGGAATGCTGATGATGCAAACAGACACCTGAAGGTACAGAGTCAGCTCAGAGTGAGATATATACCATTTTCACGCGGAATTGGACGCTTTTCAGTTCAAACTTTCTCCTAAGCTAGCATTAAGACTTTTGAAATCAAACTGAGCTCTCTCAAATCGAAGTGACGGGCAGGTTAAACTACAGACTCAATAAGATGGTTAGAATATTTTTTTGTTAAAGGAAAATTTGGTGAAATTTCTTTGAAATGTTTTAGTTTATCTGTCCCAATAAATGAAATACTTTATGAAAAATTTATTTTCGAAAATTTCTTAAAGCACAACAAAGAAGCAAGCGAAATATCATATCGCGCACTAAAAAAGCTCCCAGCACTTTGTATTTGACTCTTAGTGCAAATGCCAGTTACAGGAACCATCAAAGTGAGGATATGTGTCCTTTGATTTTGTTGTATCGCTAACAGTTACTCTTAAAATGGAGTGAAATTCACGCTACCGCGTGATATATGAAGAGAAACGTAACCATCACCATGGGACTAAGATAATGCCTATTTTCGCTCTTCAATCCTTGTGACCATTTGCACCCTGTGACCCTTTTAGTGCGTTTACTTTTAAAAACAAAATAAAAACAAAACGATAACATGCTTAAGAATTATAAATAAAATAAAATAAAATAAGACCGAGAATAAATAAATAAATAACAAAAAAATAATAATTAAAATTAAAATTAAAAAATAAAAATCTAAAAATATAGTCTCTATGTTCCATGTCCGACTGTCGCTGAATCTTGGCATAATTTTAAATAGGAATCGTAGAATTGCCTTGACCTCGAGACCAAGATTGATATAATATTTATCCGGCTAACGTTTCGGCGCAACCGCCTTCGTCAGAGCCTGGAAAAACAAGAGAACTTAGAGAGGTTGTTCGTCCAAGGACTAGCTTCAAGTCACAGAGGTCTAAGAAGATAGAGATGGAACGAGACAGAGCAGAAGTGGCACAGTCCCAACTAACCTTAAGATTGCAGCCGAGAGGCTGTCACGTCACCCTCGGATGGAGGCAGATTGGATGAGTGAGAGTCTCCCCTTCCAGTCATCTCTTCAGCGACCATCCCTCTGTCACTATCTGGCGTTAGACCGCAAAGATCAGCAAAAGGGGCGAGCTCCTGAGTTACCATTATGCGCTCCTCTCTCCTATTCATTACGGGGTTCCTTGAGGCAATCCACAGCACTTCAAGGGTCTTGCGTACTGTGATGTCGGCCTCGCGCGCTAGTACTGCCACCGCTACACCAAACATTGCGCCAGCATGACTTCGCAGCCTGTGCTCTCCTAGCGGTGTCGAATGCTTGCATTTGTTAAGTCCATCCATGTGCTCCTTCATCCTCACCCAAAGTGGCCTGCCTGTCTCACCGATGTATTCCTCTTTACACTGAGAGCAGGTTATGAGGTACACCACCCCCGAGACCATGCAATCTCCTCCTTTACCGAACGGACACACCACACATGAAGGAGTAGTACAAGCGCAATCATACAGGCGGTTCCGCACAAGCTGCGCCTTGAGATTACTAGGTGGTATCTCAGTTAGCCTAATCAGGTCGTCCAATCCAGCTCTACGAATACAGCTTCGTACTTGAGCGCTTAAAGCATCCGAAATAAATGGGATTGAGAAAGCAATCTTGGTGCGCTCTTGGTTTCTGCCCATTCGTTCTCTTGCAGGCCGACGACATTGCACACGCAGGCTTTCAGTAGCATGACCAACATATCCATTGGAAAATGCAATTCGAGAAGCCATTTCCCTTGACGAACACCTGAAGTCTTCATTAGAAGACACCATGGTCGCTGTGTGGAACATTTTCTTGATAATGGCCCTTTTAGTACTGCTCGGATGGGCAGAACGGAAATGCACCAAGATGTTCTTGTTAATAGGCTTTCTATACCACTTCGTGTGGAAAGTGCTACGAGAGAAATTCACTTGCACGTTGAGGAACGGCAGCCAGTTGTTTGTCGGTTTCTCTCTTGTGAGCTTAATATGCTCCGCTTGATGATTGAGCAGGTCGAAGCAGGAATCCACTTCGCTTTGTGTTGCACAAACTATGAAACAATAGTTAGTAGTCTCTATGTCCGACGTTCATAAAACCTGGGCATGCTATAACAATATATTTTGTTGTTCTATGCCACGCAGGTTTGTTATGGTGGTATAACTTTCATTTCGGCCGACGTTTCGACAACTCGTCTTTTTCAAAGACCTGAAAGTATTTCGAAACTTTAGATTCGGCAACTCATTCCGCCAAAGGCATAATTCTTCACATCTCTAGTTACAATGGGTTCCCACGAATGTCAAGAAGTGCCCCTCTAAAGCACACCGAACTCACCGTAGTTCCACCAGCTCTGAGAGAGGGCTCAGCTATATAGGACCATAAATGAGCAACTGGGACCTACCATGCAGATCTATACTAATAAGTGTAGATTGCGCAGTCTCAGAGCTCACACAACGGGATGAAGGGCAAGAAGTCGCTGGTTATTGAAATGCACTCGTTTCGGTTGTTCATTGCTGGATTACGCTCCCGAATCCAGAAAGCCTCAAGAGTCTTTCTGCTACCGATTTCACTTTCATGTAGCAACACAGTGCATTTAATATCAAAGTCGTTTCCGCCGTGGGTTTCTTGTCGATGTTTACCCAGTGGGGTTAACAAGCTTCGCTTCAATTTTCCAGCTAAGTGTTCATTGATGCGAACACTAAGTACCCTTCCTGTCTCACCTATGTATAGCACTCTAATTATCTAAAAATATAATAATAAAAATGGAAAATTACAACACCTCTCTCTTCGCTGATGAGCCACCGAGGTGTCATAATAAAAACGGTTTGTCTGAAGGGATGTGGCGAAACAAACCATTGAGGATTTATGTTGTTTCTTCATAAATCTCAAGTATATTTAAAAACGAATGCTTTAAGTTGTTCCTTGAGATTGTTTTGGTATTATGAGTTATAATGTTTCCGAGCCTTTTTTTAAAGAACCGAGTAACAACTACCTGTCGAATGCTCGAGAACGATTAGAAGCAGATGAGGAAAGGATTATGTTATGGGTCTTACAGTGAATGAGTAAAGATTAAAGAACAACTGCTTCAAATTTCCGCCAGCACTGGAGGAAGTAGTATGGAATAAGAACATTTGGGGTCGAAGTTATTCAATTCACTTTCTGGGGTGCCCACGCACGCCACTTTAAGTAAACAGCGTGAAAGCGATTTGTATGCGAATTCTTCACACAGAATGGCTTGTGGTGGTCAACCGCAGAATAAGTATCATTTTGATAACAACTCGACGGCAACTGAGGAGAAAGAGCATTGACTGAGCCGGTCTCGACTTTAACTTTCAGTGGGCTCGGAGGAGCGGGCTGCAGAACAGCTCTAATCTGCACGACGAGAAGGATAAATAAAGGACAACGGACGTTGTTTCTCACTCCTTTTAGGATGCACCACATATTCTACTTGTGCGGTATTTCGTGGAGGCGACTTGAATGGGTATTTAGTCTATACAGTGGCTTGCGGGAACCAGCCGATGAACAAGAAAGATGGAAAGTTTGGTTGGCCTAGAAGAGAAATCCGATCCAAGAACCTGGTAGCAGGCTCGCGCGACAGCCGGCATCTCCTCGGAGTGCGCTCCGCGCGCCCATAGGTCCGTAGGAAATGCATTACTAGGACCAATGTACGAAATATAAAAAATATCTCAGCTGTTTGAAATATTTCCTATCAGGCCAAGAAGAGAGTTCTTCAAGAATGACGTTGTTCAAAGTCTAAGCTATTGTTTTAGCAGAAGATCACGTTTTTCCTTGCTTCTTTGTAGCGTATAGGAATGTAGTTTTGTGAGCTGTACTGCTGCTAAAACATCAAGAAAACTCAAGTTCTTCTACTTACGTTTTTATATTGGTAAGATAAGTATAAGTGTACTCAGGTTACTGGAAGGTAGAAATTTGGAGCTCAATAACGATGCATTCTTAGACAAAAGTTTGTATGAAAACGAACGGTCTCGCAAACACTTCCTTCAAGAAGGCCTCTGTTGAAAAGCGGTTGGCCTTCTTTCCTAGAAACGAGCCCGAGGTCGAAACATGATATGGAAAAGAAAACAATGGAACTGCGAACAAAAGAAGCAATGTCTCACTTTATGAACACCTTCTCCCGAATGACAACAGCATGAGAGTCTCATATCTTGTGGACCTTCTTAAAGAGACAACTGACGAGAGTAAAAATTATTGTACTGGATTTCCCACACGTTGTCAACCAAATTTTTAAAAGTCAACGCAATATTCCTCTCCAATTTTGCGGTTGAAAATATTAGGGTGTCCAGAAAGTGTCTGCAGAAAACTTCGCAACACTCCAGATTTTTTCTGAATTTTTTGAAGATTTCAACATAAGTGCTATATAAGAGCGCTATCCTGTTACATATGCATAATATATCCAGCTCCGTCTTCCTTGTCTATTTCACTACGATGAGTGAACTGTTTACCCATCTACCGGCGAAGACGTCTGGGCATATGCACTCAGCTACTCTCCCGAAGTCGCACCTTCAACTGGCTAGACACCGTCGTCACAGGAGACGAAAATTGGGTCCTCTACGTCAACTACGCTCGTAAACGTGCGTGGTGCCAACGCAATGAAGTGCCGAAATCTTTCGTAAGAAGTGAAATTCATGCGAGGAAAGTCATGTTGAGGGTCTGGTGGGGAGTTTATGGGATCTGTCATTTCGAGGTGCTGCCTGACAGCACGACAGTCACTGCCGAGGTCTACGCTACCCAAATGCAGAGACCGGCCGACAAGATGCGCAAGGATCAGCCCGGGCTCGATAAAGTTCACTTACTGCACGATAACGTGCGCCCACACATCGCGAAGACGATTTCTCAGAAAATTCTGGAACTCGAATGGGAAGTTCTGCCGCATCCACCCCGTACAGCCCAGATCAGGCCCCAAGTCACTGACTACCATCTTTTTTTATCACTTCAGCATCATCTGGAAGGGAAGCGTTATGAAGATCGTGATCACCACGAAAATGACCTTCGAGCTTTTTTTGCCTCCGTCGCCGGATTTCTATGCCAGAGGAATTTGAAGTCTTGTGGAACGTTGGCGGAGGATAGTCAATTGACTAATAAATGTTAATAAGGAATTGTGTTATTTTGAAAAAAAATTGTCGTATTATTGCAGATACTTCCTGGACATTCTAATTATTAGAGAAAGTGCCTCATTTGAAAGTAGTGAAAATTTTAACGTTTTTTTGAATAGGTTGGCATCCGTTTTTTGTCGAGCTATGCAGCTAAACTTCTAGCGATTTAAATTATTTTTTCAGATCTTGGTTCTGTTACAATTACAAATAGCCCTAACTGTACTCGAACAGACTCAAGTAAAAGGTGACACTGGAATGATAACACATCATGTTGTTAAAATGGTCCTGACACACGAGGGCGCAAGCGTCAGTGAACAGAAAATTATGACGGAAATGCATTTTTGCAGGGCGCTGATCATTTATGCTACCTCGGCTACATATTCAACACATGCGTCACCTGCTTCTGTCGGAATGCACTTTTTGTCATCTTGGCGTTCATTATCATCAAAACTTTGAGTAAGCCAGTAAGGAGCAACAACGGCTGCATTCCTAAGCATAGAACAAGTCTAGCACGCTTGGTTCTTCCAGTGAAAGCAGGCAAACCATGATCCTCATTGAGAAACGGGCATAATTTGGTACCGACAAGTGGCATCTGCGATGTGAAGCAATTAATTCCATTATGTTGGACATACAACAGGTATTGGGTAGAGGTCGCGTTTCGCAGCAAAAGCTGGCCCTTGATTGATTCCACCTAAATTGATTAAAGGTTCATGTCCTGTCTAGGCCAAGCATGTCATCCATCGTTTCGGGGTCTACGGGTTGTGACTGTGCTTACCTGCCAAGGGCAATGTGCTCATTTTTCTGTTGGGCTGCGGTCGAAAATCATTGCATGGGGGAAATTTATGTTCCAATTGCTCCCACAATATTCTACAGGAACCTAACGCGTAGCGCATTATTTGTGCATTGGTGTTGGGTAACACAAGCATTTATTTCTACCCCTTGGACTTGGTTAGGACTATATTCAAAGTTAGCGCAAAATAGACAGAAACTGCGGAGTTACGGTGCAGACACAAAGCAACGGAAAGAAAGGGGCACAAAAGAGACACAGAAAGAACAACAAGCGAAAATAATCCAATTTAGGTCGCTACTCCTTTTGAACAGGTTTTCCCGCACACACCATTAGATGGAAATGTGTTCGTTTCACCCAACGACATTTCTGTCTTTCACAGATGACCGTTAGCACCGTGAACCCGGTTGCACTTCCATTTTTCGAAATATCAAAATCCTCGCTAAAGGTAGCATTTAGCCCGAAATGTCATGCATATCTTAGAAATTAGGTGTTCTAGTTAATCGGCGACTAGATTGTTCTTCAGTTGAGCGTTCGTTCTCGGTAGGTGCATTTGCCTGAGATTCGTCATAGCTTCAATGACGTATTCTGCCACAGCATCGGCTCCAACAAAATTTCTTTGCTGACGTTCTTCAAATTCCTTAGTGGGAATTCTTGTTGTCGTCGTGTGATCGTTCTTTATCGTTTGCAACAACGATAAAAAATAATGCAAAAATGCGATGCTGAGTACCCCTACAGAGACAACTAAAGGGCTCACCAGGGGAATTCTATTGTTTTCTGTGTACAATGTAGCCTAGTATTGCAGTATTACAACAAAATTAATCAGCCTTAATAGGGAAACTATTCAACTGTATAGCACAACATTTACGTTGCACCATCTATGGATCCTTCATCTTATAATCCTTGCAGTTGTCATGTTTTTAGCCTCTCTTTTTACTACAAAATAGGGTGCCTCCACGTAAAACTACTGCCCGAGTTCCTCTGGGCCGCAATTGAGCAATCCATTTCAAGGTGGGTAAATTTCTGAAAATTGGTGGTTCATGGTCACGGTTCTATATTCACGGTAGTGTGCATGAAATTACATAGGTCACTCTCCAGAGTGAACGCTAAACGAAAGGATCTGAGTTACAACTGAAGGACGCTGTAATTTTACTGATCATGCACAACGCAGCAACGAGCTGCAGCAATATTCAGACGCGTGCGTGACATTCTTCTTCTTCTTCTTCTTCTTCTTCTTCTTCTTCTTCTTCTTCTTCTTCTTCTTCAGCGTCTGTCCCGCTTCATAGCGGGGTCCGCTATTCTCGTGTCATGACGCCACCTCTCCCGATCCAGCGCTAGATCGGGGTGGACACCAGCTACTTTCAAATCCGTATGTAACGTGTCAGACCAGCGCTGCTTCGGACGCCCTCTAGGCCGCTTTCCAGACACTTCCAACTTAAGGCCTATCTTGCGGACGCTGTCTTCTTTTCCACGCAGAACGTGACCGTACCATCGAAAACGGGCTTCGCGCACCTTGTCAGCTATCGAACTTTTGCCGAATAGCTTCGTCTCGGATGCGGTCCAGGCGCGTGACTCCAGCTATCCAGAGCAGAATTTTCGTTTCCATTACGCTGAGGCGACTTTTCGTTTCCTTTTTCGCAGGCCAACACTCAGCTCCGTACATCGGTAAGGCCGGACGACGGTTCTATACATTTTTGACTTCAGCTGCTCTGGTATCTTCCTATCGCAGAGCGCGCCAGTCAACGAGCGCCACTTGGACCAAGCTGCACTCACGCGTGAGTTCACTGCAATCATCAGATTGCCATCAGATGCTACTGTTGATCCCAAGTACTTAAAAGCGAAGTACGTTGGAGCCGGTGCCGTCAACCTTGATGGAGCTGGACTCATTAACGTCCATCGTTAGATACTCGGTCTTCTTCACGTTCAATCTGAGTCCAAACCACTCCAAGCGATCACATCAAGCTTGCACCTCTCGCTCGAGTTCACCTTTATGTTCGCAAGCGAGCATTACGTCATCAGCATAAAGCAGTGTCCAGGGGATTGGCTTCTGAAGATCTCGTGTAATTGCGTCCATCACGACAACAAAAAGCAGTGGGGAAAGCGCAGAACACTGGTGTACCCCGACAGAGATGGGGAACTCCATCGAGGTCCCGGCTGCCGCTTGATCTCTTCTCCTTGGGCAAGAGTAGAGGATTCGCACCCACTCTATGAGCTCTTCAGGAATTCCATGTCGTCGCAGGGCGTATCGCTTCACGCGGTACGCAGTCAAAGGACTTTTCCAAGTCGAGGAAGGCGATATGCACTGGTTTCTGTTTCTCGCGGTGTTTCTCTATCAGGAGACGAGCAGCGTGAATGGCATCAACAGTGCCACAGCCAGCCACGAAGCCGCACTGATTACTGGAAAGCTGGACGATTTCACGGATTCGACTATCGAGGATTCGCTCGAAGATCTTCATGCTGTGCAAAAGCAAGCGAATCGGACGGTAATTGAAGCAGTCCGCAGGACTGCCCTTCTTCTTCCAAATCGGAATCGACGTAGTTGGCTCCAACAGTCAGGTACTTTCTTCTCCGCCACAATCTGATTGAAGATCTTCGCCAGCCACTCAGCCGGGTTCCAAAACATTGATTTCCACAGGTCAGATGCCATGTCTTCGGGTCCAGTCGCTTTGCCTGGCCCGGTCTTCTTCAGAGCCGCTTCTTTCTCTTCCACATTGACCTTCTGGACGGGTCCGTGGGTTGGAGCTGTTGAAGGGATGGCTGGATGAGGAAGTTCTGCTGTGGAGATCTCCTCAAAATAATCGCGCCATCGCTTCAATGCCTTCTTGCGATCCATGAGAAGATGGCCGTTCTCATCATTGATGCCGAAAAACTTCTCAATATCCTCTGTCTGCCGATGGCGATTCTTGGCAAGTCGGTGCAGATGCCGCTCACCATCGATACAGCCACGGCCTTCTTTGCAGTTTCTTCGCTTCTTGGTATACTTCCGCCAGTTATCGGCTGTCATTGCGCCGAGAAACACGTGATAGAGCGGCTTCTTCTCTCGAACCTTTGCTTTCACGTCGTTTGTCCATAGCCATGCCTGCTTGT
Source organism: Heligmosomoides polygyrus bakeri (assembly GCA_947359475.1). Classification (NCBI taxonomy): domain Eukaryota; kingdom Metazoa; phylum Nematoda; class Chromadorea; order Rhabditida; family Heligmosomidae; genus Heligmosomoides; species Heligmosomoides polygyrus. The sequence goes on along the minus strand of OX375866.1, from coordinate 26,313,582 downwards.
CGACCTTCCGTCGCCCAGGCTTCGTAATGCCGAGTTCCGAGCTTTACGCAGCTGCAGCTGCAGCTTGACGTATCGCGTCGGTCGCCATATTACATGCTTCGTCGACAGTTGTGACCATCGGTAACCGCACGCGAGAAATCACAGCTGCTTCCTTCTCTCTCATTCGCCACCACTTTATTCTCGCTGCACCGCATCGCACGACCTGCTTCTACCTTAGAGGGGCGATCATAAAGGTTCAGATCAGCGGCTGATGCTGCGGCGCGACCGTCTCATACGGCACGACCTTCGCGTCTGTGACAAGACCTCGGTCGCGATCCTTCGCAAGCACAAAGTCTATCTGAGACTTGGAGCTCCCGCAACAGTATGAGATGAGGTTGAAGTTGCGTTTTCGGAGGACGATGTTCACTACGGTGAGGTTACGCGATTCCGCATAATCAAGAATACGCTCACCATCGGCGTTACGTGACCCGTACAACCACCATGACAGCTGTAACCGTCTTTCGTAGCACCTACGTGCACATTAAGGTCACCAGCGACTATGATGACATCTTTCGAAGGTACCTCTGCTGTCTTATCATCAAGTAGGCTCCAAAACTCATCCTTGGTTGGTTATGACCAGCCGGTCTACGGAGCAGACGCAGAGAAGAAGTGATATAGTTGCTCTTTAGCGGCGACAACGATCTTCATCAATCGATCATCAAACCGCTCGATGTTTAAAATCGAGTCACGAAATCACCCGTGTGCCGGAGACGATTACACCGACACCACTTGTTGTCCTGGGACTTCCACATAGAACGGCCTTAAAGCCACGTCCTATGTCCTTGACTTGCGGCAGGACCACCTCGTCTCCTGCACCGCACAGAAATCAACTCATCGACGCTCCAGTACTTCAACCAACTCGCACGAGCGGCCCGTCAACGTACCCACATTCAGCGTTGGTACGCGGGTCCTGCTTACGTTACGGGACTTTCGGACTAGCTCGGTTGCTCCCCGATGCCGTCCTCGCATCAGGGACCCTCACATATTTCCACGCTCGCCGGGCTTTGCGAGTCCGCGTTGGCTCCCGCATTCGCCGTAGCACTATCTCGAAATACTTGAACTGTCATACACCATGTGATGTGACATGGGTCTTCGTAGGCCGGCCTGTCACAAGGGCCTGTCGCCTGCAATCGAGTGTCCGTGTTCGGTTCGGCTCATCAAAGCGTGCAGTTTCCAGTGGCACCATACATCGCCACCCGTGCGTGACCTAATAGGTTGTAAAGAAAGTTCTGGCAGGTGCACGATGCGAAAGTTTGCATTGCTCTGGCGAATGTCGGACCAGATTTCCGTCGCGTAACACATCGCAGCCAGTACAGAGGCGTTGAATATCAAGGCTCTGAGGCCGATATCCTTGAGACTTCGCGAATCGAACTGACGTATGCCCATGCTGGCGTCGCCTGCGGGCGATTTAAAGAGCAAGGTCGTTCCCCATGTTCAGCTCTCTTCCCAGGCAGGCGTAGGTGTCGACCTGTTGTAGAGCGACACATCTTAACCTTAGGAGTCCCATAACTTATAACTTATATCACACCACTGTTGACCATAAATCGCGTTTTACACATATTCATGTCCAATCCAATCTTCATACCTGCCACATTGAGCTCGTTCAGCATTTCCTCGACATCTGCCGTGGTGGTAGAGATGAGAACGATATCGTCGGAAGCAAAGGTTGCTGATCCGTTTACCGTCCACAAGATAGCCTTTATCGTCCCAGTTCATGTCATTATATGGCATCCTGGAGTGCCGCTATGAATGGCTTAAGAGAAATCGTGTCTCCCTGCCATATTCCTTTCCCGATAGGAATTTTAAGCTTTGCATCGAACAACTGGATGGTAGTCGATGTGTTCGAGAAGCATTCGACGAGAAGTCGGATGTAGGGCGATGGTAAACCAGCATGTGCAAGCGTGTCCAGAACGGCGTTGATTTCCACAGAGTCGAACGCATTCCGATAGTCCACGAAAACAAGGACAAGTGGGATGTTGTATTCGCGGCTCCCTTAGACGAGTTGTGAGACAGTCTGAATATGGCCCATGCAGGAGAAATTCTTGCGAAACCCTGCTTGCTCCACTGGCTGATACTCATCCAAGCAACGCTCCATGCGGTTAAGCGATATCCTGGTAAAGATCTCGTACATAACCGAGAAAAGACTGATGGGTCGGTAGTTCTTAATATCCTCCTGCTAACCTTTTTCGAAGATTAGAACTGTTTTCGATTCCTTCCATGAGTCTGAATCCTACCAAGACGAAGTTAGAGGTTGAAGTGCTTGGCAAGAAGTGAGCAGAGTTCACTGCTACCCGCACAAAGGAGATCAGCAGAAATGTATTCTAGCCCGGGAGCAGCGCCTGGCTTTATCCTTCTGATGGAGCAACTTCTGTTTCCAAAATGGGAGGTATTTCCTCAGCTGGTGGCATCAAGCATTTCCGGACACTGATGGAAGAACGAAACAGATCTGCAGAATTCTTGAACGATGGCTTCTATCGCTCTTCGAGACGTTTTCTTTGTTCCACCCTTATCCGTAAGAGCTGACATTATCGCATTCTGGTCGCACAGATCTCGTTTGCAGTGCTTTATGCTCGCACCTTCCCAGCTGCTTCTAATAGCAACAATCTTCTTTAGGCTTGAATGGACTCCTTCAGTGCAGTTCGACAGGCCTTCAAGATGGTGACTTTTTCCAGATGGGAGGATTAGGATCCAGTTTGACAGCTCTTCTTTGCTCCTAGAGTTAAATCGCATGTGCGTTGAGTCTTGAAGCAGACGGTGATGTGGCTCCGCAAGAGCTGCTAGCACATTTCAACAGTCCTTTGGAGAGAAAGTCGTAGTCTTCCGACGGATCTTCAAGAAGATTCCAATCATACGACTTTATTGCATATTCCAACTCCTCAGACTTGCATGTGGGGATCCTCACCGGTACCGGTTCATGAGTGTCACGCTTGAACATCCTCTTTTTGAGATTCAGCTTTGCACGGACAAGACGGTGATCCGAGCCGGTGTCAAATGAAGGCAGCACGGAGACGTCGAACAGACTCCAGCGTCTGTTCGTAAGAACATGGTCGATCTCCGAACGTGTTTCTCCATTTGGGCTTTCCCAGGTCCATCGTCGGTTTGAAGGCTTCTTAAACATAGAATTTCCATGGTAGAGACGGCACACGAATAGGAAGTCTATCGGGCACTCTCCGTTTTCGTTCCTTGAGGAAGTTCCATGTGGTCCTAGCCTCCATTCCTCGTGATCGTTCGTACTGACGATAGCGTTAAAGTCCCCTACAACAGAAAAAGAAAAAAGAAAGAAAAGAAAAATCTGATGGTATGCAAACAAAGGCTGTGAACAGTAATTAACTTTCACGAAGTTTTAAGCATGTGTCCTCATACACCCTGAGTAAAATTCAAAATAAAAATAAAAAATCAATAAAACCTTTGTCTGACAGTGGCAAATACACTATATTTTTAGACCCAATCGCGCTATTTAAAGACACAACGCACATTCCGGTAATGCGTCGAATTCTTTCAAAAAGTAACATAGTTGAAGAGTCCAATATCGCCTTTGGAACAAATGAGGAATACAACTGCATAAGAGGTGCAGCGACGTGGCCTACAAAGTTATCCACTCGATTCAATGCGTTTTTCACGCGAGGAGTAGCTACCTACGAATAATGCTGCTTCACCGTAATGTAGAATGCATGAGCAAAGACTTGAGACTGTTTTGTACCAAGCATGCTCAATTCTTACCGTTCTTTGCAACTGAGTTTCTATTGCAATTTGTACCTATGGACCAGGCTGAGCACTCGGATACCACCTTGAACGCTGTTTCCTTATCATTCCTTTCTCTACACTATACAAAAGGTTCTGCTCCATTCGTTTCACACAGGAAAGATTTGACTCCTTATTTGACTATCCCGTTGGAAGTTTGTCAGTTAGCCATGCACAGTCCCTTCTCCTTATAACGCGTTTGGAGGGACCGGAGAAAATCCGCGTTATAACGGGAGTCACGTCCTAGCCGGAGCTGCATTTTTTTAGACTCTTTTATGTGTAGATTTATCTAGATTCGCATACAATTGCTAAATATAGCCAGAGTAATGAAATATGTGACCATGAAGAGAGTGTGAATGCAAAGAATATAGATCAGATTAATAATGAAGTCCTGTTCTCAGAGATACGTACTCTCTGCTATATGCATAAGTATAAACTGGCTGATGTGGACAGGTAGCCTTTGTCTGAACTTGAACAAGAGTAAGCGACAAATTCACACATTTAGAGGGGCACGCTCTTTTCTTCCGGTTCAGCTGGAAGTTGTGCCACTTGTTTCCCTAGTTCAAAATAGGTTGTCAAAAGGTTGCCATTGCCGGGTGATTTGTTGTTCTCGTTGTTTGGGTGTTGTCTTTTCTATTGCACGGCTTGTTTCGATCTTTTTTCTAGCCTCTTGTGCAGGTCTATTTGACGCATAAGTAAATAAATTAATAAATAGATAAATATGACAAATGCGTGTGAGGAATAACAAGTTCCAGAGAAGAGTTAGAAGTGATCAACAACAAAACTGTGTAGCTTGGTGTTACATTATTTTTTGCCTTCATCAAAACTATCACGCCAGGCGAGACTTGAACCCGCATTCTACTATCCAGGCAGGATGTTAGCCCACTGCGCTATCAGCGCTGTTAAATCGCGCGCCGCATCCGCCATATCCTCGTCGCAGTGGCGCCTCAGCGCTTTTCACGATATCAGGATGTTGCGTGTCATCAAACAGCGCTGCCGCTTTAATCCTGCCCAGAAAGTTGAATGTGCAGAGTACAAGCCCTGCATGGCAGAGAGCTCTATCATTCGACTGCACACAGCCTCTATACCAGCTGCTCTAGGCTTAAAACAAAGTTGTAGGGTATTGTTTTGGACCATCTGAGCTTTAATTCACACCTTCTGTCGTTTCTATAGAGGAAACCCTACAATTTACGGTAGCCTCTAACGACTACCGGGAGTCTTATACTGTGATTGACATATTTTGACTGTGAACACTTTTGTGAGCAGCACTTCTTCTTCTTATTATTATTCTTCAGCGTTTGTCCCGCATCGTCGCGGGGTCCGCTCTTCTGGTGCTACGACGCCACCTTTCCCGATCCTGCGCTTGATCAGGGTGGACACCAGCTACTTTCATGTCCATGTGTAACGTATCGGACCAACGCTTCTTCGGGCGTCCTCTAGGCGGCTTTCCAGATACTTCCAACTCAAGGCCTATCTTGCGGACGCTGCCTTCTTTCCCACGCACAACGCGGCCGTACCACCGCAAGCGAGCTTCGCGCATCTTGTCGGCTATCGGCGCGACACCGAACTTCTGCCGAATAGCATCATTTCGAATGCGGTCCATGCGCGTGACTCCAGCCGTCCAGCGCAGCATCTTCGTCTCCTTAACGCTGACGCGTGTTTCAACTTCCTTAGTCGCAGGCCAGCACTCAGCGCCGTAAACCGCCACCTGCCGCACGACGACTCCGTAAATCTTCGACTTCAGGTGCTCTGGTATCTTCCTATCGCAGAGCACGCCAGTCAGCGAAAGCCACTTGGACCAAGCTGCGCTCACGCGTGAGTTCACTTCAACCATAAGACCGCCGTCAGATGCTATTGCTGATCCCAGGTATTTAAACACCGAAGTGCGTGCAAGTTCAGTACCGTTAATCTAAATGGAGCCGGACTCGTTCAAGTCAGTCGTTAGGTACTCGGTCTTCTTGACGTTCAGTTTGAGTCCGAACTTCGCCAGACGGTCGCACCAAGCTTGCACCTGCCGCTCGAGATCGCCTTGTCTTCGCAAGCGAGCATCACGTCATCAGCATAAAGCAGCGTCCATGGAACAGGCTGCTAAAGATCTCGCGTAATGGCATCCATGACGACAACAAAGAGGAGTGGAGAAAGCGCAGAACCCTGGTGCACCCCAACAGAGATGGGAAACTCCACGGAGGTTCCAGCTGCAGCTTGCACTCTACTCTTTGGGCAAGAGTAGAGCATCCGCACCCACTCTATGAGTTCCTCAGGTACGTTGTGTTGTCGCAAGGCGTGCCATATAACCGCACGCGGTACGCGGTCGAAAGCCTTCTCCAAGTCGAGAAAGGCGATATGCACCGGCTTCTGTCTCTCGCGGTGCTTCTCCACCAGGAGGCGGGCGGCGTGTACCATCAATGGTTCCACAACCAGACACAAAGCCGCACTTGTTGTCGGAGAGCTTGACGATTTCACGGATTCGTCTATCAAGGATTCGCTCGAAGATCTTCATGCTGTGCGAAAGCAAGCGAATCGGACGGTAATTGAAGCAGTCCGCAGGACTGCCCTTCTTCTTCCAAATCGGAATCGTCGTACTGTTGTGCCAACACTCCGGTACTTTTTTCTCCTTTACTACCTGGTTGAAGAACTCAGCCAACCACTCAGCAGGATACCGGAGCTTCGACTTCCAAACATCGGCTGCCAGATCATCCGCCCCTGTCGCCTTACCGGGCTTCATCTTCTTCAGAGCCGCTTCTGTTTCCTCCACGGTGATTTTGTGAACGGGACCGTGAACAGAAGCCACAGAAGGGATGACCGGGTGAGGGAATTCCATAGTGGAAATTTCCTCAAAGTAATCACGCCATCGCTTCAGCGCCTTTTTGCGGTCTGTCAGAAGATGGCCGCTCTCATCATTGATGCCAACGAACTCTTCAATATCCTCGGTTTGGCGATGGCGGGTCTTAGCAAGTCGGTAGAAATACCGCTCACCAGCTACTCGAGCTTTCGATAGACATCAGCATAATGAGTGGCTTTCGCAACAGCCACGGCTTTCTTTGCAGCCTTCTTCGCCTTCTGATACTCCTGCCAATTGTCGGTTATTCTGTCGCCGAGAAACACATGATACAGCGACTTCTCTCGAACCTTCGCTTTCACATCGTCCGTGAGCAGCTATGTCTGCCTGTCGACTTTGCGTCCTCCAGGCTTCGTAGTGCCAAGTTCCAATCTTGCAGCTTGGCGTATCGCGTCGGTTGCTTTCTTCCAAGTTTCATCGACAGTCGTGACTGTCGGCAACCTTACGCGAGAAATCACAGCTGCACAATGGTGAGGCTATGCGATTCCGCATACTCAAGAATACGCTCACCATTCGGATTACGAGAACCGTATCCGAAACCACCATGACAGCTGTACCCGTCCTTCGCAGCACCTACGTGCCCATTAAGGTCACCAGCGACTATGATGACATCTTTCGACGGTACCTCCGCTGTCTTCTCATCAAGCAGGTTCCAAAACTCATCCTTGGCTTGATTGGAGCAGCCACCCTGCGGCGCATACGCAGAGAAGAAGTGATAGAGTCGCTCCTTAGCGGCGACAATGATCTTCATTAACCGATCGTCAAAGCGTTCGACGCTTACAATCGAGTCACGAAATCGTTCGGAGACGATTATTCCGACACCGTTGGTGGTCCTGGGACTTCCACATAGAACGGCCTTGAAACCACGTCCTATGTCCCTTGACTTGCGGCAGGCCCACCTCGTCTCCTGCACTGCACAGAAATTAACTCTCCTTCGCTCCAGTGCTTCAACCAACTCGCACGAGTGGCCCGTCAACGTACCCACATTCAGCGTAGCCACGCGGGTCCTGCTTACGTTAAGGCCCCCACAGAGTTCTGCGGCAGCGCCGCGGCCCTATGCTTAACCATAGGGCAGAGACGCAGAGCTCGCCGCCGGCGGCGTCCCTGCCCTATCCTTAACCATAGCGGCGAGCGGCGTTGCCGCAGAACTCTGTGGGGGCCTTTACGGGACTTTCGGATAGCTCAGTTGCCCCCGATGCCGTCCTCGCATCAGGGATCCTCGCTTTCCACACTCGCCGGGCTCTGCGAGTGCGCGTCGGCTCCCGCGGGCGCCGTAGCACAATCTCGAAAAACATGACTATTCATACACCATGTGATGTGACATGGGTCTTCGTAGGCCGTCCTGTCACAAGGGCCTGTCGCTTCTTTCGAATGTACGTGATTAGCTTAGCTCGCACAGCGAGCAGTTTCCAGTGGCACCACGTGGAGGAACGGACATCGCCACCTCATCTTAAACAGCATGCCATTAGGATTTTCATGAAAAGCAAGGGCTTCGGCAAAAGGCGAAACGAGTGCAAAGATTGATCGTGCAATGACTAATAGCCTTCACGACGCATATCGACGCCTTTATTTGTTCATAAAACTGCATTCTCTTTTAGAGTAATGTACACTGTATGGTCTCCATTAAAGTGGTATGTATCAGTCAGATAGAAAGCGCGAAAAAAATACAAATCAAGTGTTCATTAGGAATCGTTTATTCGAAATCCTTACATTGGAAGAATAGCCCCACATGGTGCTGCCTCGTATCCACTAGGTCGAAGTATCTATTATTGAAACCTAGTTTTTAGAATTGGTAATAATCACCTAGATATTGATAAAAAATAAACCCCTCATTTTTCCTCATTCAACGAGTTCACCAGGGGCATAATCTTAGAAATCAATCACAAAACCGCTTTTTTCAAGAATCTTTTTCGGCTCGTGTGGTTAAAACCTGGAATGAGCTTCCTGCATCAATCCTCAATTCTTTGCCAAAAACATTCAACTTGGAGTTATAAAATTTTCCTAGTCAGAAAGACCGATGGTGAAGTTAACTACGGACCAACTTTTTAGTATGCGACATTTTGTTTGAATGTATAATCGCTTTTTCGGTGAATTAAATACTAAGTGCTTTGAGGAAAGAGCACATTCCCCGCTATGGAAATCATGGAAGAAATCACTTTTTTCATATTCAAAAAGCCAACTTTTGCTGCAGTTTTGTGCCGGACTGATTTTGTATCACTTTTTGGCTCAATAAATGTTCTACGTCCCATGCTCTGCATTAGCATGTGGCTTGATAAATTATATGAAACGATGGGGCTGAATAATTCACATCTTACCATTGGACTGTGAAATTCTGCAAAAACACTTAGGTCGACTACTTTTATGCTATATGCGGTAACGTAAGGTTTAAATCTTGGTTGCGCTAAAAGTTGTGCAAAATGACAAAACTAGAAGACAGACAGGATGTCTAATTAACATGCACAGTGCATGCTTTAGCCCGTGTCCTACTGAAGAGATTGCGAAGTCAAATATCAGTATCGGTGTAGTAAGTGCTGTATGCCATTGTTCAAAACTACAGATGGGTTAAAAGAAAGGGTAGGACATGGCGCAGACCGGAAAATCGACATATCTGGCCCCGCCCATCTAACTGAAGTCATGCGCTCTTTCGAGAACAATGAATGAAAAAGCGGAGTCGTTCTAGAAGATAGCATGCCATCAGGTTAACTAGCTTCGCTGGTCTTCTTACGATTAGTGAGTAGAGAGTCATCAAATACTCCCAGAAGCGTGATTCTATGCTCGATGACTTCGTCACCACGAGAGCGACTGACCCTTCGTGCTAGGCTTTTTGTCCTAGCATGCAAATGCTGCAAAATCTACACAGCTTTCCATTCGATTGGAGGCACTTCTCCACTTCCAGCGCCTATTCTGGGATCGCACGCCGTGCGAACGGTGTGTGATCCGAGCGACGTGTTTGTATAGCGCGTACCGATGAAACGCGTATACCCCCAGCTCCTATCCTATCCGCTTTCTAATTATTCGACCACTATCGGAAATCCACTACTATACTAAAGGTGCTCTGACTTTGCTTGAAGAAGGCTGAAGGAGTTTTTTCGTCATAAAAGACCATTGAGATAGTATGGAACGTAAGGTGGATATAATCGTGCCAACATGAGAGAACGTGCCGAGGTCGACGCTGGCACAGAGGGGGTTCTTGAGAAAGTGGAGTGGTGAGCAGCGAACCTTGCTACTCGTGAATGAAAGCTATAGGTTTTGTTTAGTTACGTAGTTATTTTTGTACAAAAGTCCGATAAAACAAAATATGACCCAACTGTTTAACAATGGTCAAAGAAATCAACGATTCAACAAAGCAGCTGATGTTTCTCTCTATGTGGAGAGGTTGACTTCCTTGGGTTGTTTCTCAAAGAAGTGGGGCGAAAAAAACACCTTGGATGGGGAAACACCGTGGATTAAAAACGAAAGAAGAAAGAGGAAATGAAGTAAAGGAATAGGAATACTGGAGAGAAAGTTTAGGAGAGTAGCTAATGTTAACACAATGCTTATTCAATGTGAGTGTAAGCTAATTAGAGATATAGGCGTGTGTGGGTTTGTGCCCATGCCTATATGTGCATGTGTTTGCAAGTGAGAGTGTAGGCTCTTCTGTCTGTCACTCCAATCGGGAGAAGAGGTGGAGCACATTTTGCTCCTTTAATTTCCACTGAGAACCGGTGTCCACGAAATCGCATTTGGTGTCAGTGCTTTGCCATTTTGTTTTTCCTGCATCACCTTAAAGCACATCACGCTTCCAAAATCGTCAGTGCCTCTATTAGGTCGTTGCATTAGAAATGACCGATTTTGACTGAAAATTTTGACACATCATAACTTTGCTTGGATTCAATTTCACTAATCGAAGTAATTACTAATACAATTAACGCACTTTCCTAATGTCACAATAACTTAGACATTCCATTTTTGTAAAAATCAGAACCCCGAGGATTAGGAAAACGTAAGGAGTCATACTCGACATCATCTTGCTCGATGAATTCTTTATCTTTCACATGACGACCTAAATAACACTGAAAAAAATTAATTAGTTAAAAACTAATTGAAAAAATGATAATCGGCAAGGACAAATCTGGTGAACGTGCTGGATGTGGGAGAGTTTCACATCCAAATTCATCAAGTTTCAGTTTCATCCAGTTTCCAATTTTTGAAACGTGCGCACGCGCGTTGTCATGCAATTGGAGTGGGTCTCTTCGATTGACCTAAGCCGGCTGTTTTCAATCAACTTTTGGTGCATCACTTCAATGTCGGCACAGTACTTCTCCGCCGTGATAGTCACTCTAGTCTCCAAGAATTTGTAATGGACTGTATCAGCCATTGTTCACCATATGGTACCATGGTCTTCTTTGGATGGAGACTTAGTTTCGGCACCTCCTTGGGGCTCTCATTCTTTTCCAGCATTGTGCACAGAGACGATGATTCTCATAAAGGATCACTTTTAGTCCCAGATCACGATCCTCTCTTTCCTTAGATTGCTCAGCTTTTTCGAAACACAGGTGTCGAGGGGCTTCAGCATCTGCCTGGCGGTCAATTCGTCTGGGATTCATTTATCCAACTTCTTTGCTTTTCCGATCGCGCTCAAGTGCCGCCAATAGTGCTGCCGTCCACGCCGAAATGCTGTGCTAGCTCTCTCACAGTTAGACGCGGATCCGCTTCCACCATGGCTTCGAGTTGGTCATCGTTAAGGAGTGATGGCGGCTTACCTCGGTCTTCATCTTCGAGACTTTCATCTCCAGATCGCAACCTTTCGAACCAGTGGCGAATTGTGCGCTCCTTAGCTAAATCCATCCCAAATGCAAAGGGAGCTGTGACCGCAACTTTGTGTTCATCTCTCCATTATATAAGTAGAGCACCCCTACTCCAAATCCGGTGTCAAATTTAAATCCAAATCAAGTTGACACGTCCTCTACCAACCTGCCGCATGAATAATGCGAGGCCTCATGTCGCAAAAGTGGCTCAGTATAAAATCGAGAAACTTGATTGGACCGTTTTGCCTCATCCGTTGTACAGCCCTGACACTGCCCCATCCGACTACCACATATTCCGCTCAGCGCAGCAATCCTTGGATGGGAAAATGTTTCCTGACTACGAAGGAATCCGGATTTGGGTGACTGACTTCCTCGATTCGCGGTCAGCACATATTTAAAGACAGGATCCAATCTTCGCATGTACGTTGGACGAAGGTTCTTTATAATTGACGAGTATACAGGGAATCTCTATGATTCACGGAGTCGCTCTTAAGAAAAGAAGCGTTTCTCACTTTAGTTTAAGCATGGAAACAAAACGCTTTTGCTGTCGTTGAAGGATTAAATCGTTGACTTTTGCCATTATATTTTGTGCTAAACTGATCTGTATTACTATTTTTGCTCAACAAATTTCTACGTTCTGATTTTGATAATTTTTAAAAGCCAACTTTCGATGCATCCTTTTGGACAAAACTTACTTTGTATCACATTTTGGCTAATAAATGTTCTGTTCTGTTCTGTTCTTTCTCAAAAAAATACACTGTTTGAAAGGTGATAACTTTGTTCATAGTGAGGGTACTAAAAGTGCTGAAAAAGTTAAGCGCTCATTTAAAAGCTTAAGAAAATAGAAATTTTCTGACATATGAGAGGCATGGAATGCGCCATGCACTCGTCTGAAATTTTGCATTTTATACTCGATTGATTGTGTTTCGCTTGAATACATATGTAATTTTTTTACAAAGTGGCCGTTTCAATTAATTTATCTAATTCTTGAGTTTAAAACTTAATTATACATTACGGCTTGCGAAAAATTGAGAGTATTCTAAAAAAATAAAGGTACTATGTGAAGGGTTGTAACATTGCTGCTAGTAGAGCATTTGGAGATATTTGAAACTCACATAAAAGTGGAGGGCAACGAGGTTACTGCGGCGTGCAAATAGTTAAGATTGCGCAATGCTCCTGCCTGAAACCTTGCATTCCAGACTCGATTGATTGTGCATGAGCTGAATGCTTGTTACAATCTTGTTGCATCTTGGTCACATTAACCTGTGCTGTGCTTCTTTCAACGTTTTCCGTCGTCCAGTAGCTGGAGTTGTGCCAATTAACCGTCTTGTAAAATGCTTCTCCTGCTCACATTTAAATCGTCCAATCAACAAACTCGTATGTAAGGTGTCTTTCACAAGGTTGTCAAGTTCAAAACTGACCGCGAATCGAGGAAGTTAGTCACCCAAATCCGGATTTCGTCGTAGTCAGGTAACATTTTCCCATCCAAGGATTGCTGCGTCGAGCAGGATATGTGGTAATCGGATGGGAAAATGTCAGGACTGTACAGCGGATGAGACAAAACGATCCAACCAAGTTTCTCGATTTTATACTGAACGACTTTTTCGGCATGAGGCCTCGCATTATTATTCGACAAGTTGGTAGAGGACGTGTCAACTCGATTTGGATTTAATATTGACGCCGAATCTGGAGTAGGATTTGGAGCGGACAAGCTCTACTGCAAGCTCCTGCTCCGATCTTGTCGGGTCAGCTTCAACGGCAGTCCGTGAAAGATCGCAATCCAGGACAGGCGCCTGTCTCCCATGCTCTTCGTCTTCAAGACTTTCGTCGATGGCGGCAAAACGTTGAGACTACCGCTTGCATTGTGTTTTGAAAACGACATCTTCGCTAAATGCAGAATGCGATTCCACAGCGGATTTCTTCAATTTGAGGTCGAGAGCAGGTACGCGCGCACAATCATTTTCTGGTCCATTGTAGTCTGAAGACTATAATTTCTGAAACCGATGAGGGAATAATGTAGGAAAAATAGGAAATCTAGAAGATCAAACGCACGAAAAAAAACTTTAAGTGAGCTCACAACCGATGCGAATAACTGTGAAAAGAAGGCCACAATGTATGCGACAATCCGTGTTGGACAACCTAATATAATTCGGTGGGCTTCCATTTGGAAGTGGCAGAGAAAATGCTGGCAATTCTGCCTGCACAGCACGTCTACAAAAACTACGCGTGTCCGCTAGTGTTTGGACATGCTTTAGAAATCTGTAGATGTCTTTCTAAAGATGCCTGCCAGCGTTTTCTCTGCCACTTCCATCGATAAACCTTGTATCTGTGAATGCTATAGCTAGTCTATAGTGCGACTCTACACTGTGTTCGCGTAGATTCATGGAAGACTTGGCCTCAGCTAGGACCCCACATTTGTGGCGAGGCAAGGGGTATCCTCAGCTATAGGCAGTTTAAGAGCGTATTTGGCCCATTATGCAATGTGTTGTCAGCTAAAGCGGATGCCTGGGTAGTGTTCCCTTTACAGGCAAATATTACACCCATTAACAGCCAAGGAGTGCAGAAAACTGGGCTGTTCATGGAGCAGAGCGATCTCTGATTTATTTTAGGTGCCATCCGATATCAAGATTCCTTCAGACTGCATCACACGCCCTCTGAGTAGCTGAAACAGAGCAGGGACACATCTAGATAGCAGATAGACTCCTGTACTCTCTTATATTTGCAGTTTCCGCTTCAATATTATGATGCAATTTGCCAGAACATCGTCTTTTGCTTTAGAAAACTGCGCTAAGAGCTGAAGTGTACACATAGCAAACATTGTATATTTCGCCCTAACTATGGTCGTACAAGTAGCTTCATAATCGACTGCCTTCCTCTTGATGTTATTGTTAAAAACAGTCCTGATCCAAAGTCTACCACTTCTTTTTTTCGTGCGACACACCGTTTTCAACCCCCCCCCCCGCCAGAGGATGCTCTTAAGTCTCATAATGTTTCAAAATTTCGAGAAAGACGCAAAAGAATTGATATTATCTCTTTACTAGATACTCAGGATTATGAGAGTCCAGCATTTTCTTTAGGTACTGTCGGAAAGCCTCGCGGTGCTGCGCCACATGTAAAGACTGCTAAAGCAAACAGTATTTTTCAGCCTCGATTTCTCACGCCACAAGTTATTTTCATGCAGGCTTAACACAGGATTTTCAATCCATTCCAGTCGTTTTCGGCATGATTTGGAGTTCTATTTGATTACTGTTTCGCTGTTCTCGTTCCTTGTTATGGCGGAGGTCATTGTGGTCGAAAGCAGTAAATAAATATTTTCCAGAATTAAACCCTGCATATATTATCGCGAAAAGCAACATATACTAAATACATATAAAGCACCTCCATATTGTCTATCGCATCGTGAAAGCGAACACACAGCAAATTTCTTTTCTTCCACTTGATGTGTTTTCTTAAGCCATCATCATGCTGTTTCCCTACTCTTGTCTGATTTAGGCTGTTACAAAGGAAGCAATAAAATTTCGAAAAAAATTGCAGTACCGGTCATGCCTTTTGGTTACTGGCCGGCAGGTCAACATAGGCCCTTTGGAACGGCCCAAAGCGGACTTTGAATGATTTCTTTAGAAATTGAATGTTCTTGTTCCTGAAAAAACAACATAGCTGAGCCCAGAAGCTCGAGTATCCACTGGTATACAAATTGCCAATACTCGATGAATCTTTTTCTCATCGATTTTTTTTTGCCGATCTCTCTAATCATAGCTGGTCCCTCGTCGTTTGTCTTCATTCCCACGCGAATGATGGCCGATTTCGCCCAAAATCTGGATGCAATGGGTTTCTGGAGTGCTAGCTACGAATTTGATGTCAACGTGCTCACTTATTAGGCAGGCGGGCGTAATTCGTTTCGAGGGAAAGAGGAAAGGTGTGCGCTGTTATCAATGACGACTTTTCGTACTCCTTTTTCTTACTATACCCTTATGGTGGAAACAGTCAAATGGCATTAGCTTCACCTGCACTGGAGCTATCGATTCGCAACATTAGTTGACAGCACCCCAACATATATCACACTTCTATAAGTAACACTCGTCAAAATGCTGACCATGTTGTGATGAAGGTGCAATCCTAGTTGGTGGTGGTCACTCTTAAACTTTATGAGGACTGAATGTGTTCAGTATTGAAATATATTGAACCTACTCATTCACTAGAAAACAGCAGCACCAACGAAATTAAAAAAAAAACAACTCAGAAAACATGAGAATATATAACATTTGTGAGCTAGGTCGAGAGCTTTGCAAATGACTAGGACGTGAAGTATACTTGTTTTGCCTCTGTCCACGACGTGGAATGATCTTGGCATAATTTTATTTTATTTTAGTGATGCTATCTGGTTTAGCTGCTTAAAGATGATGATCCGCTTTCGGCGCAAATATAGAAGGGGTGATCCTCCCTTAGTAGACCTGCACCGAGAGTGGTACTTAATTGGTTCCCCACCGGATTAGGAACTCGAAAACTTAGTCTATCTGCGTAACCGAGTTGGCGTCGTTTGCTTATTTCTACCTGCTGTCCCATTTGTTGTGACTCGTTATGTCAAGAAATCGTTTAGGAGCAGCCACCACCAATTAGGAATGCACTTATCGTTAGATGAGATGCTACTTAGTACACATTTCCGAACATTGCTTGAAACAAAACAATTCTTAATGCGGTGGATCATTTGTAGCTATCCGATATCGGATGTGGTTGAAGCTCCTCGTTCTATGCGCTACCTTCCCTATCGTTCAACCTCTATGTCAGCCGGTGGGTAAATTTACTTATTGTTGGCTTACAATAGAAACGACTCCACGAGGTTATTTCTCATCCGGTAAGCGACAGACCTTTGCAATCTACTGATTATTGACATGGACTGCGCTCTTCGTCAAACAGGAAGAAGATATTCCCAACTATCAGTTAAAATGCATGGATTGTTATGAATTTGGGCTGCCAATCTAGTTGGTACCAAGTGATTATTGCACCACCACGTCCCTACTCTAAATCTGCTCGAGAGCCCAGCGGCTGAGTGCGCTCAGCCAATTTCAAGCGAATGGCAGGTGAGGCATAGAAATTGAATGCGATTGCCACAGTTGCGGATGAACCTCCCAAACGAGGGTTGCATCCCAGTCGGATTGAGTACGAGAAGTCTGCAAGGAGCAATCCATGTTTCGGAGCCAACTGCTCGCCACCAAAAGTGTTGATTCGATGGATCCGGCATGACCAATAGTATGCGGTTCACCCGCACATCCATCTGCCAGTCTCCTTCTCCCCTCGCATCGCAAAAACTCTCTGGAAGACCTGGTTTCCGGAGATGAGAGTTGGGTTCCCTACGAATCCAACGCACACGTGTCTCGAGAGGAGCCTCCTACGCATACAAAGTCAAAAGTGTAAGAAGGTTCTTCCATGCTACATCTGGGACTCGATGGAAATACTGTACTGCGAGCAGAGAAATGATTTTGCCACACGGTCCAGGGAGGGTCAAGCTTGAGGTTCGGGAGCCGAAGGGGGGGGGGGGTCGTACCCTCTCGGTTTTGGCAGAGGATTCTCTCTAATTTCAGGTTTTAGATGTTTGCATTTTTTAATAAGTTATTTTTTCCAGGTGTGGCTACGGCCATGCGGTTACATACAAGCACTCGCGTTTCCTGGAGATAAAGATTTCCTGTTCGCAGATTTAGAGTCAGTGAGAGACTTTCATTGACTCTAAATCTGCGAACAGGAAATCTTTTTCCCTACAAGATTTTTTAAGCACTCTTCGAATCGATGAAGGAATGGCAACCGAAAAACGTACTTGCCTCGAGAAGAATTTGCTCACTTCTGCAGGAAACATCGCCTGAAAGTTAAATCGTACCCTATAGAATTTTAAGCCTGTTTGACGTACAGTGATAAAACTATGTTTTTCTTAAACAATCTTCAATATGATCTTAATTTAGCGTCATTTGTCGAAAAAAAATATCGACCCTAATCACAGTGGAATAATCACATATTCTAATCACATGGAAGATGTTATTTTTAAAACCTGCGTTTTGACACATAGAACACACATTTATTAAAGCTTTGTGAATTTTTTAGAAGAACCAAAGATCTCCGAGTTATAGCAGTTTGCTTGCGGCTACTGCGTTCTCTGACATGATCGACCACTATTGAAGGATGGATGGACTCTTCGCGGAAAAAACGCTCCTGCCTTCTGAAGGAAAGAATGGCAGAAAGTGGAGCTGTGCCATATAAAATTCTGGATCTATTCTAGTCCGGGGGGGGGCACATAACTAAAAGGTATTTTGTGTAACAAATCCACTTGAGACATACCGAGCGGCTCCTGCAGAACAACATGAGACCTAAACAAGAAAAGTCATGAAGAAAAAAAAAACGAAAAAATTACATTTGTTGCGGTTGTAAGCAGCAAAGTTGTGTGCCCTCCTCACCATGTTAGATCCTGGTTAAATATGTCAGGCGGCGGTCAGCACGCGGCATGCTGCTTCATCGCTCTCCCCACCATGTTAGATCCTGGTTATAACATGTCAGCCGGCGGCCAGCACGCGGCATGCCTCCACTCCGTCGCTCTTTGTCCGCCGACACGGTTGTAACCCGCGGCGATTTTTTTTTGTTCGCTCGTTTTCGGTTTTTTTAGGTTCCAGGAGGTTTTTTTAGGTTTTTTCGTTCTCTAGGAGCCGCTCGGTAAGTTTCAATTCATTTTGTTGCCTACTTTTTAGTTCCCCCGGACTAGGATAGATCCAAAATTTTAAGTCAAACTAAGCTTCTCCACTGTGATGATAATATGATTAGGATGGATCGTAAGCTAAATTCTCGTTTTTCATGAATTTTTTTAGCCGAAACAGACCACCCATACAAATAAAATTTTGCCACAAAAACTTCATGCTTTTCTGGATCGAACAGGATGAATCGATCTTCGGTCGACTTTGCATCAACGTCATCGGAACATAAACTTGAACGATCACTAAAAGGTTCACAACTCGGTATGTTTTTCGAATTTCAGAGATTACTCTAGCTTTTCAAAAACTAGACAAAAAACGCTTTCCCACAATTTTAAAACTTTTTTCAAAAAAAGGGTTCTTCATGCGCAGTGGACGCTCCAATCTTTTGGGCGAAAAAAATTGAAGTGACTACATAAAAATGCTCATAACTTGAAAACGTCGAAAAATAGAAAAAAATTGCTTTCTTACCATATAAGAATCGCTTTCCAAAAAAGGGGTCTCCATGCGGGGCGGGGAGGTTCGATTTTCGGTACGTATTTTTGCGAAATGGACCAGAAAATAAACCCCCTGCCGCGCATGAAGGCTCCTTTTTTGAAAATTAATTCTTAAATCCACGGATCTCCCTCGATAGAGAGCCTTCGGGCTCTCTTGTTAAGAGGGATCTCGGGCCGCTTGTCGCAGGGCCACGTGGCGCGTCCCCGGGTGGTGGATAGGGGAATTAAACGCGAACCAAATGCGACCGTGTACTGCCCAGAGACGCAGGTGAGATGCAGGGGATGGACTCCTTGCTCCTGCTGTGTCGGGTCGATGCGTTCCTTGTGCGTGGGAGCGGCATGTTCGTGCACAGTGTGCGTGGATGTGTCCGTGACTGTGCGGATTGTAACTGTGTCGGCTCGGCCAAAAGCTTGCACTCGGTAGACTGGGAGTACATGTAAGGCGATTCGAGGCCGCCTTAAGTCTCGCCCCGTCCCTTCGGGCACTCTGGCTGGCTGCCCGGAGTTCTTCGCCCGCACGACAGAGCCTGACTAGCTACCCGTGTTGTATTCCAGTCAAACACAGCAGCACTAAAGGGCCTCATTCCCCTGACCCCGAAAGAGCCCCCATTTCTGCAGCGATGGGAAGGACGAGTACGGAGAGGCTGCTAAAATCTCAGGGCCTAACCAGGCTGCGCAAACTGAGAAGGACTAGGATGACGATCTGTACTTACAACGCCCGCACGCTTGCGTCGGAAGCATCCGTCGAGGACCTGATGATGCAAGCCAGGAAGATCAAGTACGACGTCATCGGACTGACCGAGACGAGAAGACACCAGCCCCTACACGCCGCCTACGACTCCGGAGAAGAACTGTTCCTCGGAACATGCGACAGCAGGGGAGTAGGCGGCGTTGGTGTCCTCGTCAACACGCACTTGGCCATGAACATCGATTCGTACGAGTCTCTGACAACCCGAATCGGACGTCTGCGACTGAAGCGATGTGGCTCCGTGCCAGCCTTGACTGTGTTCGTCGCGTATGCTCCAACATCCGACTACGACGACGAAGACGTCGAGGCCTTCTACGTGGAGCTGGAGAAGTTCTATAAGGAAGATCACACCTTCTTCAAGGTGATCGTCGGCGACTTCAACGCCAAGATCGGGCCACGAAGGTCGACGGAAGAACTTCACATCGGAACCCACGGTTCGGAGTGGAACGAGCAAGGTGAAAGGCTGTCTGAGTTTATCATGTCGACCAAGACCATCCATGGAAACTCGCAGTTCCAGAAGCCTCCCTCCCTACGATGGACCTGGGAATCCCCCGGTGGCCACTTCCACAACGAGATCGACCACATCATCTTCAACCGCAAGTATTGCCGACCGACGTTTCCGTTGTCCCCAAGTTCTACACGGGATCAGATCACCGCCTCCTTCGCGCAAGGTTCCGCTTTTCGCGTCTTGGAGAGAAGGCCGTGAAGTTTAAGAAGAGGAGTCCCAGAACGACCATCAACTGGGGACTTTACACCTCTCCTGCCGGCCTTTGGGAAGATACCGTTATGGACAACGTCGACGAGGAATGCGACCGCTTCGTGCACCATCTCCACGATAGTGCTAAAGGGGTCAAGAGCTTGAAGACCACGAAAAGATCCCAGAGCCTGTCCCCAGAAACTCTCGAGCTGATACGCCAGCGTGGAGCAGCACGAGCGTCAGGCAACTATCAACTGACGTCCGAGCTTGCAAAGCTATGCAGAGCGGCGATAAAGGAAGATCTGAAGGAGAGAAGGGCGGAAGCGTTGGCTGAAGCAGCAGAGGCAGGGCTGAGCATCCGCAATGCCCGCCGGAACTTCGCCAGCTCCAAGACCAAGATGACCGCTCTCCGACGTCCTGACGGAACCGTCACCTCTTCCAGAAGGACCATGGAGAAAGTCATCTACGACTTCTACTCCGATCTCTTCGATAGCCACGTCCACCTGCCCCTACGCCATCTTCCGCAGGATGGATACGTCGTCCCCTCTGTTCTCCCTTCCGAGATCCGACACGCCATCTCGTCGGTGAAGAAACGTACAGCACCCGGTCCTGACAGGATCAGAGCTGAACACCTGAAGAACCTCCCGCCAGCGCTCATCAACACCTTGGCGCGGCTCTTCACACGCTACCTGTCCGAATGCAAGGTTCCACCTCAGTGGAAGACCAGCAAGACCGTCTTGCTGTACAAGAAGGGAGACGTGCACGACATTGGCAACTATCGCCCGATCTGCCTGCTGTCCGTAGTCTACAAGCTGTTCACTCGAGTCATCCTGAATAGGATCAGCAGAACGTTCGACGAAGGACAGCCATGCGAGCAAGCAAGATTTCGGAGAGAATTCAGCACGATCGACCACACACACACCATTACGAAGCTTATCGAAGTGTCGCGAGAGTACAAGCTGCCGCTGTGCCTTACGTTCATCGACCTGAAGAAGATATTCGACTCCGTCGAGACTGAAGCGGTTCTCGAAGCCCTGCTCACTCAGGGCGTTCCTACTCAGTACATCAGAATCCTTCGAGAGCTGTACAGTGGATTCACGACCAAGATCTCTCCATTCTACAACGACGTCGTCATCGACGTAGGGAGAGGGGTTCGGCAAGGAGATACCATATCCCCGAAGCTCTTCAGCGCCACCCTCGAAAACGTCATGCGCGAACTAGAATGGGATGACATGGGAGTGAAGGTCGACGGCCGGCAACTGCACCATCTTCGCTTCGCTGACGACATCGTGCTCATAACACCGAGCATCAGTCAGGCGGAGCGAATGCTGCCCGACTTCGATCGTGTATGTGGAAGCGTTGGACTGCAGCTGAATCTTACGAAGACGATGTTCATGAAGAACGGATGGGTTTCTGATGCCCCATTCTCGCTCAACGGAACGAACATCTCCGAATGCTCCAGCTATGTGTATCTGGGTCGCGAAGTCAACATGGCCAACGACCTAGCACCAGAGCTGAGCAGGAGGAAACGAGCGGCTTGGGGAGCTTTCAAGAGTGTCGAAGAAGTCGTGAAGAAAACGAAGAACGTCCGACTCCGTGCCCACCTATTCGACTCCACTGTTCTTCCTGCCCTAACATACGCCTCAGAGACCTGTGCTATACGAAAGCAGGATGAACCCGCGATCAGCGTCGCGCAGCGTGGAATCGAGAGGACGATGCTCGGAGTGACACGACTCACGCAAGTGAGAGAAGGCCTCCGGAGTTCCGAGCTTCGCCGACGTTCGAAGATCAGAGACGCTGTCGCATGGGCCAAGTCGTCGAAAATTAGGTGGGCCGGCCACATAATGCGATTGGCAGACACCCGCTGGACGAGAGCCGTCACAGACTGGATTCCGCGGGATGTCAAAAGAACACCAGGACGCCCACCAACGCGTTGGTCAGACTTCTTCGTGAAAGCCCTGAACGACCGATATGACGCTCTTCGTGTCCCTCGAGCGAGGAGGATCCATTGGACCACTCTGGCACGCGACAGGGACGAATGGAGACGCTGCTCGCGCCCGCTCGAGCAAGTCGATGATCAACGGGACGACAGGTGATACAGGTGATACAGGTGAATTCTTACATAGCAAGAGAGGACTTTTCTTCTAGTTTCCGAAAAGCTAGCGGGATTTTGAAGCTTCGAAAAACTTACCGAGTTATGAGCATTTTTGTGTAGTCACTTCAATTTTTTTCGCCCAAAAAATTGCACCGTCCGCCGCGCATGAATTGCCCTTTTTTTTGAAAAAAGTTTTTACATTGTGGGAAAGCGTTTTTTGTTTACTTTTCGAAAAGTTAATGTGGTCTGCGAAGTTCAAAAAACTTACCGAGTTATGAACCTTTTTGTGATCGTTCAAGTTTATGCTCCGATGACGTTCGTGCAAAGTCGACCGGAGGTCGATTCATCCTGTTCGATCCAGAAAATCATGATTTTTCACTGTGCGTCAATCAAGATTTAAAAGTTTTTGTGGCAGAACATTATTTGTATGGGTGGTCTGCTTCAGCTTTTTTTTCATGAAAAACGGGAGTTTTGCTTACGATCCATCCTAATCATATCGTCATCGCAGTTCCGTCATCGCTGCGGAGAATCTTGTTTTTTTGCTGTATCATGTACAGAGCTGGGGTTTTTTAGCTCCATTTTCGTTTTTTATGACGTTTTCTTAGGCTGGGAGAACATTATTTCCGAGAGAAGTCCATCGTCCATCCTTCCTTTTTCCGCTCCATAATCGATTCGAGGAACGCTACAAAAAATTTATAAGGAAAGCACTTAAGTCGTCGTCAGAAAGTAATACTCAAATTTTTATATAACACAATTTCGGAGCACAATTTCAGATGCAAACGTCGCTCCTTCAGGTAGGAGAATGTTCCGTGTTCATGACGTCCTGAAAAAAAAACTGCATAAATTGAACAGTGATGATTGGAAGACTGCTACCAGAAAATCTTTATTTTGATGTGTAGAAAATAGCATTCAAAATTTTAAAGAATTTTATTGTGTTTTGAAAACATGTATTGTTCAGAGAACTCGATTCATTGTTCTCTTCAGTGCCGAAGCCACACCTGAAAAGAAGAATCTATTAAAGAGTTCAAAATGCACAAGAAACCTTGAAAAATCAAGAAATACAAGAAATAGAACAGCGGAAGAGAGAGAGAGGGAGTCGTACGAATTCCGCTTCTGAGGGGGGGTCGTAAATCTCCAGCAAAAATCGAACCCCACGCTTGACCCTGATACGGCCATAATTTCTACACCGTAATCTCTTGTCTGCGCCCTCCTACGAGAGAGATCAGCGGTTTGGCTCCTCTGCGTTGCTGCACTTTTGCATTTCAACTGATTGGTAGAGATTTGGAGAATTCTGCCTTCTATACCATTTTTAGACGTTTCCTTCGCATTTTTACAGCGGTACGTTGTGGTATTCAACATGGTGTATAAATGTTCAACACCTGTGATACACAGGTACAAAGTGCATGAAGCACCATTGGGCGCCTTGCGGGTAGCGTATAAAAGGTACAGGCTCCTCATAGTCTGTTTCCATACATGGACCAAAGGCCTCGGGAAAAACCATCCTCTCGGATTTTCTAAGGAGACCACGTTGTGACGTCGGAGGTGGTTCAAATGAGAAACGAGGTGTGCGGACCCGGCAAATTAAGCTAAACGGCATCGATACACTCTTTCCCTCATGTCTGCCTGTCACCTGGAAATCAGAGGCCTGCTGAAGGTTTTCTAGAACCTAACACAAACAATGTCCGCCGACGGTCGAGTGGTGATCCACCTGCTCACGCTGAAGTGTGGCCCACCTTTAGACAAGGAATCTTCGAGGGAAGAAATCAAGCTGGCCGAACGGATGGCCAGCATACTCAAGGACGTCGAAGCACGTCAACTTGAAGTTGACGAAGACGAACAGCTGGAAGTGGTGGAAGTAGAGGAAGATCGGGATCCGCAAGATGAACTGATGCACGTGGAGAGGCAAGCAAGCAGTGGGCATATGATAACGTTTTCGGGTGGAACTCTTGTTTCGGAGGAAAGGGTAGGTCTTCAATTGGATTTCGATTGCGCGCACATAACGATGGGGGGAGACAGCGCGATTCACTACACAGGCACTTTGTACCTGTGTATCTCTGGTGCTGAACATTTATCACCATGTTAAATACCACAGCGCACAGCTGGAAAAGTGCGCAGAAAATGTCTGAAAATGGTATAGACGTCAGAATCCCCCAAATCTCAACCAATCAGTTGAAATGCAGAAATGCAGCAGCGTAGAGGAACCAAACCCCCGACCTCTTCCACATGAGTCAAACCTCTAACCCCCTCCGCTCCGAGCCACTGGGGGCATCGCGGGCGTACAAGACCCCCAAACGCGTGCTGCGCCGTATCCCATTGTGACTGCTTGGGTTTAGCCACTTGGCAAAAAATAAACAAATTTCCAATCCGATTGAGGGGTGAGGATTCTCCCTATATGACTCGCTTCCCCCGTTCAGACATACGCTTCAGGCCCTTCCCCTGTAAGTAAGACCCTGCTCTCGCAGGGGCACACAGTCAGCGCTGTCGTTTGCACCACTCAAATTCTGAAACTCTTGGAAGCTTTTCGGGAAAAGTGGCCGGGACGACGTTCGGTACACTTTTTCATGCTAGCGTCATATCTCATGAAGATAATGAGACCCACCATAAATCAAGGAGCTGGGCTGGGAGACCGCACTCCATCCGCCATTTCTCTTGGCTCCCCCCCCCTCCCCTCTCTGAACTCCCTCAGATTACAACTTGATCCGCTCGAGAACTCCATTGACTCTGTATGGAACCAATAACTTGCCGTGTAGAAAAAAGAATCTACTGCTCCAACTTATAAGCAATGCTGGCTCAGTTTGTAGGTCACCCACCAGAGATTTCATTAAGAGCGTTTGCTTTTCTTGCTCAGTGGTTTGTAAAAACAAAGCCACTAATCTCTCTCGTGATGCAGACTCCATTTATAGATCCACTACTCTGCACTCACTGATTACAACAGAACTAAAATCCATATTCTGTACGACCCGGAGTTCATGTCAGTGGTCGAAGAGGTGAAGTGCTCATTGTCTTCACTAGCACCAGCGACCTTGGAGATCAAGGAACTCTCGGCCAATATGCGACTTCTATCGAAACTCTGTGATGAAGAAATTGTAGGTTACTTAGTGAAGTTGCTTTTCAATAAGCTTCGAGGAAGTGCGAAACGCAGCAGTTTAGCATCAGCAAGCCAAACAATGCAACGATTTCGTCTTTTCAGTTCAGGCTACCAAAAGCTGTGTTTTCTTGCCGGAATTACCCTCTTTTTACAGACTTTACAAACCTCTAAAGAAGGAAAACTGTGCTTAGGTCTACCAAAAACTGAAAATAAATCAATTTCATTTTTCGGCGAAACGTGTCAGCATTGGGAGGATCTAGAACGTTAGATGGCAGTTTTTGTAACCACCTACCCCTCGGAAAAGTAATATTGAAAAATCTGTTTATATGTCGTGAATTTTTGAAATGATATATGAGTGGTGCGTGGTGTTGAAGACCCAGTACTTACTAGGATTCAGCCCTGTTTCGCCCTTGAGAAAATTGAAGCAAAATATGATGTCAGAAAACACTCGTCGATATCATAAACTTTTATGTTTGAAAATTCGCATTCGTTCAGCATATCCAGGCATAGGAAGGGAAAGAGATGAACAACGTATTCACATTAGTATCCTGGTGAACACTTTTGAACTTTTTGATGCCGACACCGAAAACTTGTCACTGGCCCTCGGAGCGAAGAGGTAGCTCGTTGGCGGAGCTCTCTCGCTTGCGCTCTGTCATGCAGGGGCTTCCGTGCTGCCAGCGACGCATTGTCGGCGGCCGGTCCGTCGCAGACAGGGCGACGAAGGGTAACATGTGCCTTAATCAGAATAGTGACATTATCGAATTGAATGATTCATCAGATCGAGAAAAGTATCGTTGCACTGCAATCATCGTCCTCTCGGTTCCGAGCTGCTCGACGCTGATCGTGTGTTTATTCTGTTTCTGTAAAGGCCAGTTCTCCAAAGCGTACCTCAGCGAAGGAATAACAGTGGGAGTCGAATACGTGGGCAATGAGGGGAACGTGTTTCGTCTCCTTTGCTACTTTTCTGACGCTCTTGATTCCAAGCAGTTCTCTTCTTTTCGCTCAAGTACCACGCCAGCTCTTCCTCTTCCACGTCTTCGTGGCGCAGTCCTAGGTATGCAGCTGGAGCACTCGGAGTGTTCGCTCATTTGGGCGATAATTTAGCTTAACTATCCCATCGGTTTACCACGAACATCTTCTTCATAAGGTTCAACTGCAGTCTTACACATGCATGACCGATGTCACCCAGATTTGCTCCACTGTGTCACATCATCTTGACTTTGGTTTTCATCATATTCATTTTCAAACCGATCCTTGTCTTAGCCATGTTCAGCTCCTTTATCATTATCTTCATCTCGGTGACGTTTATTAGAGAAGCGACATCGCAGCGAAACGTTTGTTTCTGGCCTTCTTGTAGCTGACGAATTTGCCTTTATCTTCTCACTCTAGACCAGCAACGGTGTTCTATAGTGTGCCGTGAACAACTCTGTCGCAAGTCGGCGGCCCCAGTGCAGCGGCTCTGCCGTTAGCATGTGGGCCACCAACGTGCCCCATAGGGCACCCGAAGTTGCCAAGACCGAGTACCCCGGGGAGGTGTATGGTCCCATGCCCTTAAGTGCCACTCCTGAATTGAGGATCCCCTGGGTCCATGCCTTCACTTCTCACTGGACTGTGCCCCTTCAGCCCTGTGCTGCAGCCAGTATATACCATAGGAGAGACAATAACCGTTGAACTGGTTGGTTGCCTGGCATTGACACCACTGCCCACGCGGTGTCCACGGGAGGGCCACGCGCAGGCTTCCACCCTGAGCGCCCTGCCCCTCCACGCGGACCCCGCGTGGGACTTCCTCAGCCAACAAACCCCAAACCAACAACCACAACAATACAAGCAATACCAGACAACACTATATGAACGAACTCACCGCATTCCCTTTGCTACACAAGATGATGTATCGCACACCATATGCCGACACAATAGGATAGAGATAGAAGCCGATGACGCAATGATGAAATCGTAGTAGAGCCGGCAAAGTGAAATGGACAGAAACGCAGAGGGGCCGGGCGCTTCACTGTACTGAGTACTCCGCACCCTCAGCCCTGCGCGACACTTTTAGGAAGGGTCACCCTCTATCCGATCGGCAGTCGATGCCACAATAAACCGGGACGACGAAGTGGCCAGGCCCCGCGGCTGGCTCCGGCTGAACTGAGTCGAAGCTGGCGGATATGCGCAGCCGCTCAAGGTCGGTGCGGGCGTCGAATGAACAATCGGCTTTGGGCAGGGAGCGGGTGCGCGCGCCCCGCCCGCGGATCGATACCGGCGGGCGGGGGCAGGCCGCGCGATGGGCGCTTCATCGAAGCGCGCAGCGAGCCTGGACACCCGCAGTAGGACCGAGGGGACTGCGAAGGTCGCGAGTTGCGACAAACTCACTAGGGAAGGGTTTTTGACCTCCTCTGGAACTTCAATATGAGAACAGGATCGTTAGAAAGAGCGCTGAATGCTGGTTACGAATATGGGTGTCAAAATTGCAAAATGAAGTTCCTGGGCGAGTTATGCCCTGCCGAAGATGGGTTGCTTGACTCGTTAGGTGCGACGCCGTTGATTTGGTTTCCATTGCTGCCGGATTCTTTACAAGTCATAATTTATCTTCGAAATGACCTTTTATTCTGAATTGTGGCACGTGTCTGATTAAACTGCCGGGAAAACTACCAATACACATTTGTAAAAATGTTTGAAGGCAAAAAAACTGCTGTGGTGACATTTTTATTTACTATTTTGCACAAATAGAGTCCAACTCATATATTTCACAACTAGAGGTGTTTATAGCAGCCTTCCATTCGTGGAGCAAAGCAAAAAATGATGAAAGTAAGTAGAATGTATGATGAGGAAGAGCAAAATGTCCTTGATCTGCTGCATTTTGGTTGATATGGAAGTCATCTCTCAACACATTAATGAAATAATCTTACTGATTTACTGCTGTGGGCATCTTTGCATGCTGCAAAATCACTGTGCGCAATATTCAGGCCATCGCTGATTCAACCTCTGGACGTTTTTTTTCTTCGGTCCGATGGAAAACATTAAGGGTCAGGTCGTTTGCCGTGGCAAGCAAATAGAGTAGAGTTCAACGTGACCCAGAGAGACAATCCATGACGGTTCTGTCGCAGATTTACCCACTAGGTTTTCAAGCTTTTTGAAATACTCGTGCATAAGGAAGGTTACATTGATGATCATCCAGGTGTGTTTGCCAATCCTGGTGAATACTTGTTTGATCTTGTTACAGCTGACCGTTTTGTTGCTGTTGTAGAGAGGCTGCACTTATAAGATGTGCAGTGCGTGAGCGACATGTCTGCTTCACACGTTTTTTTTTGCTTTGTTTCACGAATGCCAAGGATGTTAGAAACAATTCCGGTTGTTCAATGTATGAATTGTACTCTATGTGTGCAAAATAGTAATTAAAAATCCCACCAAAGCAGTTTCTTGCCTTTAATCATTTTTACAAACGTGTATGGTAGTTTTCCCGGCTATTTAAATCAGACACATGTCATAGTTCAGAGTAAAAGGTAATTTCGAAGATAAATTGTGATTTGCAGAAAAGACCGGCAGCAATGGAAACCAGACCATCGACGTCACATACGGAGACCAGCAGTACTCCCTCTGCGCCACCGTCGCAGCTGCCGGGCTTCTTACGAAGCCCAGATGACTAACCACTTTCGCGCCAGCTGTGTCACACGACCAGCCTGTGGTGAGGCACCCGATTTGGGCAGGCCATAACTCGCTCAGGAGTTTCATTTTGCAATTTTGACACACATTCTCGTAGTCAGCATTCCGAGTTCTTTCTTACGATCCTGGTCTCAACTTGAAGTTCCACGGGAGGTGGAACCCTTTCCTAGTTAGAGTAAACGGTGTGTCCTTGTGCTACTCCTTTTTCGTTGCGAACCATCAGTTTCCGCTCAAACAATTGGATGGTGTGGTAGTTGAAGTATCCAAAAAATTCTCTGAGTAGGTGTATCTAGAGCCCGGCCTACTCCAGCATGCTCTGAACGGCGATAGTTTCCGCGAGATGAAGCCTTTCAAATAACCCACAAAAGCAAGAACAAGAGAGCGGTGGTTTTAGCAACACCGTTCAGAGAGCTTGGTGACTCCTTCAGAAAGACCCAAGCAAAAGAAGGGCTGATGCTTTAGCAAAACGGCCTGAACTCTTGACCGCTGTATGCACATACAATTTGTGATTTTCACAGCCAAAGATTTTATTGGGACTGTCGCGATTTAAGAGGTAACTTGAGTCCTAGATTAATGAACAAATACATGGAGGAAATCCGATTATTGTAATGTTTAGTGGAGGACCTCCTGACTAGCCCTTCCTCTCACATCAGTATAATGGCCTTATTGAATTTTACCTGAAGAGCTAAGGCCTGTAATCGTTTGGGTTGCACAGCAGAAGTCTTTCCATCTCGTCTTATAAAGTTTTTCGTACATACCCCCCAAAGTCACAAAAGGGGCAACACTCATTTTGCTGATTGCTTTCAATGTTTCCATAGTGTCACGAACAAAAAGCAGAAGAGGGTTTGCAAAATAAACGCCGAGCATTCGGGCGGTGCTCAACTTTTATTTACGTGTGAAACGTTCTTCTAGAGATGGTTCCTCTAATTTGCAATTTTTTATTCGTTTCAGTTTAAAATGCATGTCAGCGTGCTCCAACTTATCGTGACGATCACCAAAAGCTTCGAGGTTGAACTACATTTCAATGAATTTCTTTCGATCTCCACCTTTTTGAAAAGTTTTTTTTTAGCTTGAAGAATCTTGTGGATCCAATGCAACTCTACTACATTTGAAAAACGTCAATAGGAAATGGGTCGGTCACATAATAAATCCGCGAACGGACATAATCATTCCATTCACTAAAGGTCAGCATGAAGACCTATACCTGTAACATATGCCCATTTGGATGTTAGTGTTACAGAACCTATAGGTCTTTCCCTTATGATAGTGTTAGAGACTCTTGCTATGACATGGTCGCCAGTGCTATTCACTCCTGACACAAGGAGGTACAAATCGTTAAGAAAGCTTTGGGAGCAGATCATGAAATCGAAGGTTGGTTGTTTGAATTGATTTAGTATGCACCACTTATTGCACCATGGCAGCCTATGTGAGTATGAAAAAACAGAAAAATCTTAACGGCCTTCTGCAACGTTACCAGCTAATTGTAATGAGAAAGTGGAATACAGATCACCTGTAGGCCGGATAAAGACGTATGACCAGCAGTACACAACTACTTAGTAAAAATACAAAACCAGATTATACAAACGATTGTATGATATTAGGTTGATCGAGAAGTCCTGATTGGGTTTTGTTTTTCTCCTTACTTTTTTATTAATCATATCAAATCATATATATATATATATATTTATAAATATATAGGGTGTTCCAAAAAATTTATACAGCACCGCTCGCGTCGCGCGGTCAAAAAGACAGTTTGCGACGGAAAAATCCGTCGCAAACCGTGCTAGTAGTGAGGCTTTTAAAGATGTTTGAGAAGGCACAGGGTGACGAAATCCCTGCGACGTGTAAATAGGCATGATTGTGCCATGCTTCCGCCTGAAACCTTCCATTTCAGACTCGATTGATTGTGCATGGGCTGAATGCCTGTTGCAATTTTGCTATTACTTGGCCTCATTAGCCTGTGCTGTGCTTTTTTCAGAACGTGACGATCATGCGAAAGGCACGTGACATTTGAGTTCACTGATTGCATGATTTAAATGCAAGCAGGAGCCCCATTTTCCAAGACGGATTCTATGGAGTGAAAAAACTGGAAAACTAGAAGAAATTCTCTCTCTGATTATCACAAAAGCGTCTTTCATAAAGGCATCTTCATGCGCTGGCGCGGCCGGGGGGGGAGGGGGGGGGGGGGGAGTGGTGCGATTTTCGCCATGCAGAAATCGCAGAGAAATCGCCCCCCCCCCCCTGGCCGCGCATGAAGATCCTTTTTTCAAAATTTGACTTTGCATTCATAAGATAGAGCATTTTCTCTAGTTTTCTGAATGCTGCCCGCATTCACAGCTTTCAAAAATTAGTGAGTTATGTTCATTTTTGTAAAACTACTCCAATTTCTTCGCATGAAGATGCTTTTTAAAGCGCTTCTGAGATAATCGGAAAGAGAATTTCTACTAATTTTCTGAATGCCAATTGCATAACTCTCAAAATTGAGCGAGTTACGCTCGGTTGAACAAAGTGCATGTATAACACTTCCTATCACATCGACGAGCAATCGACCAGTGATCCATTCTTGATCACATCGAAAATAGCTCCAGATAAGCTGCATTTTTTATTGTGTATCAGTCAAAAATTGAGCTTTTGTGAAGCTACATTTCAATTCTAGAGATCGTTCCGTTCAGATAGAAAAATCTTTATCTTTGAAAAAAATTTGGGCATAACCTCATCTGATCACAAGGAAGAGGTGGATTCTAGAATACATATATAAAATAGAAATGATTGATTGCTAAAGCTACATGACAGTTTTAGAGATCGTTCCGTTCAAGAAAAAATTATTTTTGAAAAAAATTGAGCATGGCCTCACTTCAAGGAAGGCCGCATAAGGAAGACTTGATTTTTTGAACAAATGTTAAATAAAATCTGTGCTGCTGTGAACTCTAATTTCAGCTCCAGTGATAGCCTTGTTCAGGAAACATTTTGCTTTTGAAAAATTCTTAGAAAGATTCCAGGAAAATCACTTCACCTGAACGGATGAAAGGTTGCTTTGAAGAGGCCTGATTTTTTTTTTCTGTTGCAAATTGAAGGTTAACTTTTAATAGGAGCAATATACAACAACTATTTAAATTTTTATTAGATACATTCATATTCAAATGACGTCTTTTTTCCGTAGAAAAAGCGGTGCTCAGGGTGTTGCCATGTCGTTGCCAAGCCTAGAAAATCTTCATTTTTTTGAATTATTTGCGTCAAAACTTTATTAGTTGATTATTAATAAATATATTTTCGTTTCTTTTACATTTTCTGAAATCGTTTGCAATATAAGAGACAACTTAACATTAAAATTCATCGATTCTCTCGAAGTGGAGGGGGGGGGGGGTAGGTCGTACTAAGATTCTTCTGGTGGGGGAGGGGGGGGGGGGGGGGTCGTAAGTTTTTGGCAGAAATCGCACCCCACGCTTGAGTCTGGTACGGTCTCTGCGCTGCCTCACCCTCGCTGCAGGTTCTCGCTCCACTGTTGGACGCCCCACACTTCCCCTGTGCACCCAAGCGAGATTTACCCTATCAGCACTGTCCGTATTCTTGGCTCAAAGTTGACTCACAGAAAGTTGAAATCATTCCATTGTAAGACACCAGAGAAAACTGGTGTAGTTTAGAGATCAAAAACACCATTGATTTTGGCAACCGGCATAAAATTTGAGGCACTGGCGGCGGAGAGGCCAATAAATGTATGGCTTATCTCAAAATGACTAACGTAATCCAACTGTGCTATGCACCGATGTTTTTCGTCAAATCTGCCCTAATTCTATTGCCCACTAGCGGTAAATGCACCTAGGGTCGCTGCTAGTGCCTTTATGCGTAAATCCGTGGGTTCACGATAAACATTCATCCTAGATTCTTCAAGACCAGCAAAACATAACGTTCGTGAGACTACCACCTTTTGATAAAAAGTGAACTCATATTCTGACCCTATTAGGTGCTTTTTACGTACTAAGGCCACCTTTGCGGGAGATCAGGTGCGAATTACCATTAGTCTTCATGTACCCTTCCAGGCGTTCTGTTGGCTACTGCCGTCGATCGTCTGCGAGCTGATTAATGTTTTTGTGGAAAAATCTCTGAAATCCTGCCTTTTAAACAGTGTAGCAGTTATAAAATGTTGAAAAGTCTCGCATGACGCTGTGAGAGAACACGCTAGCTTTATCTGCATCCACTCGCACTCACCTCCACGTTCTCAGCTCTTGCTCCCAGGACCGATCGGGAGTAAATCGCTAGTCGAATCTCCTTCACATTTAACCGCATAATTTTCATACTGTCGTCATTCATTTGCACTCTAATTTCTTGAATGGCCGACAATCTTTCTCGCAGGGCAATATAATGTTGAGTAAGACATGCAATTTGGTACGTAGTCGAATGCAACGTAGCCGGCCTATTTCTCTTCTTAATTCTTTCAGAAGATCATCATACTGCCATCAGTTATTTTCGCTTTGATGGTCTGCACTGCTGTGGTTGCTGCGGGAAGTTATTATGCACATCGCACTAAACAACAGGCTGCACAAAAGTCTCTCCAACATCGGAAGGCTGAACTGCTGGCGGATTGGGGTCAGTACAGCGAGGCCTCTGCAGTGAGTAGCATTTTGTTGCAGTTGGCCAATGTCACATGATATCCCACCTTTGGGTATCCGAAGTAAAGCAACCACCTAAGCGCCTCATGTGGCTAAAAGATTGTTAAAAACTGTTCTGTTCTTCACAAAATTGAGCGGAATCTTCTTCAAGTGTGAATTTAAACTTCGGATAGATAGGCAATTTATAGAGAGCGGGGATACCTGCGACCACAAGCCTTCATATTGCCACTTGTTTCGCCCAAAACGAGCCTACGAAGTGCGTGATACTTTTTGAACAAATGGGTCCAAATCAATCCCTTGATAGTGAAGGTGACTTGGAACTCAGGCAACGCTGCGTCCTTTGTTCTTGGAGATAACGAACTGAGTGTGGCCCCACAAAAAGTAGAAGGAAAAAATTTTCTCGGTAACTAGAGAATTGTTTGGTAATCTAGATTGTGATAGAAGGTAGTTAGATTTTTGAATTTTACTTTACGATCCAAATCTAAAGGTGTACACGGCTTTCCAAATTTCAACACTCAAAATTCCGACACAACTTTCTAGAGCGTCGCCGACGCCAAGTTCGTTACTAGTTATGAGCGGTATTGCATACCACGTGTCGGGAACGACTTTTAATAGAAAAAACATAATATGTGATTCAGTGAATGTTTCAGGAAGTTGATCCACTAGTCGATTTGGACGTAGTAGGAAAACGTTTGGCCGACGACGATCAATTGTTAGAGCAGCATCACGAATACTCGCCATATTCATCAGCATACGTTCTGCTGTAGATTCACAGTTCACAGCTACTTTCTAACGAAAAGGTTAGGTTTTTGACTATAATATTTATTTAGCTGACATTGTCTCTTCACCTTCCACGGAATTTGGACAGAATATTGAGGGCTGGGCTTGGTGGTGATGTCCGTTGCTCCACGTGGTGCCACTAGAAACTGCTCGCTCTGCAAAGCTAAACATGGACACTTGATTGCAGGCGACAGGCCCTTGTGACAGTCGGCCTGCAAACATCCATGTCCCATCACATGCTGTATGTCAGTTGACGTTTGTCGAGATAGTGCTACGGCGTCCGCGGGAGCCGACACGCACTCGCAGAGCCCAGTGAGTGTGGAAAGCATGCGAGCGTCCCCACTGACGCGAGGACGGCATTGGGGTGCAACCGAAGAAAAAAAACGTAAGAAAACGTAACGTAAGCAGGGCCCGCGTTTCAACGCTGAATGTGGGTACGTTGTCGGGCCGCTCATGCGAGTTGGTTGAAGCACTGGAGCGAAGAAGAGTTGCCTATGCGGTGCATGAGACGAGACAGTCCTGTTGCAAGCCAAGGAACATAGGAACAGGCTCTAAGGCCGTCCCGTGTGGAAGTACCAGGACCACCAGTTGTGTCGGAATAATCGTTTGCGAACGATTTCGTGACTCGATTGTAAGCGTCGAGCGCTTTGACGACCGATTGATGAAGATCGTTGTCGCCGCTAAGGAGCGACTCTATCACTTCTTCTCTGCGTATGCTCTGCAGACTGGCTGCTCCGATCGAGCCAAGCATGGGTTTTGGTGCCCGCTGGATACGAAGACAGCAGAGGCACCGTCGAAAGATGTTACCGTAGGTGGGCTCGGTTACGAGTTGCGTGATGCAGATGGTGAGCAGATGGTGAATAGCATAACCTCACCATAGGTAAAACCGTGTTTGGTAAATGGGGCCCCACCTCACCTTGTTCTATAGTGGGAGTACCAGAACTTGGGTAAATTTTGTCGCTGTGAAGGATCGTTATCGAAGTCTCGTCACAGATATGAAGGTCGTGCCATTT
The DNA here is from genome assembly GCA_947359475.1 of Heligmosomoides polygyrus bakeri. Lineage (NCBI taxonomy): Eukaryota > Metazoa > Nematoda > Chromadorea > Rhabditida > Heligmosomidae > Heligmosomoides > Heligmosomoides polygyrus. The sequence goes on along the minus strand of OX375866.1, from coordinate 26,278,266 downwards.
GAGACGGTCGCCTCACAGCACCGACCGCTTATCTGCACTCTCACGATCGCTCCTCTGAGGTTGAAGCCGTGAAGCCGGTGGAGCGGTGCGGTGCGCCGAGAATCAAGTGGTGGCGAATGAGAGAGAATGAAGCAGCTATAATTTCTCGCGCTCGGTTACCGACGGTTACGACTGTCGACGAATCTTGGAAGAAGGCGACCGACGCGATTCGTCAAGCTGCACAGTCGGAACTCGGCATTACGAAGCATGGGTGACTGAAGGTCGACAAGCAGGCATGGCTGTGGACAGACGACGTGAAAGCGAAGGTATGAGAGAAGAAGTCGCTCTATCGCGTGTTTCTCGGCGAAAAGACAGCCAATAACTGGCGGAATTACCAAGAAGCGAAGAAGCGAATTGCCGTCGGACGAACTCGTGACATCGTCCAGCATTCCAGCAATGAGTGCGGCTTCGTGGCTGGCGTGATTTCTCGCGTTCGATTACCGACGGTCACGACTGTCGACGAATCTTGGAAGAAGGCGACCGACGCGATTCGTCAAGCTGCACAGTCGGAACTCGGCATTACGAAGCATGGGTGACGGAAGGTCGACAAGCAGGCATGGCTGTGGACAGACGACGTGAAAGCGAAGGTTTGAGAGAAGAAGTCGCTCTATCGCGTGTTTCTCGGCGAAAAGACAGCCAATAACTGGCGGAATTACCAAGAAGCGAAGAAGCGAATTGCCGTCGGACGAACTCGTGACATCGTCCAGCATTCCAGCAATGAGTGCGGCTTCGTGGCTGGCGTGATTTCTCGCGTTCGATTACCGACGGTCACGACTGTCGACGAAACTTGGAAGAAGGCGACCGACGCGATTCATCAAGCTGCACAGTCGGAACCGGTGGAGCGGTGCGGTGTGAGTCCTGCGGACTGTTCCAGTTACCGTCCGATTCGCTTGCTTTCGCAGAGCATGAAAATCTTTGAATAAATTGACGATGGGCGAATCCATGACATCGTCCAGCTTGCCAGCAATCAGTGCTGCTTCGCATCTGGCTGTGGCACTATGGATGCCGTACACGCGGCCTGCCTTCTAATAGAGAAGCACCTCCAGAAACAGAAGGCAATAGGCATCTAGCATACCTCCGCGTCGCTCCAGAGACTGGTCGCTGCGATAGTGTTGCGCGGGTAACTACGCAGTTCGTAGCTACCCATGCAACATTATCGCAGCGACCAGTCGCTGGAGCGACTCGGAGGTATGCAAGATGCCATCGTTGGACAATGCCTTCGATCGCGTACCGCGTAAGGTTATAAGGTACGCCCTACGACAGCAAGGTGTTCCCAAAGAACTTATAGAGTGGGGCGAATTCTCTACTCTTGTCCAAAGAGTAGAGATCAAGCTGCAGCTGGAAGCTCGATGAAGTTCCCCATCTGTTGGGGTGCAGCAGGGTTCTGCGCTTTCGCCACTCCTCTTTGTTGTCGTAAAGGATGTCATTACGCGAGACCTTCAGAAGCCCGTCCCTTGGACGTTGCTATATGCTGATGACGTAATGCTCGCCTGCGATGATAAAGGTGAATTCGAACGGCAGGTGCATGCTTGTGCGACCGCTTGAAGATGTTGAGCTCAGGCTGAATGTCAATAAGACTGACGTGAACGAGTCCGGCTCCATTAAGATTACTAGCACTGAGCTTGCACGCACTTCGGTGCTTAAATACTTGGGATCAGGAATAGCGTTTAGTCTGATGGTTGATGTGAACTCACGCGTGAGCACAGCGTGGTCCAAATGGCGTTGGTTGACTGGCGTACTCTGCGATAGGAAAGGCCAGTAATCGTGTATGGCGCAGTGTTGGCCAACGACCAAGGAAGTTGAAACGCGCTTAAGCGTCATGGAGACGAAGATACTGCGCTGTGCGGCTGGAGTCACGCGCATGGACCGCATCCGTAAGACATCATTCGGCAGAAGCTCGGTGTGGCGCCGATAGATGGCAAGATGCGCGAAGTTCGCTTACGATGGTACGGCCACGTTCTGCGTGGAAAAGAAGACAGTGTCCGCAAGATAGGCCTTATCTTCCAGGTAATTGGAAAGCGGCCTAGAGGGCTTCCGAAGAAGCGCTGTCTGATACGTTACATATGAACTTGAGAGTTGCTGATGTCCACCCTGATCTAGCGCTGGATCGGCAAAGGTGGCATCATGGCACCAGAGCAGCGGACCCCGCTACGAAGCGGGGCAGACCCCGAAGAAGAAGTAGAAAAAGATTGAGGACTGGGCTTGATAAAGCGAATTTAACAAAAAAAACTGAATTTGGGATTACTTTCCAAACAGCATGCACCATCCAAGTATGAATATTGGAAAGGATTTTGCTCGAAGTGGAAGAAAATCGTTTTATTTTGTCAGTAAATTGTGTCGAATTTTTTATTTGCCTATCGCTTGAAAAGCAAGGTGTGCAGACGGCACCGGGTGTTGAAGAAACTAAATAAATAAACTGTTGGGAGACGGATATTTAGTCGGCTCATAGCCATTAGAAACTTTTCCCACTTTCTGCTCTCAGTGAAACTTTTAAAACCTTCGTCTTATTACGAATCTTTTAGTGTGGTCAACGGTATGCTCAGGTATTGAAGCTTCACTTCGTGTTGAGATGATGGGCCTTTCACATTGCTTTTCCTCAATCTACGACAAAACTTCCGAATAAACAAATTAATTCGCAGTTTTCTTCATCTGGGCTTTGTATTTGGCACTGTTGAGCAAGGATTTGAAACCATTACGGCCTGCGATCGCAATCGTGTGTAACATTTTACAACCCCAACTTTATCGCATATTTTGATGGTTCCACCAGTGTAGTGCAAAGACTCAGAGAAATTCCGATAAATTCCAACCTACGACTAACGTTATTCAACGAGCACGAACGAATACTTTCAACTACTTTCGTGAGGTTCATTCCCCTTTGATTACAAGTCTCCATCGCTATTCAGCGGTTTGGTTGTTTGGCGCACTGCACGGTGGCGCACTGACGCCTTGAATTATATGTCCTTGGGACAATTCCCGCTAGTAACGGTGAAATTGAAACTTCACCTTCCCAAGGTTCTACTAAAATGCGGTCTCACCACAGTAAGATGAATAGCCGGTCTACCGCCGACACTGCCGATCTTAACCGTTATCATCTTGACACATTTTCAAGGCGTATTTGTCTAGCAATCAGAACAAATTTCAGTTCAATCCAATTCAGTTTATTAATGCATCCAACAGACGCTTGTATTCACATCGCACTAAGCTTTTAATTTAACTAAACTTGATAAAACGTGAGAAAAAAACTTTTAAAAAACTCAGGAGACGGGAGAGTGGGACAAAAAAACAAGCTTATGTCAGAATAAGCTTGCTGGCAAGCAGCCTGTGGATGCATCAAATGCAATGAAGGCTCACGTTTCAATTTAACCATTATCGATTGAATTCGAAGTGCATAATCGAATAGCATATGAAGACAAATCAAACCAAAAATATCAGTAAAATGTATTTTACCATAAAACTCAAATGCTTGCCTGGAATGCAACGCTAGCTCGGAGAAGCGTTAAACGGCGTATTGAATATGTAGAAAATATTTGGATACTATCCAACTAAGTAACTAAGTCCGCTTGTTCCTGTGTCTTACCTTTAGGCAGTACACTGACACTGCGGCCTATCCAACTCCGGCAAACATACAGTGACACCAGAGGGGACAGTGATCATCCGTTTAATCACCCAATCGTTAGCTGCTTTGCGGAGTGCATTCAAGACACTCAACCTCATCGATGTAATATTGTTTACATTGATTAAGTTGAGGTGTCCACCATTCTTGTTGGTGTGTGAATGGAGCAGGAGGGGAGGGGGGGGGGGGTACAAGTGAGGAAAACAAATGCATCGCTATCGAGCTGAACGTCCTCCGTCTCTGGGGATTGAAAAACCCTTATTTCTACTGATAGATCCACTGTATTGAATTGCTGTGGGCGTAAGCGATCGCAGTCGACCAACATGTCCTCAATTAAGAATCCATCCAGGGACATGAACACAAAATGAACAGACTGATGTAATCCTTCAACAGTACTACCGAAGGTGCGTGAGAACCATTCGGAGGAGGTCGCTGAAGCGTTTCTATGCACAGAGAAAGAAAATTTTCCTAGACCATAACATAACTGATGCAGCATATCAACTCAACATAGAACTGTCGCTACTACTGACGCCGCCAAGAAGTGTGGGCAAGCTCAAAGCATCTTCCGAGACAGAACGTGTCCGTATGACACTCACCGACGTCGAATTCAGAAGGATTATCGGTTAACACCCAATGTCTTCTGCAAGATCTGTCAGACGCTAGCGGAACACCTGAAGAGTTGCAACGGCAGAGGGGACCTGACTGTTGTCGACCAGGTAGAGTTCAGTATGCATTTGCCAGGTCGCAACGTTATGCAAAGCGGCGCAGCGAGAATAGCCAACTGTCATCAGACGAGAGTTCCCGTGTTCTTGGTCTCTTTTGAAGTCATTCGGGAGCCGGTAATATATAACGTGGTCGAAAAGTGAATGCTCGGAAATCAGACGAGCGTTCTTTAAGCGCTACGAGATTCCTGGCATCGTAGGAATCGTAGACGAGACATTCAAAGGCCTATCGATCGTGAGGATTTCGTGTGTCGCAAAGGATGTCACAGCATAAATGTAGGAATTGGGGTGGACTTTGAAGGAAAGACGAGGTGGATTTCGGCGAAGTGCTAGGGTCAGTTCACGACTCTCATGTATTCAAGACGTCGCAATGGTATGCACATTTCGCTTATGGCCCAGAAGAGTTTCTACTTAACCCTCGAATACCGTGCGAAAAGCTCAAGGTATTGTTAAAACAGGTAACAAGATTTCATCTTTTGAGGGCTTAACCACTTCAGAAATGCGTTACAACATTGCAACATGCAGTGCTGAATGAGGCTCCATGTTAGGTTGGAGGAGAGTGAAGCGGCTTTCACACTGCCGTTGTTGCTGTTGCGCAACCGATGCCGTAATGATGAAGCATACCGCAAAGACGTAGAGGAGCAACAGCAGCAACGAGGGGGCTTTCACACCTCTGTTGCCGCAACTCTGCATCAGCAACACCGGCATCGGTTGCACAACGGTTGCGCGGCCTCAGCAACGTGGAATGATCGCCATCATTCCTTGTTGCTGATGCTCGTCAACGGAGGATATCTCACGTCTTATCCCATTATCTTATCTCACCGCGTTGCGGCTGCATCAAGCATCGAACTCCACCCCTTTTTCGTTGCTCGTTGCTGCAACAGCAGCAACGGCAGTGTGAAAGCCGCTTGAGAGTAAGGTATCAATGATTGAGGTATGGCATTGATTTTAGTGATTACGGTAGTCACTGCGGTATGCAGTGAAAATGCGGTGAGCGGCGGCGGCAACAGGGCCTAAAGGAGAGGCATTTTTACTTTGTGTGACTGCTCCGCTGCAAGCTCGCCGTCTCGTCTTTCTCTTCGTGGTTACCCGCCCGTGCAGGTGTTCTTTTTGGAATTGCTCCGTCGGTAGAAGCTCGGCTTCTGTTTCTTCGGCTGAGCCCTTGTATCCGTTTGAGGGGATTGAAACCCGGTTTTCTGCTGGAAGGAGGCGCCCAATGACTAGGGCAGGAGGAGCTTGTGAACCCCTTGGTGTCTGACTCTCTAGGATCGTAGCCGTGGGTACCGCGCTGTCACGCCGAATCGTCTCTGGGTACCCCGCTAATGTCTCACTAATAACCAATACTACCGGTTCCGTCATCTATCCTCATCGTCAACAGGAAATCTCACATCGATATCATCCACGCAGTCTTTTGTATACTCTTATCGTACCTCGTTTTAAATCACTTGTAATAAGTTTGTCTTCAATTTGTCTTTTCGTGTCGTGAACGAAAGAAAACGGCCTCAACCCCAACTACTTACATCAAACACCCTCATCGGTGATTTTGCTGAGGCAACCACGATACTTCTATATAATTTGTGTAAAGTAGGCAAGTGAATGTAATATTGAGTTCAATATAAAATTTCACCACAAATGCTTTAGATGCGATACGGAAAAGCTGCAGACATTGTTTGTTGCATACTGCGGAATAACAATAGAAAATAGGGAACGGCCAAATTACGATGAGTACCAGGAAGCGGATCGACAGGATGGTGAATTCCCATTCTACACTCCTTACAAGGCTATTTATCCTTCCAACAATCTTGCAAGAGTTTGTAAGCAACAGAATTTTTGCCGAGCTCGGAAGTTGTACGGTACGCGATGCGACGACACGGCGTCTTTGAGGGCGGATTGAATGGTGGGCATTCTCTGTTCGTGCCCAAGACAGTCTCGTTTAGAGTCACACGTTTTGCCTTTGCTCTAATTCATTGTATGCTCTTTAGACACACGGAATTGAAATATTTATTCTTGAAGCTTTCTTTAATACAACGCGGTTTTCAATGAATATGTAAGACTACGTTGTGAACATCTAACAACAGATGCTTTAAAAGATGTCACCTCAGCATTGATCTTTTGAGAAAATCTCAGATCTGTTTACTTTGTATCGATGTTACATATCCCTGTTGGACTTCAGGCAGTCCTTCAACGATCCTTCCGGTTCATGCGGATGAGGTCTTGAAAAGTGCCCGGCTAGTGTTTGAATCGAATCAGGGTGCCTTCAATTACAGAAATTTAATAAGAAAATACGTTTCAGAACATTGTTCCCATCTTTCATGCCTTAAATCATGGGTCCTTCTGACCTCCACAGTCGGAAAAATCTGTAGGATCAACTTCAAACGATTGCGTTGAAGCCCCGAACCCAATTTTATGGTTCTCTGCTGACATGTTTCTGACGCTTCTTTCTGAACAAAATTTTAGAGCGAACTTCTGGGACTGATTAAACCTTCACTTAAGTACGCAACAAATTCTACTTTCGAAGAATTTGAAAGGAACAGTATTGCACCGCATCTCCGTAAGTGTGAAGATAACATTTAGGCCGTGTACGGCGTTATTAAAGTAGAGCGAATTCAAGTAGTCTTTCTGGGATGCGCCACCCATCCAACCAGTATAGAAGCGTAAATGCGAGAGAGAAAGTGCAGGCATGTTAAATGAAAGGGAAAGGTCGTAGGTTATCTACAGCTCCTTTGATGTACGTCGCACATTGTACTTCAGCGTCGCTTGGAAGGATCATTATCTCGCCGGGACACCGGAATTTGAAGAATCGAGATAGGCGTTTTACGGCGTTCTCAGACGGCACAAGAGATCACAGGGACAGACGAGGGGACTGTCTCCGGATCTAATCTGCGTTCTGGTCAGGACAATTAGGAATTTGACACGTAATAAACAGGTTCAAACGAACAAAAAGTTGAAACCGAACCATTATTCAAGTTAGAATTAGCTGGTGAGGGCGCTCGTAGGCTATTTCTCCACTTTGTATTTTTTAGACGACACTTTTTTCGCATTTGGAGTGGGCTTCCTGCGCAGCTGAGTGGGTTAAATCCTTCTACCCTAACCAAGCGTATAAGGAGTTTTCATAGGCCTACAAATCCCTGTGTTTTCTTCTTCAAAGAAATGATTCTGTGGCCATTTTAATCATGGGAAGACTGAGTAACTGCAAAAATGTGTCACGGGGCAAATTTCACGGCGTATAATGACTAGCGATTTAAACCCTAAAGATTCCACTTTCGCAGCTTGATTTCAACTATAACGTTTAGCAGGGCAAAGAGTCATGCGCCATACACTTGATATTCCAAATTTAGAGTCCTCCAAAGTGGACACATTTTCTTAAACTAATGCCAATTACGTTATTGGATGCTTCAAAAAATTACATCATTGCGAACGCAAAAAAAACTAGAGAATTCAGAGAATTATGTGTTGCTATATCTAATCGTAAGGTAGGAAATAGGCTTTAACAGGCCGAACCTCTTCCTTTATTAGCTACTTAGGAGATGTGGGTGTAATTATCTCCAACGAGGGAAGGAGTCAGCCGCACCAGGCAGAAATTAGGTCACCGAACTATTTTTTCAGGCACTCCCTGGGCGCTTTGCATCTCATGGGGAAGAAGGCTTAGTGCTGATCACGAACTTATGTTTCAGTTTACAACGCGTTTAATTTTAAGGGCGCTATAGAAAAGCGGCGTAAAAGACTTTTTTGGCTTTTTCCGCCCAAAGACCAAAAGTTAAGGCCGATATTGCAACCTTGCCTGACTAGAGACCTGCTTAAGCTCGAAGTCAACGTATCACCAAAAGCTGAACTGAAATGGACAGCAAATTCTACTCGTGTCCGAACGATGGTACGAATGAACAGAACAGCAGCACAGGAGAAATGTAGGGAATAGACAGTTGATGCCGCGGAATTTTTGCCACATTTGCACGAGAGCAGAGGGGAGATTTCCTCAAGACGACATAGAAATATGTGAATAAGTCTCTTAATCCTCATTTGATTTTGAATGTCTTATCAAAAAATGTGCGTAGGACCTGCAGGAGTTAATAGAGTCAACGCTGAACGGGCGGAATGTATGAGGCACTTAAGAGGTCAGGTGAGTTTCATTGCATTCTGTAACCTCGATCACGCACTCATAATCGTCAATGCACCACGTTAAATATGAAGTGAGGTTTTTGTTGTAAGCTCATCACTTCTAGCGTAATGGAACTCATCAACTCTAGCGCTCAAAGTGAATTTTTATGTGTACATAAATGCATATGCTAACCAGTCTGTACCCTCGTTATGACTACAATACAGGCCTTAATGTTTGGTCTTTGGGCCCAAAAAGCAGAAAAAACGCATTTTCCGCCGCATTCGTATAAGCGCTCTTGTGTGCTTTGAAAAATAAATTAGATATTTGGAATCGGCATCGAATGATCGATCCCATGAAGAGAAAATCACCCACAAAAATTTTGATTTGATGATCTAGGTTCTGATCAGCGCGGCGGACCCCTCTTTAGCGGGAGATAATTACACACAAAGCTTCCATTCTGAGTATATGTCATCAAATCAGAATTTTTAATATTTACAAGTGCTCCGACACGCCTAACGGCGTGTCTCGCACTTGCGCGCTTCGCGCGACTTTGTAGCATCACTGATCTATGGAAAGTAGTTTTTATAAAACATAAAATTCGCTAGCACCGAGGGCTTGGTGCGTACTTTATCCGCATCAAGCGCTTCACCACTTCGATACGTTCATCATAGACATTCTTTCCTGACCGGCCAGTAACGTCATTGGTTTGTGCTGCGCAGTACTTCTGTCCCTCAGGTTGTTCCTCCGCAATCGTTCTCATGCTCAACAGCTAGCGTTTCAAGTTGTCGTTGACATGTCTTCCGAAGCCAGGTTCCCCTCTCTCGTTTCTTCTAACTGGATCTAATTGCTAGTCCGCCTTTACAGGTCTTCCCTCCCCCTCTTCAGTTCCCCACCTTCCTGGTCCCAACTACTGGCCCACTTATTTGTTTCCACTATTGACACCTACTGGTCTCTTCTTGCTGGTTTCCCCGTCCTGGCCTCTCCTCCAGGTTCTTCCTTTCCTTCCTCGTCGCTCTCCTGGTCCACCATAGAGGCCCCCTTACCACCCTTCTCCACCACCCCCTTAGTGGTCCTCCCATGCTCACGGCACGGTCGGTGACACGTATTCAGAATCAGGATGCTTGCTGCGCGACATAGTGGGCCCGTTCTTTAGATCAAGAAGCTCAGAAGCGCGCGCGGTTGCCGCTGTGTCGAGCATGAAGAGGTTATGCATATGGCAAATTCCTTGCTCTCCGTATGAATTCCCTTACGGCTCCCTTCTTGTTGGTTCCCCGTCCTGGTCCCGCCTCCAGGTCCCTTCTTCAAGGCATATACCTCCTCCCCTCCCCGGGATCCTCCTTACTACTCTACCCCAATTAAGTAGGCCTCCCACGCTCACGACACGACGACGGCGAGTGAAGGCTCATTGTGTGACATCGGTGTCACATCCTCGAAATCAGGTATATCTAAATGGTAATGGATCCCCTTGCTGATCCTCCTTACTTTCCCCTTCCCCTGATTGATAACTCACTAATAATCCCTACATATTGCCTAAACTCTACTTGGTGCCACCTCCTGGCCTGCTTCATTGCCTTCCCTATCGACCATCACAATGCTCTTCCTGGTCACTGCCTCCTGATCGCCGTCGGTTCTCCACCCTCAAAGTCCCCTTCTACCCTTACCCCTTTAGTAGTCTTCTCATGCTAATGGCACAAAGTCGGCTTCTGAATCTGGACGCTCAGAAACGCGCGTAGGTGCTGTTGTGTTAAGCAGTAAAGGGCTGTGTTTCCCCTGCTGCAGCAACATCCCACGTTCAACAGCAAAATTTGCCCGCGCTGTAGATGATGAGGCTTACCTCATTCAGGTTAGATCGTCGACCGACCTCGCAGTGGATAATGCGGCGTATCTCACTTCGGTTAGATCACTCGACAGCTCTCGCTGTGGATAATGCGGCGTGCCTCACTTAGGCTAGATCACTCCACGGACAAACTCTTTTATATATAGGTTTATGGTGATGGTGATGGTGATAGGAGGTGATATCTCACATAGGTTAGATCATTCGACCGCCCTCGCTGTGGTTGATGCGGCGTACCTCACTTCGGTTAGATCACTCGACCGCTCCCGCTGTGGATGATGCGGCGTACCTCACTTACGCTAGATCACTCGACCGCTCTCGCTGTGGATGATGCGGCGTACCTCACCTAGGCTAGATCACTCCACGGACAAACTCTTTTATATATAGGTGGTGACTAGGCGTTTTTCTTTTCATTGGATAGACCACTTGGTGTTGAACCCGAATATCGGATTTATTATTCAAAGCACGCAATTTGAAGAGCGCTATCAAAAAGTGGTGGAAAATACGTTTGTTGCGCTTTTTCCGCCGAGAGACCTTACATTAAGGTCGGCAACCACGACCGCGCACTGGATCCACTAGTATCGTCAAAAAAAGCTGTCAGTTGGCAACTGATCATATAAGTCTATGTAATAATACTAAGCGGACAACGCAGCAGGGTATGCATGGGAATCATGCGTCCAGCGGCGTGATTCAGAATACGTGTCCTGGGCGTCGTCCAACCTGCGTCGGGATTTGAAAGACTTTATAATACGTGTGCCCGGGTTGATACTATATGTCGCATGTCACTATATTTTCGTTTATATATGGTACGATCCCACTAGCTCGCTCTATATAACGTTTAAGAGCATATGTTTTTTATTGAATTAACGACAAAACGGTCTAAAGAAAAAGGAAGACGCCCAAGGTACTCTATTAACAGAGCTTGGAAGTGAAGCCCTCAACCAGATATTGGCTGCCCTCCCTTCGGAGAACATGTGGTCCCTAATATGTGAGAAGTGCACCGACACGACTAACGGCTTTGCGCTATCCTTGTTTTCACTATTGACCCCCTTACTTGTCTCTTCTTGCTGGTTTCCGCGTCCTGGTCGCTTCTCCAGGTTGTTCCTTTCCTTCCTGGTAGCACTCCTGGTCTATCCTAGAGGTTTCCCTTACTTCCCTTCTCCATCCTCCTTCGTTCACGTATAACGTCGGTCACATATTCGAAATCGGGACGCTCAGAACCGCGCGCAATCGCCGCTGTTTCAAGCAGGAGGAGGCTGCGCTTCCTGTGCTGCAGCAGCTTCTCATGTTGAACATTTTGTCCGCGTGGGTTCCATGAGGGGTATCTCACGCAGGTTTCTACCCTGCGTGAGATACGCCTCATCATCTACAGCGCGGGCAACTAACTCAATTATTTTTATTATTGTAGTGGTGGATTCCGCATACACCGTAAAACTTCTAATCCATCACAATGCGCTCTATTTTTTGCTCACTCGTTAGGGCTGCGGAGTGAAGGATGTGTTCAGATAGAGGTGATGATTAATTAGAGCTTTTTGGTTAATAAAAGGGTGCCGCTGATGTGGCTTCGTAATTAGATAATGGCATGGTTTCCTACCTCATAGAAGAGTTTCAAAATTGGACCAAGAAACCCTCGAAAAGAAGTTATGTAAGAGGTTTACATAAAGCTTATCTAACTAACGCAGCATATATGGACGCGTGTAGTGCAGCCGGGGGAGACGCCGGTTATCGTGTGCACCCAAAACCAAGTTCTTGATTCGAATTTTCCGTTAAACCAACCAGTCCTTCTATTCCTCCGGGGTAGAGTAGTTCGTACCAGACTTGTCTGAGAAGAATAAAGCGCTGACGTGTTCATCTGCTGTTAAACGCAAGCTATTGTATGACCAATTACGCATTCAAATCGCCTCCACAACTTCGTCTAGAGGTGAAGTGCATGACGCCTCCGAAAAGGGATTGAGTAACGCCTTCCTTTATCCATTATCCTAACTCAGCAGATCATTAATGCAGCAATAGGTTAAACTGACTTCGTATTCAGACTGTCACTCTAGTATGTGGTTTACTGATACACCACCTGCTTAGAAGGAGCTCGGCGTTACAGCGATCATGTAAACACAAGCATTCCAGCTCATCTTCTTTGCTGCTGCGGACCTGAAACAAACAGTGACTTCCTACATGTAACTTCCTCGAATGTGTTCAACGACCACACAATAAATAGCTGAATATTGCTAGGTGAAGAATTTTTTACCATGCATCCAGATGAGCCAATTTTATGAAAACGTGGAAAGCAGGACAGTGTTATTTGTAGCAATTTCTGATCATTTTCCTAAAATGTGAATGAACAACACCAACAGAACAGGGTAAGAATAATGCCCACTTCACAGCCACAGATGTAGACTGCTGATGTGAAAAGATGATTCTTAAACTCGGGTCAACGCACTAGAGTGACGTTTACAGTATGTAAATAAGTGGAACAAGACGGTCCAAATGCATCGGGAAGCCAGATTCGGTTCTTACAGTGCCGCAGGTGTTGATAGCTGAAGCCTCCGGTTTGTTATGTATGACATCTATGTAGCGATGCATCTCCAGGGCTCACCTGCGTTTACACATACGGTCGGCAGAATTCAGAAACCACAACATTTCAGTATGATATTTTCTCAATAAAGCAACGAAACGTAGCATTGTGTAGGTTCACAAACCTGCAATGCACACCCTAACTGACAGTCTATGATAGTAGGTGATCCATCAGCCCTCCAACCATTCTGGTCCTTACGCACGGTCCATCTGAAAAGCTGAACACTTAAGGCAAAGGGCGGTCCTTAGCGCTGTCGACAGGCAATAATCTGGAACCAGCTCGACTTATTTAGAAGTGAGTCGCTTCGTCGCAGGCCAACTACGCATGCGAGCCAACTACACCTTTCCGGGTCAGTAATTTGTAGCAGACTTGACAATTTACGGTCAATATTGACAATTCTATCGGCACGACACTGCAAATCATTATGGAAACTCAGGTTTGTACGTTGACATCTCCCACTCGGACACGGCGGCAATAGCACTCCCGGTAGTAACGCCCCTCTGTCCAGAGCAGACACAAAAAGGCATGGGCAATGGACTCCACCCCTCGATCGTTATTAATCGGGGTCGGCTGTGATTGATCAGCCGGGTTTGGGGCGTTTTTCGGCACATGCTTTTTTCGTGCCGCAAATTTGAGCCCCCAACTCCGAAACCAGCGACCTGCCCTGGCCTCCGCTACAGGTCGGACCCATCCTCCTGTTAAGGTCCTGTGTCAGCAACTACTGACGACTCCTGCTACGCGTAGGTGCCATCTTGCGCCTGCCCTTAAAGGACACGTGAAGTGGTCTAGCGACGCGACTACAGTACCTTCAACAAACGGGATGTATCCGCCGTTCGCATATATTCGTTTAGACCTCGTGTGGACTAGACATGTTCAATTCATTCTTTCCTACGTTAATCCTGAATTGGTTTTCAGGGCCTTACATTCCCTATCCGTATCCTGCAAGATTACGGACTACGATTACGTAGCATAAAGGTTGCTGAGCCAGCGTTTGACCAGTTTCAGAAGACGAGCAGTGTAGGAGCATTGCATTGGAGCAGATTTCTGACCAGTGGGCTTGGAGTATAAGTTTTGTTTGCATTTTACCCTCCATTCGCCATTTTTCATATGTACTGAAAGTTCGGAGGGAATGGTCCAGTTATAAAACCGTATCATAAGAGTACTGCGCATTAAAAAATTCCCAGACGAAACATAATAAGGGAAAACAAACAAATCATAATAAAACGGGAAATGACAATCTGGTCTTATCACTGCTTCTTGGAGCTGTCGCAGGCTGACAAGGGATATAGCAAGAAGAAACTATATACTTTGTCTTTTTTTTCTTTTCTAGATATATCACTTCAAGTGCGGTTGGTCCTCTTCAACTGCTTGCGTTGGTGTGACCGGATATAGGACCGGACTCCTGGGTGCTTCCTCCTTGTAGTGTGCTCTAAAGTGACTTCTCCATTCACTGGAAGTCACTTCATAGTTATACTGAATGCCAACGCCTGCACTTTTGATGCCGATATAAATTTTAATTAATTTTAGTCAACTTCATTTAAAAGAACTCGACATATTATTATACTCTGCTATGCCTTCGTTTTGAAAAATATTTTTTCAGTCCTTTGCTCTGAGTGTTCTGAATAATCTGCAAAGGCATTTCTCCCATTCTTTTGCAGCTCATAGTTTTATCCATAGTGGCTCACGATTTCGTTGATGTTGGTTCTTTTAAGCTAAGCATTGTATATGATTTACTATGTTTTCTTGTTTGGTTGGTTTCCATGGCGCACTTTAGGTGCAGCAATATATATATATATATATATATATATATATATATATATATATATATATATATGGCTTCCAGTTCCTTATTCTGGCCTCTAACACTGCTGACACTGCCGCCTAATAGTCATTTTTAAGGTTTCCCATGTCCTTTACTGCTATTACCTTTATATACAGCTCCACGTTTTCCTCTATTTTCCGCTTAATTTTCGTAGTTATTGCATCCACAGTGTTTTAAAGTGATACTCAATCCATATTTGGTCCACACGTGGTATATGAAACATCTAGAAGGTTACCTTCCGAGATGATCTTGATTCATCAATTAGGAGCAGCATGAGGTCTATTCCAAAGCATGTGCTCTGCTCGCCTCGCCTTACCCCGTCGGGAAGACTCGTCTGAGAAAGGCGCGGCATACCTAGCGTAGCGCGTCCCCTTATTAAGAAAACGAAAAATTGAAATGACTCCCTCATATCTTGTGTGAAGTCTTGTAACATGGTAAGAAACACAAACTAAAGGCAAAGAAAGCCCAATGAGGCCCTCGCCACAACGAACCATTGTTGGAATAATCTTCGGCTACACTCTTGTGCGAGCCTTTTCTAAAAAGTTTTTTTTTGCGTCAATTTCAGTCGTAAGAGCACAGCAGACGAATTACTATCCACAATTCGCCACAATAAACTATTGTTGGCATAATCTTCGGCTATACTCTTGTGTGAACCTTTTTAGAAAGTGCTTCTGCCTCAATTTCGTCCGTAAGAGCACAACAGACGAAATGCTGTCCACAATAAAATTTGTGTTCACCTCGCCACAATGAACCATTGTTGGCATAATCTTCGGCTACACTCTTGTGTGAATCTTTTTTAGAAATTTTTCTGCCTCAATTTTAGCCGTAAGAGCACTACGCACAGTAAAATTTTGAAGATCCTCACTGGTAGCAGCTGATACAGAAAGCAGGAGTGATTATGAGAACTGCAGCGTATATTAAACAACCGCTCATGACGAAATCTTTGAGCAAAATTAACCACATAGAAGTACTACAAAGATCCCACAAAACTCCCCGGTGCTTGCAAGAAATGACTAGAAAATTAGGCTGTATCCTGTTTCGCAAAATAAGCTTCGAGGGTTACCACCACCTACCAAAAAATTCTGTCAGTGTTTTCGTGTCCTTAAGATTGTTATTCCTTTATGGTGAAGCTAGGTTTCCTTAAAGAACAAGAAACCAAAGGACTAGTTGCACTTGAATTGCCGCAACGCTCTCATGACAGACAGTGCATCATCTACAAAAGATTTTCCCTTGAAGAATGTTCGAGTCTTTGGCTCCTTATTTTGTTCCGTTCCTAGAAAAGTTAATTTAGTCTACATCCTTGGGCTTTTATACGACACGGAGTCGAGATCGTGGGGAAATGATGTGGTTTTGTCGTTCAACTGGACCTGAACGATGGCATAGAGCGTTAAGACCACTTAAAACAGTGTGAACGAAGTGATGGCGTAACCATGTGCAAACAAAAGTAGGAAACTGTACTTAGATATGCATGGAGCTCCTTTTATCTTCAATTTACACCACATTTCTTCTTCTTGTCGCCTCCTCGATGCTGGGCACCTCATGATCTGCTACACTTTCCAAGGCTCTTCTGCGCCCTACACCGTGATTTCCTTCCCAAAGAATTTGTCTATAAATGCTTAAGGCTTACTTATGTATAAACTATGTAGCGGCATATATTTGTGTTAATAAATACGTTACTCACTCTGCGTTCAGCTACCAATCCCGGCAGTTTCAGACTACCAGGAACAATTGAACTAACATATATTCTAACATATAAATTTAAAAATAAAAATAAAACGCATCATAACATTACACTATATTACATCTTACCTTATACTCTTCCTGCTTCTTTTCGTTCAGTAACTGTAGTATCGGTCATCATAGAACGCCTCCCTAAACCTAAGTATCAGGTCTTCACAGATTATTCTCAATTTTACTCAATTATAATTCAAATTTACTTACTATATTCCTTCCTACATAAATTTGTCCTCTCCTTACATACATTTCAGGGACCTGCTTTCCATGTTCAAGGTATATTTCCCCTAATTTATGACGCATCAAAAGCCTGAATAAAATAACATCTAATTTCCATAAATTTAGCTCATAATTTAGCAGACAATTTCTTTCCTCACCCTAAATTGTTTTTGTCAGAAACTTTCAAAGTTACTTTTTTTGTGATTTCTATCCTTGACCCACTGTTTTTGTTGTGCTCGGCCAATTTTTTGCGTCCCTCCGATAAAAAGCACTTCCAGAAATCATACGTTACATGAGCCTAAAACATTTTTATTTCAAAAGCATTTCCTACAAATGGTATGAAACTACCTACCCTAATATCTGGCATGTTGCGGGGCAAGCCTGCTCCGGTAGGCCATGAGAAAGAAGCTGACTTGCCTTCGTTGGAATACCTACATACTATGCTAAATAACCTTGAATACTCACCATTTCTAATTTGTTCATTCTTACCCTAGCATCGTAGTAACCAAATACGAAACAAGTTTGTCGTATCTCCATCATTCCTCATTCACTATACCGGTGACTCTCATCCAGTCCACTAATACTATTTTGTTAATATTTTCTTGAAATGCCTTCCTCCTCTGCTCAATTCCATAAACGGTACCTGAAAACAAAACGATTCCTCTGCTTCCTTCCTTTACGTTTTTTCTGCATATCTAAGCAATCCTTCATTTCGGGTTTCTAGGCTTTCCTTTTCTTCTTGAACGCATTTCTTTAAAAACTCTTCAAATCCTCTTTTACTCCCCTTCTATCATTCTTCAATTCCTTGCTCAACTCTTTAAACACGTAGACCACACCTTTTAGCAATAGGGGCTCTTTTGACAGGGTTTACAAAAATTACTACTTGCTTGAGGGTAGGTAGCCATGCCTTCAAAAGGATCTGTTAACTCTCAATCGTAAATTCTTTAACCTATTGGTTACTATTGACATGGCGGGTTTCCCAATGCATTCCGTCAAAAACTCTCCCCTAATGTATATGGATTAGACCCTCCATAAAATTGTAAATCGGGTCTACTACAAACTACAACTTATGTAATTACTTCTTCCAGACTAGCTTTACAAAAAGCAGAAAAAAATGGTCGTTATTCCTTAGATAACTTTGAAGCCTTCCTAATAATGTAAATCAAACTACAATAAATGTAGCCTCATTGACAACGAACCACATATTATCTCCCACGCTCGAAGAGCGCAGAACCCAGGCACGGACTCCCCGCGAGCGACGAAGGAAGTTTCCACACAAGCAGCCTTGGCGGCACACACCCTGGAGTCCCCTCCCTAGCCTGACTCCCTATAAGCGCGCAGGGCTATCTTTTGGCCTTTATATAAATAAATAGCGAAATCGCTTAAAAATGGAGAAATTAAGGCTTTCAACATGGCCTGAGTTTGATTAGTTAAGCAACGTGGTTATTGATAGCGACAAGCGGGCTTCTTTACATTACTCATCTGCACAGTATGGTGACAGCTGGTAAACACCAATGGAGGATAAAGCGGATAGTTGCGGTTTTAGGGCTGCGTAAGAGAAACTTGCCTACACCTGGTACGATGCACAAGGTGCGGTCCACAGTGAATCCTTTCAGGAGTGAGACGGTTATTATCGCGCGCAAGCGGGGAGCGCAGAGGCCCGGTCTCACTGCCAGCTCTAATACCACATATCAATTGTAAACTAATGTTAATGCGGACTTAATTAATCAATATTACAAATTCAATACAATTGAACAATACAGACCATTAGATAAAACTAACATTTTCTTAATATATGCCATATCTAAACTCCGTAAAAATCCTATCAAATTCAGATTTATTACAGGCGCAGCAGATAACAGTATTAAGCCTCTATCGTTAAAACTTACTAACGTCTACGCGTTCATAAGAAACTATTTCAAAAGCTATCTCAATACTATCCGTACTAGAAATAAAAATTTCATTGGATTTTGGTCTACACAAAACGTTAACATTAGCGAACAATTAAAAAACATTGTGGGAAAAGATCTAAAAGTCTCCTCTGCCAACTTCTCTAATATGTTTACTAACACACCCCACAATGTGTAATTTCTAATTTAAAAGATTCTCAAGATTTGCTTCGCAAGAACTCGCAAGAACAATACACTGCCTTCAATGGATATAGCTCATTTTTTTACAAATAAAACAGTTAATAATGAACACAACTACTTTTAACTAGAAAATGTTTTATATATATATATATATAACAGACTACCTGCTCAATAATAGTTATTGCACCTCTGCAAACTACCAATTTAAACAAAACATTGGGGTACCTCAACGTAGCAACACTAGTTCTCTTCTTGCGGATCTCACTCCTACTTTGGATATAAGTATTCTATTACTTATCCTAGGTCTAACGTATTTTTATCATTTAGATACATGGATGACCTACTAGTTATTCACAATTCGACGACAAATAATGTGTACACACTTTAATGTTTACTTATGGCAATATTCTATCTTTAGAAACTACCCATTGCAACGAAAAACTATGTAACTATTCAGATCTACAGATATCTATTAAAAGTGATAAAACTTATACAAAACTATTCAACAAAACAGATGCCTTTCAGTTCAAAACTAAAAGATTCCCACACGCAGAAACTATCCTATCCATTACTGTCAAAAATTGAACGATTTATACGGAAATCTTAAGGATTGCACGAACCTGCAGCAAAAGGAAAACTTCGTGCATAGAATATTGTTGACTAAAACAAAACTCAAAGCGGCACGTTATAGTGATCAGATCTTTAATAAATCATTCTTCAAGTGTGCATTTATAAAAACAAGTTTATTCAGTATAAATATGATATAGATGTCAATAAGGTTAATAAAAACGACTCTATTATAAACTGTTGTTCTTACCCCGCAAATCAGTAATAAATAGTTACTCGTATGACTTATAAATACTTGATCAACTTAATTAAGCACTATCAAGCTACTATACATTGACATCTTTATAGTACTAAAACATACAAATAGACACTTTCAAAATAAGACAAAAATAAAAACAACCTCCTCCATCGTTCCACCATGATCTCCTGCCCTCCTTGTTTCTTCTCCCTCCGGCTCCTTGTTTTGTTCCATTCCTTGAAAGGTTAACTTAGTTTAATTCCTTGATCAATTGTACGACACGGAGAGACGCGCGTGGTTAAATGGTGCGATTTTGTCGTTCAGCTGGAACGATGGCATAGAGTGTTGAGACCACTCGAAACAGTGTGAACGAAGTGACGGTCTAGCCATGTGCTAAAAAAAGTGGGAAACGGTACTTGGATATGCATGGAGCTCCCCTTTAATCTTCAATTTACACCACATTTGCATTGGAGCACGCTTTGCACCATTCACACTGTAATCATTTGCAACCGGAACGACCAGGGACGATCGTGGCACGAAAAGCTCCATATCAGTTTATCATTTTATTTAATATCCATCTAACTAGTTCCTCCCCTCCCTTACTTCCCCCTGATGGAGGAGGAAGACTTGTTTAGTTTGGTCTTCGTCTATGGGCCTGTGCAAGACCAATGGCAAACCAATGCTTTTTGATTCCTTATTATAATTTAATTAAAATTAACGCACTTTTTTCCCTTTTTTCGTTGTACACGGCATTTCTGAATCTCCTCTTTTGTGCAACAATATTGTCTACCTAAAGTCACTCATACATCTTTTACAAAAAACACTGGGCTCTCTCATGAATCAAGAAAATTAATAACTGGGTTATTTCTGGTAGAGAAAATGCGTGTGAGTCATTCTCAGATTTTGCAGAAATAGTCATAGATTACATAGCCTACAGCCGGCGAAAAATTCGCGCACAAACTTTAAAGTTTCCACCACCAGCTTAACACGATTTCGAAACCACAGCCGTGACATAGAAAACACAATTGATAGAAATCAGACAGCGTCTCTCGTCTCAGCGTCCGTCATACTTGTCGTGCAGAAAAACCTCTGTAAACCTGTTGTGAGAATATTTACACCTATCGAACATGGGGCGTTGGAGGAGGCACCGACTGCCGCTTGCACCGAACACCAGGCTCCTGGTTTGGATTTCGCGCCCAAGGCCAACCAAGCCTTCCATCCCTCCGTGGTTGCTGAATTGGTACCAGACTTGTTTGGGAAGGACAAAGCGCTGACTTGTTCATCGACTGGCCACCGCAAGTCATTGTATGGCCAAATACGCAATAAAGTCGCCTTTACGACGAATAGAATGCGTGGCGCATCAAAAAAGGGATTGAGTAATGCCGTCCTTACCCTTTTATTTTTATCGAACATGGGTTTCCAGGAGCGCCAGACACTCTTACAGATTCTGAAGGATATACAGGGCTTTAAAACGTTTACCCTCCGTTTGAATCAAAAAGTGATTCTACCAATCACCTGCTACGAAATTGAATGGAACAGCACAGAAATTGTTGAAAAAAGAGTTGCAACTGCTAGCGTCCCTAGCACGCAGCAGATGCCGATCGGTCCGACTGATTCGCACTTAGGCGGACGCTCTGAGTCATCGCCCCGACCAATGGTGCGCCATGCCGGGTGATGACTCATACTGTCTGACGTCTCCTAGCGATATATAGCAGGGTTCCTGAGAAACCGTGGTGAGAAAGCGTTCTCTTAGCTGTTTTATGTTCCGAAGAGTTACGTACGCATGTACTGTTACGCATGGCCTCTATGCACTTCTAAACAGCACCCTTTCACCCGTGTTATATTCTGTTCTCGACTCTAGGCTATAGCTATCAGAATTTGGTAGAAGTGGATAGAATCATGATCTCTCTGTCATGATTTAGGGAACAAAGATTGCTCAGTACAATGGAGAACGAAGAGCTTCCCTTTTTGTACACATGCAGTAGTTAGGCAGTGCTGAAAGCTACACAAAAGGTCCTATAGAAACTAGTATCTCGCAGATCAATAAAATCTAAAACATTAAAATCAATAATCAATAAAAATAAAATCAATAAAAAAACATTAAAATCTTTCCTAATCCAAGGACAACAAGTGGTGCTCCCTCGTTTTAAGAACTTTAGCCATATTTGCTCGAATTCACTGATTTCTTGGCCTTCCATATGGGACCAGCCGTAATTAAAACTTTCCAACACATAGAGATTGGATCTTCCCGAAGTGAAAGGAAATAATAAAAAAGCAAGAATTTGTATTGGCACCTCAGGAAACAAATGCACTGAGACTAGATAAAACTGATAGTAGCCTGGGTGCTTGTGATATTGCATTCGAGGATGAACGCCTTTTCTGCCCAATCTCAAGAGTGCTTTTCACTATCACCCGCTTCTTGACGAATACTGGAGTGAGGAATAGGTGGTAGATGGACTGAAGATCAGCACGACTACTACTTTTTCCATCTGCACTTCAAAACTAAGGAGGAGAAGGTCGACATTAAGGACGGTGTAATATTAAAAATTGAAGCAAATTGTTTATAATGACGTTTTCGCGCAGTTTTCGCCACTGACATCGGAAAATAACTGCGTTTGCTTCACGCTGTTCTCCTCTAGACAGCTTATCCGGACTCCCATACCCTCCGTGTGGATGCAGACGTATGAGTCATCAGGCTGCCGGAGCATCAGCGGAACGTCCGCGGACTAGGGGTGCACCGCGGAAGGCGGGCGTGGCGGGGCCGGGCGATTGGCCAGATGAGGGAAAGACCCCGAGCGACGCCTAATGATATGCTCCCATATCGATCGGGCGGCGCGATGGGATCGATATGGGTGCATATCATTAGGCGTCGCTCGGGGTGATGGTATGACATAGGCCTAACTCAGGCCTAAGGCCCCTGTTGACGTCCGCGGACGGACGGTGCACCGCGGACGGTCGTCGTCGTCTCGGGGCGGCTAGCGTCGCATCGGAGCGCGTTTCCCGCTCCGAACTCCGCGGGACGGCTGCCCTCCCGCGGGCGAAGTATTAGGTTGTCCCATAAGTCCCCGCCGTTTTTTCAACGATTCACTGCAGATTTCGCCGACGGCGCTGCATAGCGTTCGAAAGAGAATGATTTGCTCTATCAAAGCATGTATTGCATTTCTTTTTTCATCATGAAATTTGTCAATTTTTAGGTCGTTGAAGTGAAAAGTGAAAAAGTAGCCATTTGCGCACTTGTTCTCTCCGCTTAGGTTTGTAATTTTTTGCGCAGTTTTTGATAGCACTTGGAAGACAATGTCCTGTACTACAAGAATATGTGTTGGTCCTATTTTCTCACTTGCCCTTTATTGATTTTTAGTCCATCAAATTGGGAATTCCGACTTATCCGTCCGAATTTTTACCAAAACTCCGGTTCTGTGGTTGGACTTTTTTGCTTGTTGTCATATGTTGTTGGAAGAGGATATCTTGCTCAGTAAGAATTTGTGTCGCGTTTGTTTCCTCACATTGATTTCTGTCGAATATCAACAAAAAACTGAAGAAGGAGAAGGAGAATTTGATGAAGACGATTTTTCTCTTTTTGGCATTTTGTTGATATTCAAAAGAAATCAATCAACGCGACACATACTTTTACAGAGCAAGACATTCTCTTTCAAATTACATATAACGCCAACCCAAAAAGTCCAATCACAGAGCAGGAGCTGTCGGCAAAAATAACCATCCTCCTTCGGACGTCCCAATTTGATGACCTAAAAATCAATAAAGGACAAATGAGCAAACAGCACTAACACATATTCTTGTAGTACAGAACATTGTCTGCCAAACGCTCGAAAAAAACTGCGCAAAAAATTACAAACCTAAGCGGAGAGAAGAAGTGCGCAAATGGCTACTTTTTCACTTTTCATTTCAACGACGTAAAAATTGACAAAATTCATGATGAAGAAAGAAATACAATACATGCTCTGATAGAGCGGATCATTCTCTTTCGAAAGCTATGCAGCGCTATGCAGGAGACTGCCGGCGAAATCTGCAGTGAATCGTTGAAAAAACGGCGAAGACTTATGGGACAACCTAATATAACACCCCTCTCGTCGTCTATCGGCAGCGATCCGCGGACGGCGGGCGTGGCGGGCCGGGACGAGTGGCCCGGCGCGGGGTCCCGACGCGATTTCCGCCCATCCGCGGAAGCTCCTGCGGGAGTATAACAGGGGCCTAAATGTGAATCAATCGGACCGATACCGATCCCTATCACCTAGGCAGATAGGTCAAAAAAATTGTGGAAACATTTGGGTAAAAAATAGTGGATTGTTTTGCGTCTGACGTTCTATTCCACACAGGATCATAACGGCGTCTGCAGAAAAAACGTTGTGTGTTACTTTCATAGACCCTGACTCCGTACATCCCTGTCATTTATCCCTGTCCTTCAGTGTCCTTTATTCCGTGCCGGCGACTGACGCTGAGCGAGGACTAGGTTTGTGCTACGTTCCTAGCGTGGCTCGCCATACCCGAAGCCGACGAAGCTGCCAAGCGTGGCATGGCCCGCACTTTCAGCGTCAGGCACCGGCGAAGACGGCGACTGACGCTGGCATATGTATAACGCAGTGTTAGGGACAAGGATGGTGTAACGGACGAAGAGAAGAGGAAGATCCTCATTATTTCTGCCGTTCTTCAGTCCTACATTTATAACCTCCGAATTCCTAACCGACTCAAAGGAGACGCCGTCTCTCCGTGGATTTTAGAAACAATTTGGAAACATTATAAAACACATTGAAATGCATATTTTATCAGCACGAACAATTTCGACAACGCCATGGATGCATAAATAGGTTAGCGGAGGGATCATTGGGGAACGGGAGGGGGGGGGGCAGAAACCGCTTAAGGCGATCCCAGGGACGAGCGGCTGGGGTGCCGCCAGACTCGGGAGCCGAACGCCTCATGTTTTTCGGGGCTCTCCTCTTATACCACGCTTCTCGGCTTAGAGCCGGCGCCTGTCGCGAGTGGCCAGCACGTGCCGACGAACGTGGCTGGAAGAGCGGTGTTGGAGTCGGACCACCGAAGAACACCGGTTTGGTCTTTTCTACCGTCGCACTACATCCTACCCGATTCGAAAGTCCCTGTCCCCAGGGACGAAAATTGAACGGGTTGGGGTAGGCTTGAGGTGGCGGTGGGGAGAAGAGGGAAAACTTTGGTTTGGCCGTGCACAATATTTCGTGATGGTCTAGGTCTCCACATTTTGTGCACGGCTGCTTGCAGTGGCAATCCTCAAGGGGTGGAATCCTATGCAACGCAACGGGTGCAGCGGTTTTGAAAGTGCAGGACACGCGCTTTCACGCAATACGGAATTTCTGCCTTACAAAGTGTAGTGCCGTGGTTACCCGCACAAAGTGCGCAGGGAAGGTGGGATTGCGGGTAAACTGTGTGGGGCTGGGGCGACATTTAATACAGAAACTAGAGGGAACCGAGAACACTCGGTATTTGCTAGGGGGTGGAGGGGACTCCAGGGAAGGCTGTGGTGGTGGGGTGGGGGCAGAAGCGCGAATTGGAGAGTGCTCCCTTTTGCCGTAGTAATTGGGAAAAATTTCCCACAGTTCAGCTTCCAAGGGGATTCTCGGCTCCTCTGTGCCGGGGGGAATATGGGGTGAGGCCTCTCTGGACAACGGCCGCTCGGATGGTCTACGTGCCGCCATACAGGCAAGCTGGATGGGGCGTCCTTGTTCTCCTTTGCCTCGTCTGGCCATTTGACGACCGGCCGTGGCCCTCTCGATCGGTAGTGGCGTCGAAACGGTCGACCCGTCGTCGGGGAACTGCGACCGTGAGGAGGACGAGGACGTCGAGGTGCGTGGCGAGCGATTGAATCGAGCGGAGGTTGGCTGTCTGGCGTTCATTTTAGCTGAAATAAACTATTTTGCGGAGAAATGGTATAGATAGGGCCTTAGTGAGCGTAGAGCGCCTTAGTGTACTATATGTACGTAAGATAACGTGCTCTAATCGGGTTTTGGCAAGGGACTAAATGCCAATCAGGAAGCGTTTGTTTTTCGCTGCTGTCGGTCCTGGTGGGTATTTATTGTGTTTATTCGCCTGATTTGAGCACGTATTTTGTGTTCTAATCTATTTAGGGGGGAAGAGAAGTTGTGCATGCATCGTTCCAAATGATTGAGTTACTGGTGGCAGTCCGTTAATTGGTGTTGGACAGAGCGCACCGTAGATTCCGCGCTCTAATTACATTGGCGCCGTATTTGATTTTCGCGCTGCCACGCTTAGGCCTATGTTATACTTCGGCGACGCGTCGCCGACGCTGCGACACGTCAGCGACGGCCCGTCACCGACGTCGGCCGACGCTGACGTCACCAGCGACGTCGCCGACGTCGCCACAGACGCCGCCGATGTCGCCACAGACGCGTGGTCGACGTCGGCGACGTCGTCAACAGATTCTGTGGCGGCGTCGGGGACGTCGTTGACAGGAGAGCATCGGAGCGCATTTTTAGCATCGGAGCGCGCTTTCAATGTCATCATTTGGCCACCAGTCTGCCGATTGCATACATTTTGTGCTTTTCTTAATCTTCAAAAGGATTTTTTATTCTTAATTCTTCTTAGTGTTTCAAGACTTGATGATGATTTGTTGTTCTGTATGTACTCTTTAAGAAATGCAAATTTAGCAGACGCGATTGCATAATTGGGCGATAGAATATCTGAATAGAATAAAATGTGATTTGTCTAAGATAGAGCATAATTGGAAATCTTGTAGTGTGCGAGGAAAAGAAGATTGTGAGCGCGAATATGTAACCTATTTAAGTATCAAGTGATGAAGAGCCAAGATGATTACGGGGCGATAGGTGCTAAACATCGTCAAAATGATGGCCGACATTGAGAGAAAGTAAGCAAACGAGGCGCCTTCTTGATGTGCGGTTATGAAACTCATGTCGATTCAAAGTAGGCATGAACTATATTTTGAAGCGAACTCTATTTCTTCTAGACTAACCCAATCCAAATGGTACTGGACCACTTAGGAGTCTGACGCGACCGTTGGTTTTTTCACACTATTGGCTGGATGCCGCAAGATGGGCGTTTTTGCACTTTCGATTTCGTAATTCGAGGTCCGCCGAGGATGTTGACAGTGCCGGGAACGAAGAACCCACCCACAAACAAAATACTCCCTCTGAGCGCATTTTCTCCCAGCATTGAATGAGGCCGGCGACGGCCCGTCGCCGTGCACAGCGCGGCGACCGACCCACAGACGACGTCGGTGGCGACGTCTGTGGCGACGTTGGTGGCGACGTCGGTGGCGACGTCGGCGGCGGAAGTATAACACCCCCTGCGGAGCTCTCGGCGACGTCGTCGGCGACGCTGTGTTGGGCGGGCTGCCACGCAGTGCGTAGCTGCCCGCAAAGCACAGCGTCGCCGACGTCGGCCGACGCGTCGCCGAAGTATAACATAGGCCTTAATTAGAGTTGGAGACGAGCGACGCCAGCGTAAGGCCTATGTTATACTTCGGCGACGCGTCGCCGACGCTGCGACACGTCAGCGACGGCCCGTCACCGACATCGGCCGACGCTGACGTCACCAGCGACGTCGCCGACGTCGCCACAGACGCCGCCGACGTCGCCACAGACGCCGCCGACGTCGCCACAGACGCCGCCGACGTCGCCACAGACGCCGCCGACGTCGCCACAGACGCGTGGTCGACGTCGGCGACGTCGTCAACAGATTCTGTGGCGGCGTCGGGGCCGTCGTTGACAGGAGAGCATCGGAGCGCATTTTTAGCATCGGAGCGCGCTTTCAATGTCATCATTTGGCCACCAGTCTGCCGATTGCATACATTTTGTGCTTTTCTTAATCTTCAAAAGGATTTTTTATTCTTAATTCTTCTTAGTGTTTCAAGACTTGATGATGATTTGTTGTTCTGTATGTACTCTTTAAGAAATGCAAATTTAGCAGACGCGATTGCATAATTGGGCGATAGAATATCTGAATAGAATAAAATGTGATTTGTCTAAGGTAGAGCATAATTGGAAATCTTGTAGTGTGCGAGGAAAAGAAGATTGTGAGCGCGAATATGTAACCTATTTAAGTATCAAGTGATGAAGAGCCAAGATGATTACGGCGCGATAGGTGCTAAACATCGTCAAAATGATGGCCGACATTGAGAGAAAGTAAGCAAACGAGGCGCCTTCTTGATGCGCGGTTATGAAACTCATGTCGATTCAAAGTAGGCATGAACTATATTTTGAAGCGAACTCTATTTCTTCTAGACTAACCCAATCCAAATGGTACTGGACCACTTAGGAGTCTGACGCGACCGTTGGTTTTTTCACACTATTGGCTGGATGCCGCAAGATGGGCGTTTTTGCACTTTCGATTTCGTAATTCGAGGTCCGCCGAGGATGTTGACAGTGCCGGGAACGAAGAACCCACCCACAAACAAAATACTCCCTCTGAGCGCATTTTCTCCCAGCATTGAATGAGGCCGGCGACGGCCCGTCGCCGTGCACAGCGCGGCGACCGACCCACAGACGACGTCGGTGGCGACGTCGGCGGCGGAAGTAGAACACCCCCTGCGGAGCTCTCGGCGACGTCGTCGGCGACGCTGTGTTGGGCGGGCTGCCACGCAGTGCGTAGCTGCCCGCAAAGCACAGCGTCGCCGACGTCGGCCGACGCGTCGCCGAAGTATAACATAGGCCTTAATTAGAGTTGGAGACGAGCGACGCCAGCGTAAGGCCTATGTTATACTTCGGCGACGCGTCGCCGACGCTGCGACACGTCAGCGACGGCCCGTCACCGACGTCGGCCGACGCTGACGTCACCAGCGACGTCGCCGACGTCGCCACAGACGCCGCCGACGTCGCCACAGACGCCGCCGACGTCGCCACAGACGCGTGGTCGACGTCGGCGACGTCGTCAACAGATTCTGTGGCGGCGTCGGGGCCGTCGTTGACAGGAGAGCATCGGAGCGCATTTTTAGCATCGGAGCGCGCTTTCAATGTCATCATTTGGCCACCAGTCTGCCGATTGCATACATTTTGTGGTGCTTTTCTTAATCTTCAAAAGGATTTTTTATTCTTAATTCTTCTTAGTGTTTCAAGACTTGATGATGATTTGTTGTTCTGTATGTACTCTTTAAGAAATGCAAATTTAGCAGACGCGATTGCATAATTGGGCGATAGAATATCTGAATAGAATAAAATGTGATTTGTCTAAGGTAGAGCATAATTGGAAATCTTGTAGTGTGCGAGGAAAAGAAGATTGTGAGCGCGAATATGTAACCTATTTAAGTATCAAGTGATGAAGAGCCAAGATGATTACGGCGCGATAGGTGCTAAACATCGTCAAAATGATGGCCGACATTGAGAGAAAGTAAGCAAACGAGGCGCCTTCTTGATGTGCGGTTATGAAACTCATGTCGATTCAAAGTAGGCATGAACTATATTTTGAAGCGAACTCTATTTCTTCTAGACTAACCCAATCCAAATGGTACTGGACCACTTAGGAGTCTGACGCGACCGTTGGTTTTTTCACACTATTGGCTGGATGCCGCAAGATGGGCGTTTTTGCACTTTCGATTTCGTAATTCGAGGTCCGCCGAGGATGTTGACAGTGCCGGGAACGAAGAACCCACCCACAAACAAAATACTCCCTCTGAGCGCATTTTCTCCCAGCATTGAATGAGGCCGGCGACGGCCCGTCGCCGTGCACAGCGCGGCGACCGACCCACAGACGACGTCGGTGGCGACGTCTGTGGCGACGTTGGTGGCGACGTCGGTGGCGACGTCGGCGGCGGAAGTATAACACCCCCTGCGGAGCTCTCGGCGACGTCGTCGGCGACGCTGTGTTGGGCGGGCTGCCACGCAGTGCGTAGCTGCCCGCAAAGCACAGCGTCGCCGACGTCGGCCGACGCGTCGCCGAAGTATAACATAGGCCTTAATTAGAGTTGGAGACGAGCGACGCCAGCGTAAGGCCTATGTTATACTTCGGCGACGCGTCGCCGACGCTGCGACACGTCAGCGACGGCCCGTCACCGACGTCGGCCGACGCTGACGTCACCAGCGACGTCGCCGACGTCGCCACAGACGCCGCCGACGTCGCCACAGACGCAGCCGACGTCGCCACAGACGCGTGGTCGACGTCGGCGACGTCGTCAACAGATTCTGTGGCGGCGTCGGGGCCGTCGTTGACAGGAGAGCATCGGAGCGCATTTTTAGCATCGGAGCGCGCTTTCAATGTCATCATTTGGCCACCAGTCTGCCGATTGCATACATTTTGTGCTTTTCTTAATCTTCAAAAGGATTTTTTATTCTTAATTCTTCTTAGTGTTTCAAGACTTGATGATGATTTGTTGTTCTGTATGTACTCTTTAAGAAATGCAAATTTAGCAGACGCGATTGCATAATTGGGCGATAGAATATCTGAATAGAATAAAATGTGATTTGTCTAAGGTAGAGCATAATTGGAAATCTTGTAGTGTGCGAGGAAAAGAAGATTGTGAGCGCGAATATGTAACCTATTTAAGTATCAAGTGATGAAGAGCCAAGATGATTACGGCGCGATAGGTGCTAAACATCGTCAAAATGATGGCCGACATTGAGAGAAAGTAAGCAAACGAGGCGCCTTCTTGATGCGCGGTTATGAAACTCATGTCGATTCAAAGTAGGCATGAACTATATTTTGAAGCGAACTCTATTTCTTCTAGACTAACCCAATCCAAATGGTACTGACCACTTAGGAGTCTGACGCGACCGTTGGTTTTTTCACACTATTGGCTGGATGCCGCAAGATGGGCGTTTTTGCACTTTCGATTTCGTAATTCGAGGTCCGCCGAGGATGTTGACAGTGCCGGGAACGAAGAACCCACCCACAAACAAAATACTCCCTCTGAGCGCATTTTCTCCCAGCATTGAATGAGGCCGGCGACGGCCCGTCGCCGTGCACAGCGCGGCGACCGACCCACAGACGACGTCGGTGGCGACGTCTGTGGCGACGTTGGTGGCGACGTCGGTGGCGACGTCGGCGGCGGAAGTATAACACCCCCTGCGGAGCTCTCGGCGACGTCGTCGGCGACGCTGTGTTGGGCGGGCTGCCACGCAGTGCGTAGCTGCCCGCAAAGCACAGCGTCGCCGACGTCGGCCGACGCGTCGCCGAAGTATAACATAGGCCTTAATTAGAGTTGGAGACGAGCGACGCCAGCGTAAGGCCTATGTTATACTTCGGCGACGCGTCGCCGACGCTGCGACACGTCAGCGACGGCCCGTCACCGACATGGGCCGACGCTGACGTCACCAGCGACGTCGCCGACGTCGCCACAGACGCCGCCGACGTCGCCACAGACGCCGCCGACGTCGCCACAGACGCCGCCGACGTCGCCACAGACGCCGCCGACGTCGCCACAGACGCGTGGTCGACGTCGGCGACGTCGTCAACAGATTCTGTGGCGGCGTCGGGGCCGTCGTTGACAGGAGAGCATCGGAGCGCATTTTTAGCATCGGAGCGCGCTTTCAATGTCATCATTTGGCCACCAGTCTGCCGATTGCATACATTTTGTGCTTTTCTTAATCTTCAAAAGGATTTTTTATTCTTAATTCTTCTTAGTGTTTCAAGACTTGATGATGATTTGTTGTTCTGTATGTACTCTTTAAGAAATGCAAATTTAGCAGACGCGATTGCATAATTGGGCGATAGAATATCTGAATAGAATAAAATGTGATTTGTCTAAGGTAGAGCATAATTGGAAATCTTGTAGTGTGCGAGGAAAAGAAGATTGTGAGCGCGAATATGTAACCTATTTAAGTATCAAGTGATGAAGAGCCAAGATGATTACGGCGCGATAGGTGCTAAACATCGTCAAAATGATGGCCGACATTGAGAGAAAGTAAGCAAACGAGGCGCCTTCTTGATGCGCGGTTATGAAACTCATGTCGATTCAAAGTAGGCATGAACTATATTTTGAAGCGAACTCTATTTCTTCTAGACTAACCCAATCCAAATGGTACTGGACCACTTAGGAGTCTGACGCGACCGTTGGTTTTTTCACACTATTGGCTGGATGCCGCAAGATGGGCGTTTTTGCACTTTCGATTTCGTAATTCGAGGTCCGCCGAGGATGTTGACAGTGCCGGGAACGAAGAACCCACCCACAAACAAAATACTCCCTCTGAGCGCATTTTCTCCCAGCATTGAATGAGGCCGGCGACGGCCCGTCGCCGTGCACAGCGCGGCGACCGACCCACAGACGACGTCGGTGGCGACGTCGGCGGCGGAAGTAGAACACCCCCTGCGGAGCTCTCGGCGACGTCGTCGGCGACGCTGTGTTGGGCGGGCTGCCACGCAGTGCGTAGCTGCCCGCAAAGCACAGCGTCGCCGACGTCGGCCGACGCGTCGCCGAAGTATAACATAGGCCTTAATTAGAGTTGGAGACGAGCGACGCCAGCGTAAGGCCTATGTTATACTTCGGCGACGCGTCGCCGACGCTGCGACACGTCAGCGACGGCCCGTCACCGACGTCGGCCGACGCTGACGTCACCAGCGACGTCGCCGACGTCGCCACAGACGCCGCCGACGTCGCCACAGACGCCGCCGACGTCGCCACAGACGCGTGGTCGACGTCGGCGACGTCGTCAACAGATTCTGTGGCGGCGTCGGGGCCGTCGTTGACAGGAGAGCATCGGAGCGCATTTTTAGCATCGGAGCGCGCTTTCAATGTCATCATTTGGCCACCAGTCTGCCGATTGCATACATTTTGTGCTTTTCTTAATCTTCAAAAGGATTTTTTATTCTTAATTCTTCTTAGTGTTTCAAGACTTGATGATGATTTGTTGTTCTGTATGTACTCTTTAAGAAATGCAAATTTAGCAGACGCGATTGCATAATTGGGCGATAGAATATCTGAATAGAATAAAATGTGATTTGTCTAAGGTAGAGCATAATTGGAAATCTTGTAGTGTGCGAGGAAAAGAAGATTGTGAGCGCGAATATGTAACCTATTTAAGTATCAAGTGATGAAGAGCCAAGATGATTACGGCGCGATAGGTGCTAAACATCGTCAAAATGATGGCCGACATTGAGAGAAAGTAAGCAAACGAGGCGCCTTCTTGATGTGCGGTTATGAAACTCATGTCGATTCAAAGTAGGCATGAACTATATTTTGAAGCGAACTCTATTTCTTCTAGACTAACCCAATCCAAATGGTACTGGACCACTTAGGAGTCTGACGCGACCGTTGGTTTTTTCACACTATTGGCTGGATGCCGCAAGATGGGCGTTTTTGCACTTTCGATTTCGTAATTCGAGGTCCGCCGAGGATGTTGACAGTGCCGGGAACGAAGAACCCACCCACAAACAAAATACTCCCTCTGAGCGCATTTTCTCCCAGCATTGAATGAGGCCGGCGACGGCCCGTCGCCGTGCACAGCGCGGCGACCGACCCACAGACGACGTCGGTGGCGACGTCTGTGGCGACGTTGGTGGCGACGTCGGTGGCGACGTCGGCGGCGGAAGTATAACACCCCCTGCGGAGCTCTCGGCGACGTCGTCGGCGACGCTGTGTTGGGCGGGCTGCCACGCAGTGCGTAGCTGCCCGCAAAGCACAGCGTCGCCGACGTCGGCCGACGCGTCGCCGAAGTATAACATAGGCCTTAATTAGAGTTGGAGACGAGCGACGCCAGCGTAAGGCCTATGTTATACTTCGGCGACGCGTCGCCGACGCTGCGACACGTCAGCGACGGCCCGTCACCGACGTCGGCCGACGCTGACGTCACCAGCGACGTCGCCGACGTCGCCACAGACGCCGCCGACGTCGCCACAGACGCAGCCGACGTCGCCACAGACGCGTGGTCGACGTCGGCGACGTCGTCAACAGATTCTGTGGCGGCGTCGGGGCCGTCGTTGACAGGAGAGCATCGGAGCGCATTTTTAGCATCGGAGCGCGCTTTCAATGTCATCATTTGGCCACCAGTCTGCCGATTGCATACATTTTGTGCTTTTCTTAATCTTCAAAAGGATTTTTTATTCTTAATTCTTCTTAGTGTTTCAAGACTTGATGATGATTTGTTGTTCTGTATGTACTCTTTAAGAAATGCAAATTTAGCAG
Source organism: Heligmosomoides polygyrus bakeri (assembly GCA_947359475.1). Taxonomy (NCBI): domain Eukaryota; kingdom Metazoa; phylum Nematoda; class Chromadorea; order Rhabditida; family Heligmosomidae; genus Heligmosomoides; species Heligmosomoides polygyrus. The sequence goes on along the minus strand of OX375866.1, from coordinate 26,244,649 downwards.
ACGCGATTGCATAATTGGGCGATAGAATATCTGAATAGAATAAAATGTGATTTGTCTAAGGTAGAGCATAATTGGAAATCTTGTAGTGTGCGAGGAAAAGAAGATTGTGAGCGCGAATATGTAACCTATTTAAGTATCAAGTGATGAAGAGCCAAGATGATTACGGCGCGATAGGTGCTAAACATCGTCAAAATGATGGCCGACATTGAGAGAAAGTAAGCAAACGAGGCGCCTTCTTGATGCGCGGTTATGAAACTCATGTCGATTCAAAGTAGGCATGAACTATATTTTGAAGCGAACTCTATTTCTTCTAGACTAACCCAATCCAAATGGTACTGGACCACTTAGGAGTCTGACGCGACCGTTGGTTTTTTCACACTATTGGCTGGATGCCGCAAGATGGGCGTTTTTGCACTTTCGATTTCGTAATTCGAGGTCCGCCGAGGATGTTGACAGTGCCGGGAACGAAGAACCCACCCACAAACAAAATACTCCCTCTGAGCGCATTTTCTCCCAGCATTGAATGAGGCCGGCGACGGCCCGTCGCCGTGCACAGCGCGGCGACCGACCCACAGACGACGTCGGTGGCGACGTCTGTGGCGACGTTGGTGGCGACGTCGGTGGCGACGTCGGCGGCGGAAGTATAACACCCCCTGCGGAGCTCTCGGCGACGTCGTCGGCGACGCTGTGTTGGGCGGGCTGCCACGCAGTGCGTAGCTGCCCGCAAAGCACAGCGTCGCCGACGTCGGCCGACGCGTCGCCGAAGTATAACATAGGCCTTAATTAGAGTTGGAGACGAGCGACGCCAGCGTAAGGCCTATGTTATACTTCGGCGACGCGTCGCCGACGCTGCGACACGTCAGCGACGGCCCGTCACCGACGTCGGCCGACGCTGACGTCACCAGCGACGTCGCCGACGTCGCCACAGACGCCGCCGACGTCGCCACAGACGCAGCCGACGTCGCCACAGACGCGTGGTCGACGTCGGCGACGTCGTCAACAGATTCTGTGGCGGCGTCGGGGCCGTCGTTGACAGGAGAGCATCGGAGCGCATTTTTAGCATCGGAGCGCGCTTTCAATGTCATCATTTGGCCACCAGTCTGCCGATTGCATACATTTTGTGCTTTTCTTTATCTTCAAAAGGATTTTTTATTCTTAATTCTTCTTAGTGTTTCAAGACTTGATGATGATTTGTTGTTCTGTATGTACTCTTTAAGAAATGCAAATTTAGCAGACGCGATTGCATAATTGGGCGATAGAATATCTGAATAGAATAAAATGTGATTTGTCTAAGGTAGAGCATAATTGGAAATCTTGTAGTGTGCGAGGAAAAGAAGATTGTGAGCGCGAATATGTAACCTATTTAAGTATCAAGTGATGAAGAGCCAAGATGATTACGGCGCGATAGGTGCTACACATCGTCAAAATGATGGCCGACATTGAGAGAAAGTAAGCAAACGAGGCGCCTTCTTGATGCGCGGTTATGAAACTCATGTCGATTCAAAGTAGGCATGAACTATATTTTGAAGCGAACTCTATTTCTTCTAGACTAACCCAATCCAAATGGTACTGGACCACTTAGGAGTCTGACGCGACCGTTGGTTTTTTCACACTATTGGCTGGATGCCGCAAGATGGGCGTTTTTGCACTTTCGATTTCGTAATTCGAGGTCCGCCGAGGATGTTGACAGTGCCGGGAACGAAGAACCCACCCACAAACAAAATACTCCCTCTGAGCGCATTTTCTCCCAGCATTGAATGAGGCCGGCGACGGCCCGTCGCCGTGCACAGCGCGGCGACCGACCCACAGACGACGTCGGTGGCGACGTCGGCGGCGGAAGTATAACACCCCCTGCGGAGCTCTCGGCGACGTCGTCGGCGACGCTGTGTTGGGCGGGCTGCCACGCAGTGCGTAGCTGCCCGCAAAGCACAGCGTCGCCGACGTCGGCCGACGCGTCGCCGAAGTATAATTTAGGCCTTAATTAGAGTTGGAGACGAGCGACGCCAGCGTAAGGCCTATGTTATACTTCGGCGACGCGTCGCCGACGCTGCGACACGTCAGCGACGGCCCGTCACCGACGTCGGCCGACGCTGACGTCACCAGCGACGTCGCCGACGTCGCCACAGACGCCGCCGACGTCGCCACAGACGCCGCCGACGTCGCCACAGACGCCGCCGACGTCGCCACAGACGCGTGGTCGACGTCGGCGACGTCGTCAACAGATTCTGTGGCGGCGTCGGGGCCGTCGTTGACAGGAGAGCATCGGAGCGCATTTTTAGCATCGGAGCGCGCTTTCAATGTCATCATTTGGCCACCAGTCTGCCGATTGCATACATTTTGTGCTTTTCTTAATCTTCAAAAGGATTTTTTATTCTTAATTCTTCTTAGTGTTTCAAGACTTGATGATGATTTGTTGTTCTGTATGTACTCTTTAAGAAATGCAAATTTAGCAGACGCGATTGCATAATTGGGCGATAGAATATCTGAATAGAATAAAATGTGATTTGTCTAAGGTAGAGCATAATTGGAAATCTTGTAGTGTGCGAGGAAAAGAAGATTGTGAGCGCGAATATGTAACCTATTTAAGTATCAAGTGATGAAGAGCCAAGATGATTACGGCGCGATAGGTGCTAAACATCGTCAAAATGATGGCCGACATTGAGAGAAAGTAAGCAAACGAGGCGCCTTCTTGATGCGCGGTTATGAAACTCATGTCGATTCAAAGTAGGCATGAACTATATTTTGAAGCGAACTCTATTTCTTCTAGACTAACCCAATCCAAATGGTACTGACCACTTAGGAGTCTGACGCGACCGTTGGTTTTTTCACACTATTGGCTGGATGCCGCAAGATGGGCGTTTTTGCACTTTCGATTTCGTAATTCGAGGTCCGCCGAGGATGTTGACAGTGCCGGGAACGAAGAACCCACCCACAAACAAAATACTCCCTCTGAGCGCATTTTCTCCCAGCATTGAATGAGGCCGGCGACGGCCCGTCGCCGTGCACAGCGCGGCGACCGACCCACAGACGACGTCGGTGGCGACGTCGGCGGCGGAAGTATAACACCCCCTGCGGAGCTCTCGGCGACGTCGTCGGCGACGCTGTGTTGGGCGGGCTGCCACGCAGTGCGTAGCTGCCCGCAAAGCACAGCGTCGCCGACGTCGGCCGACGCGTCGCCGAAGTATAACATAGGCCTAAAGGGGAGCGTGGTGCGTGGGGCCGCTGAGCCATTCTACTGCATTGTGGCCGTTATGCACGGTGGGGTCTTTCTCTTCCTCTGGTTTTTGGTCTTCTATAGTCTGCTTGGACTTCTCCCTCGTCGTGCCTGCCGAGCGGTCGGTCTATCTCACCGCTCTTCAACAACCTCACCGGAGATGCCCGTCGATCCAGGAAGCCGTGGAACAGCAGGATCGAGTTCCAAGCTCATTTAGAGTCAATCCAGGTAGCGACACTAAACGTCAGAAGACTAGCCACCAGAGAACTCCTGGTGGAACTGCAAGAATCGTTGAAGACAGCCTATGTGGACGTCCTGGCGCTTACCGAACTAAGATGGAGAGGAACCGGATGCATGGACCTAAATGATTCCAGCCACAGGTTTTTCTATGCGGGCCCAGAAAATGCTCAAGAACCGTCTGGCACCGGATTTCTAGTGAGTAGCCGCCTTATACCATTCGTAGATGCATTTTCTCGAGAAAGCGACAGATTATCTTGCCTGGACCTGCGATTCGACAGCCACATAGTCCGTCTAATTTCTGCATATGCACCTCCGTCTACGAGTAGCAATTCCGAGTATGATGAGGATTATTCCCTTTTCTTAGAAAAACTCGATACGGTGCTGTCTCAGTCAATCCGGAAGTGTATTTTATGTACAGAGAGAAACTTTGGGAATACTCAAAGATCAAACGTAGTTGAAGTACACCCAGTACTTCTAGGCGACTTTAATGCAAAAATCGGATCGAAGGAAAGCTATATCGAGAACTCTGTCGGACCTAATGGATTTGGTGACAGAAATGAAAGGGGACAGCTTCTCATAGAGATGTGCGAGAAATTCCGAATACGAGCAGTGGCCTCCTTCTTTAAAATACGTAAAGGAAGGAAGTGGACATGGCGAGCCCCGGATGGAAAAACACGGAATTGTATCGACCACATTTTTGCATGCCGACATCTTCAATTCAAGAGCGTAAGAACAGGAACTATAGAATTCGAGACGGACCACCGCTTACTCAGGGGTGTGCTTCGTTGTCCAAAATTTACAGAGAAGAAGAAAAGAAAACCACACTCTCGTTCTTGTTTTGATGCTAGTCTGTACCAAAATGGAATCTCGACCATTTGTCCTTCTCACTTGCATTCACCTTCCAATGGATATGATGAACTTTGCCACTACATCCGCAGTGCGGCGAAGGCCGCAACACGCCAACAAGAGCACAGCGGTTACCTATCAGTGAACACGGTATCACTGATGAAGCATCGACAAACCTTAAAGAAAAACATTGCAACAGCGGTCGACCGTGTTAGCTACACAGAAACATGTAAATTGCTGAGGCGAATGATAAAAGATGATATCCGCAAACACCATTGTCAACTCGTTGAGAAGGCCATTCGATCAAACCGCACTCTCAAGAGGATTAGAAATGAAGCATCGATTGGAAGAAAGCAATTGTTCCAATTGAGGAACGAGGAGGGGTTCTTGTGCAAAACCAAAGATGAGATTAGTTCGGCGACGAAACGCTTCTACGAGCAGCTATACGCATCTACGGTTACTGTCACACATACACCAATCGACACGGATATTGAATGCCCATTATTTCTGCAAGGTGAAATAGAGGCAGCCATCAAATCCATGAAACCAGGGACAACCCCAGGACATGATCGTATTGCTACGGAGATGCTGCAGCTAGGCACAAATAGTCTTGTTCCGCTAATAACTGAATTCTTCAACCACTGCTTGTGCACTTTATCTGTGCCCGAGAAGCTGACAGATTCCGTAACCGTACTTCTACATAAGAAAGGCGACCCATTTGAGCTGAAAAACTACCGTCCAATCTCTCTCCTGTCCGTTTTATACAAACTTCTCACGAGAGTAATTCTTAAGCGACTCGAACAGGTATTGGATGCAGAACAACCTCCTGAACAAGCTGGTTTTCGAAAAAACTACTCCACTATCGATCATCTACATGCTGTAAATCAGCTGATTGAACGATGCACCGAATACCAAATACCTCTCTTCATAGCTTTCATTGACTACGAGAAGGCCTTTGATACAGTGGAAGTGAATGCGTTATGGACGGCCCTCCAAGAACAAGGAGCTAATCATCAGCTTATAGAACTGCTTCGTGAAATCTACTCAAAGGCGCAGTCTGCAATTCGTCTCGGAGGAGCAGATGTTCCAATAAGAGTTTGTCGAGGAGTCCGCCAAGGTGATACGATTTCACCAAAACTATTCACCTCTACGTTGGAGCATATTTTTCGAAAACTTACTTGGAATGGTTATGGAATATCAGTTAATGGAACTTGGCTCACCAACCTTCGCTTTGCTGACGACGTTGTTCTAATTGCGAAAACCGAGGAAGAACTGCAAACCATGATCAACGAACTAGATCAAAACTCGCTTAGTTGTGGTTTGAAAATAAGTGCCTCAAAAACGAAGATAATGGCGACATCTGACACATCCATCACCCTAAGGGGAAAAGACGTCGACAATATGAAGTCTATCACATACCTGGGACAAGATATCTCCCTCACTCGAGATCCCTCCAAAGAAATCACTCGAAGGATTTGTGCAGGCTGGAGCAACTTCTGTCGATATGCAAACTTTTTAACATCGAGGACGGTCGAAATGAAGTGGAAACGACGCCTTTTTAATATGTGCATATTGCCGTCAATGCTGTATGGAGCCGAGACCTGGACTCTATCAAAGTTAGCCAAGGATAAACTTGCAGCAGCACAAAGACGCATGGAACGTCAAATGGTTGGAGTGAGTCTTCGAGATAGAAAGCGAAACGTGTGGCTGCGAGGAATTACTAAAGTCAAAGATGTGGTTGACTGTGCCATGGTAAGAAAGTGGACTTATTGCTGGAAGATCTCTAATACTGTTGATAATAAGTGGTCTCGTCAGATTATGGAGTGGTGTCCGCCTTCCAAACGAACAGTGGGACGACCTAAATCTAGATGGCGAGATGTATTCCAGAAAGCCTTGGGAACATGCAATTGGCAAGAAGTAGCAAGAACGAAAACGAAACGCGAATGGATCGATCTAATGAGATGCCGCATATTGTAAAATATTGAAAGGCATATAAATAAATAAATAAAATAAATAGTCTGCTTGGTTCTGAGATCCGCAGCTATCCCTGTCTATTATCGTTTACGTATATAGTGATGCTTTCGATAGTTATTGGTGCCGTATTTCTGAAATATTAGAGGCATACTTTGTTAATAACGCACATAAATATGTTTCAGGGTGCCTAGCTGAGGACTTTGCAGAACCTGATGCGGTGCTGGAGCGTAACCTGGACGCGATTTCACGAAGAAGGGTCGATTACAGCGTCAGTTTCTAGTTTTTTCTGGCGGTTGCTGGTCATTCTTTTATAGTGTGCGTTATTGATTATATTTGTTAGTTAATAATATTATTGTTAATATCACGTGGTAATAAAGGTTTGTTCGGGCTTGTCGATTATTTGAAAGGAAGATGGATAGATCATTCATGTCTGAATTTACAATTGCTTATGTTTTTAAGCAATCTTTTAATCAATTTGCAGGGTGATAAATTTTAGCGCGATCCATGTGAATCGTGCGCTCGCGACGTCCGTCAATAATGGTCAAATTTGGACGATCAATGTCTACGACAGTGAAGGGACCTTCAAATTTAGGTGCGATTTTGGTTCCTGTTCCTTTCCTTATTAATACCTGTTGGCCTATCTTGAAGTGAAATGGTTGACTGCGCTTGCGGAGGTCATAATTACGCTGCTGGGTAGATTGGGCGGTGACAATATTCTGATTTACTTTGTCCCATATTCCCATATGGCTTTTAGGATTGGTATTAGTTAACCTACGTAGTCATGCTCATCAGCAAATTTTCTCGTCGGTAACTCTAAAACTGATCGGAACATATTTGGGGAATCAAAGCCATGAATGACTGAGTGGGGAGAATATTTTGTAGTGGAGTTATCTGCGCAGTTGTATGCATGAACTGCTAGGAATGTGGTGTCATCCCACTGGTCATTCCGTTGGGTAGTTGCCATTGATACTAATTCTTCTATTATGCAATTGGCGCTTGGCCATTACTTTGATGGTGATAAGGAGTACTGGTCTTATGTGTTACGTGGATGGCTTTTAAGGCATCCTGGAAAATTTCGCTCATGTAATTTGTGCCTTGATCTGTATTTAGTAAGCGAGAAGGCCCGAAGCGTGCGACTAGACGATTCATAAAGATATTCACAATAGTGAGAGCCTTTTGATCTGAGATAGGTTCTGCTACAACGTACTTAGAGAAAGCATCCACAAATACTAGAACAAATTTGTTACTGTTGTGTGTGGGCTTCCGTTGCCTTTGACACAAAATTATTTAATAATCCGTTTATTCGTAATTGTACAACTAAAGGCGAGCTAGCAGGGTGGAGGAACTTAACAAGACAGACCGCGAGGGCGGTCCTTCTAGAATACAAAGGAGACGTCGTGTACTTCCTGTTTTCAAGGAAGAAGACACTGTAGGCGAACTGTGAATGCACTATTTTTTTTTGTCCGTCTGAGGTCTCGTGGTTGAGAACTCATGAAAAAGTAGCGGCAACTGGTGCTTGCCGCTACACTCCCGGGCGCAAAACTTTTAAAAGTACCTTGTAATAATGAACAGTGAGTACAGTGGTAAGTATACATGCGAGGAACAAATTGATCAAGATGACATGTGATCAGTGAGTAACTGGTTGTGTATGGCGGTAGGTACGAGGAGTAATTACGCGGAATAACATTCACTTCTATTTGTTTATTTTGTTGCCCTCCGCGGCCGGATGACCCACAAAGACTAGAGCTGCCACGACCGGCTCCACCACCGAATTTATTAGTGACAAGCGTGTTTGCTGCGCAATTAGAAGTGCCTGTGCGAGGCTAAAGACACCGACAACAACAGAGTATGTGATCGAGGTGATCCTCATCAGCCGTTTAGGGGCTACTTAGTGGATGTGAGTGACTCGTGGGAAGGGCGTGTGCGTGAGGTGTGAATGGTAATTCCGCGTTAACAATGTGCTAAGTGGAGGAGGTGATACGATGCGAATATTTTGAGGAGCAATTTGAACTTATGTTTGTTCTACGCAATGCAGGATGTGGCGTATTACAATGAAGTATAGAACGAAATATCAATACCAACTGACAAAAGATGCGAAATACTTGGAGAGACAAACTTGAGTGAAACAATGAAAGGACAATAGACTCATGTGGGCAACAATGACGGTAATGTATTGTAAACCCTGAAACAAAGAACACAATCTTTACTCAGCTCTGCGGCGCTTCTGAAGCTGAATTGGCCTGCTTCTTTCGCTGCAGAGGATTGCATGATGATTCCCTCCGCAGACGCGACACTTCTGCTGGCACGTAACATGTGCTGCCGCTAGACATGAGATGCACTTATTCAGATCTCGGTCGTGCGCAAGAGACGAGGGACCAAGCATCACTGCCTCAGAGACCGCGTTGTTTGGCAGATGGTGACCAAGGTGCCCCGAATGCATGCGAAAAGCAGCTGTAGGACTACTTCGACAACCGTAGCCGCCAATTTTAGCGCTGCAATTATGACAGCTGGACCGAATAGGTATATTGCAAGTCCTAACAAGGTAAATGTTGCAAATATTGCTATCGTAGACTTCCAATGTGTAAAGAAAGTAAAGATGAGGGGACGCATATCAGGAATTGATATACTTGCCCACTTGAAGGGTTTTTCTGAATTTTGGCTGATTGAGAAGATTTCCTCATCAGGGATGGAGTTGTGGTATAGAAGTGTACCGGCGAGGGTTACTTTTGAGTTCTTTCCTCCACATTGGAGCGAGCATACTTCTTCTACGTGAGCCACGTTGTATTCTAGTGTCAAGGATGTTGTTTCATTGCCAGCTGAGCACTGTATTAGAAACGATTGTTCTTTGCATTCCAGCACTACTTCTTGTGCTTTGCCGGACATACAGTACGCCGTTGCTTTCGCTGCTTCGGAGCAACTGTAGCAACCCGTTACCGCGCTCACGTATAGGGAACATGGAGTATCTGTTACCAGCTGAGAGAGCTCGATTTGCTTTTTGGTGGAAACGAGGAGTGTAACTTCTGCTTCTTCCGTATCCGCTACGATTGTGTTGGATACTGTCAGATTGAGATGAGCTGTTATGATTGGCAGCTTTTTTGTGGAATTTTTCAGCTCATGAAATGTGTTTTGTGGGCAGACGCATTGCACTGCTTCTACACCAGTGGTGCATGCGCAGATTAGACCGTTGTGACACTTTCTAAATTGTTTTGTGGCTGTGTTCTTATCTGGACACTTGACAGGAATTTTGAATGGGTTATCTAACATAATGTGCTCAGTTAACGATTGAGCAAATCGTTGTTCGGGAAGTGGAAGCGAACTCTGTTTTACAGAAATAACCTTCATGTTCCATCCACTCATATTAGCTTGCACATAGGGTTGCAGCTCTGCGGTAGCTTCCCGGTGCCGTTGAAAGAAGAAACCTCCACGCTTACGTGTGCTCTGAGGTTCCATGAGGAGCACTTAAAAATGTGATACCCTTTGTCGTTGCGAGGCATCTGCGCAATACGGTAAAACATGCACGCCGGGAGAGACAATACTGGAAGGCAGCCGCATGCTATTCCACCGCACAGGGAGCTACACATAGTGTAGCCAGGATATCTTCCTGCTTCTGCAAGTTCTGGGATAGTTTCATTATGGCCCACGTTTGCGCACTTACCCCCATAGGCAGGAGCCCATAAAATAGCAACATTTTTCGTAGTACACTTTTGCGTACGTATCTCTTGTATAAAATAGGGTTTGTTTGTTGCGATGCTGCAGGTTGATGCATGCCTCCTTATTGAGTGTTGAAGAGGAACTCATGCTCATATTCGAATGTGCAGAAATTTGTATCATTGCAGATGAGCTCCGTGTTCTGTCGCATGTGCGTGTGTTGGCAAGAGCTAACACCTGCAGCAAAGAGCAACACAGTAATGGTAGCAATTGTTACAAATGTGGGTGGTTCAAGTGTGAAATGCACCGTTGTAGCGGCGTTATATGTTATTTGCTCTTGGGAAGATCTCTTTTTGATTATTTTCTTTGCCGTAAGAACCATGGATGTTGTGAGCAGCATTACAATTGCTAAGATAACGCCTGCTGTCAGAATTGCTCCGAGTGGTGAGCAGTGTGGATTGCCTAGGAGAGCTAATGTAAAGACGGTTTTGTCGTGACAGAATGATAGCCTTTTGCAGATTTCTTTATGAAGGAGAGTTGTATCATTAAAGTGACTGGAGACTGTGACATTGATGTTCTCGTCATGAACAGATGGTGGAAGTATGAAGGACGACGTTCTATTTCCCGTCATGTTCTGGCATGCATTGTGGAAGCAGAGTGTATAAGACTCTGATACCGGACTTAGTAAAACGGTTCCTTCTTCACACATTATAGGATCCGCACGGCCCACGGTGGCCAGGAGAAGGAAGAGCAGCGGATAAAGTAACATTTTGGTGAAGATGCTGACGTTACTTGTGGTTGTTCGTTCTTCACGCTGATCTTCATTAGTAGTGTTGTAATACCTGACGTTCTGACGTTTTTTGCCTTTCATGGAAGTGGCACACGACGAGGGGGTTGTGCGGTGCGCTCTACGTCATTGTCTTTCTTATTTCTCTCGTTGCTGATTTTGGATCCTCGAATCTCAAGCGGGATTAGCTTCGATATGGGACGAAGGCAAGTGTTTCCCGATGATGCAAGGATCTTGGCCGTGCGAACTAAACTATCAGATCCTTTTATTAACTCTAATATACGTCCAAGAGGCCAGTTGCTGCGTGGAACAGGGGCATCCTGTTGTACAAGTACAACTTCGCCAACTTCTGGATGCAGGCGTGAGGAGTGTTTCTTCTGACTCGAAACTGTTTTGTGCATATCGCGGAGTTCTGTTAAATATTCATTTTGCCATTTGGCCCAGAAATGGTTTGCCATGTGCTCTGCGAACTGCAGCGCTTCTCTTGCTTGCTTTACCGTTTGGATTGCTGCCTGTTCGTAAGTGGATCAATTTGTTCATCTTCATCTCCGCTCTGGGGAAGAGCAAATTTGACGTTACCTTGTAGGAAGTCAGCAGGTCGTAAGGGGAGTGATGTTAGATCGTTTGGATCAACTTTGGTTAATGGCCGTGTGTTTATTACGGCTTCTATGCATGCCAGTGTTGTTGCTAGCTTTTGATACGAGAGTTTCTTTCGACCAATGGTCTTGCTAAGGCACCTTTTGACTGTCCCCACAAGTCGTTCCCACACTCCTCCCATCCAGGGAGCTGCTGGAGGATTGAACACCCACTTGATATTGTTAGATGCTGAATAGGACATAACGGAGTTCCCTGATTCTGCGTCTTTTCCGATAAGGCTGTCAATTACCTTTGAACCAAGGACGAAATTCGTTCCACAGTCTGATCGCATGATTGTGGGTACTCCTCGGCCGTAGAGGAGCCATTACCGGTTGCGCGAAAGGTAAACCTTGCTCTTGTTTGCACACCGTGCATGTGCTTAGAATTTTTCGAATCTTCGAGGACGGCTTGGGTACCCAGAATCGCATTCTTAGCAGTGAACAGAGTGTGTTGTCGTCCACTGTGCATGTTCGTTTCATGTATCTCAGACACTATAAGTCTCAGCAGATCGGATTCTTTTGGAATATACATAGGCTCTTTAGTGTCCCGCGGGAATGCGGCGTTAGTAAGCCGAGACCTTGCTCTGATCAGCTGATTTTCGTCACGGAACAGGCTCTTATCCTTGTATTTCAACTGAAGTGTACAGATATCAACATGGTTTGTCTCCACGCGGATTAGAATGGCTTCGCTGAGTTTGATCTCTTCTGCTGTAATTTCTTCTTCTGTGGAGAATCGTTGCACTGTTATTGTGCGAACGCCTTTGTCCTTGTGTGCGTTCAGTTTGGATATCCAAGACGCAAGTATTTTCATAGCACGGGTCAGGGCTCTTAGAGCTTTTGAGTAGTGTCGGAATCGGGAGAGATCTATGAGCCTTCCGGATATATAAGTCGGGGAATGGTAGGAGGCTGTGCAACTCGCCAGGCGGTTTTCTTCAACGATGTCGTCATTGTCTTCCTCGACAATTCCTTTCGGTGTTGATTCTATAGGCCATTCGTGCTCTGGCTTAGCGGACCACTTTGGCCCTGTTAGCCACTGGCTCTCTTCGAACTGTTCTCGAGAGGTAGGTCGTGTTGCAACATCTGCAGGATTATGTTCCGATTCGATGTAATTGAGCTCGACTGTTATTCCAAGATCCTGGATTTGACGAGTGATTTTATGTATACGATCGACTTGATTGGCTACAAAAAGTGGGAGTCTTCGCGAAGAGTGCGTCCAAGCGAGAGCAATTTTGCTATCGCTTACAATCCGAGTACATTGAATATGTCTTTGGTGCACTCGCAGTATAGAGTTTGCTAAGCGGAGTGAAATCAATAGTGCCAAGAGCTCTAGACGTGGTATGGACAATTTCCTTCTTGGAGGAGCTAGTCTGGCCTTTGCGCACAGGAGTCCATTGGTGTTGTGATCAGGACCATACGTCACGTAACTACAACACGCTATAGCGACCTGACTTGCGTCACCAAAGATCCACAGCGTTGACCTATTATGGAGATGATTTTCCGTAGCAATATTGCGTGGGATTTTTATGGCGGTTTCTCGAATTACCGCACATATTTCGTTCCATCTGCTGACGTATCCTTTGTCAAGAGGTTTATTCCATGAAAGTTTCTGAGTTACAACTTTTCGCATTGGTAGCTTTGCTTTCAGCAAAAGTGGCAATGATAATCCAAGTGGGTCGTATATTTTGTGAACTTCGCTGACCAGCCCCTGCTTTGTAAGCTTCTGTTTGGGTTCCGGTGATATTTCGAGAAAAAACTCGTCGCTGTCGATGTTATACCTGACACCGAGAAGCTTCGTGAACCCTGTTTTCCCTCTGATGGAATCTGGAAGGGATGCGTTGATATTCTCAGAGTTAGTGATAAAGTCTCGAAGGTTCATGCCTATTGAGCTGAACAAGAGTCTCGATTCTTCTATTTTTTGTAAAGCTTCTTTGTCAGTTTCAGCAGTCATGAAGACATTGTCGACATAGATGTTGTCTAATATTTCCTTAGAGAGCTCTGTACCTGTTCTGGTAAGATATGTAGCTAGAGCCATGTTTAGAATGCTTGGTGATGCTTTCGTTCCAAATGGGAGACGCTTGAATCTGTAGTGAATTATATTACCTGGAGATGGTGGCTGGTCTGGATCTTTTAGCCACAAAAACCGGAGAAGATCACGGTGTTCCGGATCTATGCGAATTTGGGTGAATGCTGCCTGTATATCAGCCGTGATGAGTGTTTTACACCAACGGCTAACAAGAAGGATGTCCTGTATTTTGTTAACAAAACTTTCCCCAGTGGGCGTGACATCGTTCAAGGAAAGTTTCCCATTTGCTTTGAAAGAGGCGTCGAAAACTATTCTAAGTGGTGTTGGCTTGTCACTTCTCCAAACACCTGAGTGAGGTAAGTATAATGTGGTCTTGTCCGCACAGTATCGTTCCGAAGGAGGGATTTCCTCTATGATGTCATTGATTCGGTACTCTTCAATTATTTTCGAGTACCACAGTTTTTGGTCATGGTGGCTTTTGTGAAACTTATGAAGAGCGTTTAAGCGCGAAGCCGCCACATTGTAATTGTTTTCTAAGTCCACCACGTTGTCTTTTAATGGAAACGGTGCTGTGATTGCACCTCCTTCAATAGTGATGCGATTCTCAAAACTCTTCATGTAGTCATAAGCGGTGTCGTTTGTTTTGTACTTATCTGTGGATATGCCCATTCCCTCAAGTTCGTACATATCACGTAGCTCCTGCTTTATATCTACTGTTTGCGGGCATGCTACTACAGATAGCCGAGAATGACGATTGTTTCCTTTCGCTGTGATTGAGCATCCGAACAGTGCTGGGCCGAAAATAGTGTTTTGCTCAAGCAGCCCTGATGGTAGTCTAACGGGAGGGGTGTTCAACATAACTACTTGCTCGTACGATTCAACTCCAATGAGAAAGGAGGGTTTAACGAATTCACCGTTTATAATGGTGTTTGAGAGGAAAATCCTATTGTCTCTTAGGAATTGCACGTCTGAAACCGTTAGCTTGGCTGCTGGGAAGGCATTTGTGAGCACTGGTTTGGTGCTAAGTGTGAGTGAAATGGTATTACCGAAACGTGTTCTAAAAACCGCTGATGTTTGTTGGGTCATATATGTCTCACTGTTACCTCCAATGCCATGCATTATGCATTGATAAGGTTCACCTTGTTGTAGCCCAGCGCGTTGGCTAGACTGCCTTCAATTATGTTGCATTGAGCTCCTAAGTCTAGAAAAATCAGCACATTTTCAAAGGAATTTTTGCGATTATTTTTTATCTGAGCTTCGGCAGTCATAAGAATGAGCTGTTTTTCGTGATTCTGTCCTCCGTTACATTGGAGAAACTCGCTATCGTGTTTTCCTTATGTTCGTGTGTTGCAGATGGTTGGTTTTTATCCACCACAGTACAGTTGGATTGACTGCGGCTGGTACTAACTTCAGTAGGCTTGGTTTTTGTCTTTTGAGTAGGGAAAAGAAGCTGACTATTTTCTGGTCGATTACCCCTTTCCTGAGGTTTTCGGACGTCGTCCTTAGTGCATATTGTGATGTCATGATCCCCTTTGCATTCGGGGCAATTTCTGAGAGTGCAGTCACGACTCCTGTGGTCCAGTGCAAAGCATTTCCAACATGCTGGCTGACCCCTCAGTGCGTTTCTGCGATCGATTGCGGTCCGAACAGTACGACACTCCTTGGTTTGATGGTTGGATCTGCGGCAATACAGGCATTGTTCTGCCGCAGACGGTTTCGGGCGTCGTGAAGGGTCGGTATTGTTTGATTCTTTCCCCCTCAGCGATTTGAATCGGCGCTCGAATCGCGCTCTGGAAGAAACTTCCTCGCCGAGCTCCTCCAGCAGTACGCCTACGGTCAACTGCGAGCCTTCTTTTTCCCTTTTCATACAGTCCTTTATAGTTTCGTAAGGAAATTTTGCGAGAATAGTGTCTATCCATAACGGGTCGTGTCTTTTCCTTACGTCGTATCCTGTGGCGACCATATGGAAGACAAGATCATTGACCTTTTCGAGAGTTTTGACACATTTTTCGCCCCCTATGTTGGCAGTTGGTAGCGCCAGTAGGCGCTGCACGATCTGTGACCTGTTGTTTCCTTGTTTCCGTATTTTTTGTGTAGGACATCCACAATCAGGCTGTAATTGGAAGCCTTCATTGGGATGCTTTTGATGGCATTTTGTGCTTTTCCGCGTATTCCGTCCTTAAGGTAGAGAATTTCCTCCAATTCTCCTAGTTGTGCATTTTGATCGACTATGAGGGAATATGCATCCCAGAATTCATCCCATGAATCGTTTTCTCCGTCAAAATGAGGTAGTTTGATTTGCGGGTACTTAATCTTCAATGCCGGCGACAGTACTATCTGTTCTGGGTCTTGCTCATGCGAGTCAAGACCCGAGTGAGCTGTCCTCTGTGGCTGCGTCGGCGGTCGGTTACTTTGAAGTAGACCACATGGATCGATTTTTTCATATGCGTCCCCACTGTCGAGGTCTACTCTGCTTTCGGGACCGTCTCGGACCAGTGGGGTACGAGTAATTTGGAGAATTTCCCATTGAGTCTGTATTTCTCGAGTTCTGGTTTTTAGAGCCATCACTACGGTTTCCGCTTCTTGTTTGAGTGAGCGGAAATTGATTTTCTGTTTGAGTTCCTCTATTTCTGCTAACATTTCCTTTTTCTCTCCTTTTGAGGCCTCTGAATAGGTGCTCATTATGCTCTGGTAGACATCATGCATTGATAACAGTTTTCTTTCGACGTTATTCAGTGCCGTTTGCAGTTCACACAGTCTTTCCTGACAATAGACTTGTATTTTTTTTGATCCTCTGTGGGTGGTTTATTAGGCTCTGTGGTGGCCTTGTAATATTCAACCACTTCTTTGAGGATAGTCGACTCATCCTCCAGAGATTGGAGGAGAAGGGTAATTTTACTCATTTTGCTGTTATTCAGCTTGAGTTTCTTTTTTCTTTAGAAAATCAGCGGTTCTTAGCCTTATGAGGGAGAACAAGCTGATTTGAAGATGCCACGCGGGACTTTATTATTGGTGCCTGGTAAATGGCCGATGCACCAGAAATTTTGTGTGGGCTTCCGTTGCCTCTGACACAAATTTATTTAACAATCCTTTTATTCGTAATTGTACAACTACAGGCGAGCTAGCAGGGTGAGGAACTCAACAAGACTGAGACCGCGAGGGCGGTACTTTTAGAATACAAAGGAGACGTCGTGTACTTTCTGTTTTCAAGGAAGAAGACACTGTAGGCGAACTGTGAATGCACTATTTTTTTGTCCGTCTGAGGTCTCGCGAGTGAGAACTCATGAAAAAGTGAGAACTCTGTCGCGGCAGCTGGTGCTTGCCGCGACATGTTGGGTGTTAATGGTAAAGGGCCTATAACGTCAGAATGAACTCTTTCCCACGGCCGTGTAGGAGCTTCGAAAAGATGTAACGGTTCATTGATTCTATAAGCGGTGGGGTCTTTACGCATTTGACACTTGTACACTTGATGACACGGTCTCTATACTGGGACATCTTGTTCCAAACTGCTATTTTTGCGATGGCAGTTTGGGTTTTCTTGACGCCTAAGTGAGCAGCTCCCATTGGGGAGGAATGAACTTTAGTAATGAGATCGTTTTTGATTTCGGAGTCTCTGGGACGACTATAACAGGATCTTGATTAAGCTGGGATGGGATTTTGTAAAGCACATCATTAAGAGTGATGTAGTCTAATAGACTTAGTGGGTCTTGATCTAGTAGTTTCCTAAGTCAACGATCCACGGACAGTTGTTTTGCTCCGTACGTACTTTCGCAATATCCAGAATATCAGGATTATTTACAGGAGTAATGGTATTTATTATAGGAGGGTATCACGATAATGTATCGCATACAACATTTTTCTTCCCTGGGCGGTAAATGATCGTGATATCGAACTTTTAGATGGCCATTTGATATTTAGCCAATCGTCCTGTCAGGTCTCTGCGATGTAGAAGTGCTTTAAGCAGAGCTTTAAGCGGAGCGTGATCTGTGATAACCGTGGTTTTCGCACCATCTATATATGGGCGAAATTTTTGGACGGCAAAAACAAGTCCAAGAGCTTCTAACTCTATAGCTGGGTACCGGCCTTCATGCTTATTAAGGGTTCGACTTGCGTAAGCAATTATTCTTAGGTGTCCATTGTGCTCTTGTTTAAGAACACCAGCATCCCTTTGCTTGAACTATCGGTCTCTATTATGAACGGCTGGCCTAATTTTGGTGCGACTAGCACAGGAGCTGTGGTCAGTGCCTTCTTCAGTGTGAGCATAGAATGCTCGCATTCCGCTAACCAATGGAATGGAGTGTCCTTTTTTAGGAGGTTCGACAAGGGAGCGGCTAAACGTGCGAAATCGAAAACAAACCTTCGAAAGAATGAACACATTCCGAGGAACGCTTTTACGTCATTAACAGATGTAGGCGTAGGGGAACTATCCATTGCTTTAGTTTTGTCCGGATTAGGGCGGATTCCGTCTTTACTTAGGACGTATCCTAGAAACCTGACCTCTTTCCGAGCAAATTCACATTTGGAAGCCTTGAGCTTCATACCGATTTGCTCAATTTTCCCTAGCACTTCGTCTATATCTGTTAGATGGTCGACAGGGGTTTCTGAGGTAATAATTAGATCGTCGATATATATAAAAACCTGCGCTCGCAATCGTTTCCTAAAGTCATCCATGATCCTCTGGAAGGTAGCAGGTGCTCCTTTGAGACCCATAGGCATGCGAATGTATTCGAATGACCCTAAGAAGCATGCGAAGGCTGTTCGCTCACAGTGGGAGTCTTCCACTGGTATTTGATGGAAGCCTTGCTGGAAATCTATAGAGCTATAGAGACATTTGTTAGCGCATAAGTCAATTATGTCCTGAATATTAGGTAAAATTGACTGTTGAGGCTTAGTAATGGCGTTGTCCTCGAAAATCTATGGTGAAACGCCAACTATTGGCATCTCGCTTCTTTACGAGAACTATTGGAGCGCAAAACGGGGATGCTGATTCTCTTATGATACCGTCATTAAGCATCTGAATTACTTGGCGCTCGATTTCTTGACGTTTCTCTAGAGGAACCCTATAGATTTTCCTAGCTGGTTCGTCTACAAGTTCGATGCGATGGCGGATAGGACCGTTATAGTGACCCAGATGTCCGTCTGGTCCAACAAATGCGCCATTATGGGCAATAATTATTTCCTTTAGTCGGTGCTTATGCGTTTCTGATAAATCAGAGGAAGAAAGATCAATATCATCTGAAGGTTTGTACTGGTGATTCATGGATACAGGAAGGTGGGGTATCCTAGCTTCCCAATTCGCTTCTGGTGGAATATATGGTTGAGTACGAGAAGTAGTTACAGCAGCGATTTGCTCATGCAAGGGAGAGATTGGAAATGCTGCGGCAATGTTCATATTTTTGTATTGCGTTATGGTAGTCGAAGAGCGGTTGAGAATAATTATAGGGCAAGGACCATTGGTTTCTGGCGTGACGAGACAACGGCCTACTACATATAGAGAATCTGAAGGCCTTTGGTTGTCTTCGATCAAAAGGGGATGTTTATCGGAAAACGCATCAGGTCTCTCAATATATGCTGCTACGTAGTTCTTGCTTCATTTTGGAAGCGCTATTTCATGCAATATTCTAACTTTTAAATTAACTTGAGTGGGTGGAGATACACTATTGATTTGTAGGGTTTTGAAGACTTCGGGTCCTATTATTATGCTTTTGTTAAAGAGGTCGAGGGTTACCGTTAATCCGTATTTGTTTAGATTGCGGATGAAGTCAGAACCGAGAAGATTTGTAGCCGGGCATAGATCGTCGGCCGACACGTAGAACGAGTGCGTTAAGGATGAGGAGGCAATACGCACAGGTAATTCTACTGTTTCTACCCCGGAGGACAACTTTTGTGTAGTCATATCATAGACACTTTGAAAAGATCTGTAGAACCTATGCTTTGAATACCAGTGATGGT
Organism: Heligmosomoides polygyrus bakeri; assembly: GCA_947359475.1. NCBI lineage: Eukaryota > Metazoa > Nematoda > Chromadorea > Rhabditida > Heligmosomidae > Heligmosomoides > Heligmosomoides polygyrus. The sequence continues at coordinate 26,225,330 of OX375866.1, read as the reverse complement.
ACTTTCCAACACGCCTCTCCTACGTAAACGTGATTCCAATTTCTCGTATTCTTGCTGCAGGAACTGGAGTTGATATCGAGAGGAATGAGCGAAATTTTGATTTATTGTATGGTAGATAAAAAGAGAGTTAAAAATGAACGGCTTTATGTTGTCGCTGTCAATGAAGCTGGGGTAAAGGAGTTGCTGAGATGATTGATGGTCTCTAGGGGCATATATGGGCAATGAATTTCCGGAGAGTAACTGACTAAATCTTTCGTGCCGGGGACGGAAAACCAGATATGGTCTCCAATTTCCAAAGGGAGGAGGGAATAACACGTATTGTTCACGTTGTGGTTAGTGAATACGTTGGTAGTATTTACTGGTTTACACCTAGTAACTGCGAGTGCTCCATTTTCAAGTGCAGCTGATACATCATCCCTATCCAGAAGAATTCTTGCTGTCCAGGTGGGGTCTATTAGACTAAGAGCATGAATATGCTTTGAATTTAAGTACTGTCGCACACAGATGTTATTAAACATGTGCCTTAGGGGTGCATTTGACGAGAGCGTTGCACGGGTGTCAGACTCTTTGTCAGTATGATTGCTGATGCGGGGCCCGTGGGTGCTCTTGTAGGTGCTTCATTCCGTTCAAAGGAAATATCAAAGTTTTTGAAATCAATCGTTTCGAAAAAGTCAGAACTCACTGTATTTTTAGGGTCTATTGTAGTAAAATCAATGGGAGTGGTGTCGGTGGTGTACGAGAGGATCGTTGAGATAGTACTACTGGGTGGCGGAAATGTGGTCAACGGTGAGGGGCGAGAACTTATTACCGCTTTTTGGTAGATCCGAAGGGTTGTTGCTGAGACGGAAACAGCACTGGTTATAGTGGTTATGGATGGACTCTTGGCTTTCAAAGTAGAGGGTGTGGTCGAAAGGGCACTGCTTTTCAATAGGTTAACAAGGTCTTGATGGTTGAAATATGGAATATCATCATTATAATCGTTCAGCCCTTCATTACTGAGCTGTAAGGCTAATGGACCGAATTCTTGATTGAGAAAGTCGTCGAAAATATCTGTTACTCCTTCATTTAAATCTCTGCGGATTGTGGATTCCGGATAGCTTAGCGGTCGTCTAGCCTGGACCATCGTAGGCGAGCCAGTTGGCGGAATCGGTATTCACCGTACCTAATTGTTCTCAGCGCACTTATATGTGCTCGCTCTTTTGCATAAAATTTACTACGTTGAAAGTCTTCGTTGGTGACATTCCAGCGGAGAATAAGAGCAAGTAGACGCCCGTCGATGATGGGTCGTGTTTGAAAGATAGGAGTATTTAATAAAGAGTCCGTAAAGAATAAAGTTTGAATGAGAGGTGGATGCGGTGGAACTTTCTCATAGCGGGACTGCGTGTTATCAGCAGTCTTAATGGTGTCTCGTTTATACCTAGATTGAGCTGCGTTCCCTATCATATGATCTTGCAGCATTATATTTTGCGGAATGCTAGGAAAAGCTAGAATATGATTTGATGTAGTGAGGTAGACCTGATGCAACGCACCATCTTTAAGTAGTCGAGACCTGGAGAGGTAGTCGCTATCGAATTGGAAAGCCAGATCCTGATCCGGTGTGACCCCATAAGGGAAGGGAATTGTCAATTTCTTCTATTTCTAGTGTTGTTTGAAGGCCAGGCGAAATTAGGGTTAGAGCATGACCGTAAATGGTATTGCTGACCTGGGCTTGGAGACACTCTTGCGATGGAATTGCAACGCGTTGACGACTAATAATGTTCGCGTGGTTCTTATATAGAGGAAATTGTGCACCTCAACTTGGATTAAATCTCTATAGCAAATATGTGCGGGTAAGCGAGTAGGATCATTAGGTTCTCCGTACAATTGGACCGGAATTCTCATCATCGGTTTGTAAAAGCTGGCGGAACACTTAACTAATTTCGGGAGAAGCAGTGAGTTCGAAAAGTGGTTGGAGCCACATATTTGGTAATGGGCATCTGCACTAGGAGTGAATGAAAGAAATATCAATGTCATTAGAGAGGAAAATGTGGGGTTTGGCAGGAGAGCAGGGAATCCATTATTATAAGAGGTCGAGGTCGAGGGAGGCTGTTGGTTAGCAACAGGCATTACAGCTGGCTGGTTTTGAAACTGCTTAGCGGGATTTGGATATTGGAGCTGGCTGAACTGATTCGGAGGCATTATTTGCTGTTGCTGCTGAAAATCTGAAGGGAAGCCCTGATTATAAAAAGGGTAGCCTTGCCTAAGTGCAGATCTAAAGTAACGCGGGAAATTCCAGAAATTTCCGAAGCGGTTTGGAAAAGGCTTCCTAGCCCTATAGGAACCTCGAGGTTGGCACGGCGGAAAGAATGGTTGACTGCGTGGAGGGTAACTATCTAGGTTTCCTCTTTGGTTCCGGTTTTGACCTCTAAAAGGATTTTTCGGTTTTCTCGGCTGGGGAATGGTAAAGCTATTAATTTGTTTTTGCAGTGTATCCACTTTTTCGCTAATTAATAGTGAGTTGAGGCTATCGGCAATTCGGAAATCTTCTCTACGCTCTTGGTCTAATATTCTTGCTTCCTTTTCAGCATTTGCCACGACGGACTCGAAGTCGTCCGTATCGGGAAGACGACGGATCGCTTTCCGGATCTCCAGTCGAAGTCCTTTGATAAAGAAGTCTATGGCTAATTTCCGAGGGATATTTTTGTCTTCACCCTGAAAGGCGACTTTTGTTTTCGCAAGGATTTTTCGTGCAAACTCGCCTATGCTTTCTTTTCCCTGCCTCATATTGTGAAGTTCGTCTCTTATATTACACAGTAAAGCTTGTGTTTTGAATTTTTAGCAAGAGCGACGGTCATGGCTTTCCAGTCTACCTTATCTGTGTCATTGAGTCCCAAGTATTTTACTTTTGCACCACCGGTTAGATACAAGGGCATGAGAGATTTTGCGTGCTCAAATGGAATGAACGCTCTATAAGTTCGGAGTAGTCGTCGAGAAACTCTTCAAAGGTGCGGTCTTCATCTCCAGAAAATTTTTCTACTCGATTGTCGAGCAGCTTACAGGAGGTATAGAGAGATGGATCGGTATACGAAGACACGATCGGCTTCGTTTCCATTTTGGGAGTAGAGCGAAGAAGCTCTTCTTGAAGTAAAGTTTCCCCAAACTCTTGGAGCGATGAATCTATCAAGGGGTTTTTGGTGGGAGTAGAAAATTCGAGTGTATCTGATTGGTTTAGAACGTGGCTGGAAGTGTCAGGGTTGGGAGAAGTTTTGGAGGTGTCTGGCAAGTTGAGGTCGTTTCTAGTGGACTGAAGGTGTGCTTCACGATTTAGATTGTATTGTTCGAGCCTTCCCGAACGATCTAACTTCTTTGACGGAGTTTTATTTTTCCTAGGCAGCTTGGCGGAGATTTAATGAAAAAATTTTTTAATAAGATCGAAGTGTTAATTGATAGTGAATAGGTTATATACTTTAGGAAGCTAAAGTAAAATTTCGTTGGAGTTTAATTGATCCTCTTTAGAAGTTGAGGACTTTATTTAAGAGATATAACTTGATAGAATCCGACCTTAGTCCTGAAGGTGCTTGTGCAGTGGTGGGAGTTACTTCTTTCCGAGTACAGTCTGGGCGAGTGGAGCGGTTGCGGAAGACGGCAATAGACCAACGTGGCTGGAGGGCAGTAGACGACCCTGACTGGAGGGCAGTAGACAACAGTGACAAGTCGATGTAGAATCGACTATGGAGAGTCTGGGTGGGAGGGTTGAGGGTTATATGGGTTTTCGGAGGAGGTGGGACTCGGGTCGGGGTGTAACTAAGCATGGCTGTTTTCGTGAGATAGAGGATGCCGTAATAGTTGTTTGCGTGGAGGAACGGCGCGATTGATAAATGGGGAAGGAACGGTAAGGAGGCACGAGTGGGATAAGAAAAGGTCAGCAGCCGGTGTTCGGACTGTGTAATGCGTTCCACGGAAGTGAGTGGGTTGTGGTAAACAGTTAACAAGTCCGTTGTAAACTGCGGTGGATGCTTGAGGAGCTTTCTTTTTTTAGAATGAACTCTGTCGACGGAATGGGAAGAAAGAGCCTTATTTTATGAATTATAGTTGCTATATGATGTGGCATTATTTTCTACGGAAATATCTGTGCATTTCCATGTTTCGAACTAAAAAAGAGTGAAACATTACAGCGCTGTGCAACACCATCAAAATTATTCAAGAGAATAAAATTATTGCATGAGGTGTGGTGCGGCTCGGCCGAGACTTCATTTGTTGCTCAGATTCTTATGTTAGATGTCTAGAATTCTGGTCAACCTCATGCGAGGGAGCAACTTTATGCGCTTCAACTTCGCGTAATACGAAGGACAGAGAAAAAAGAAGTTATTTTCAATAACAAGAGGAAAGAGTGCCACATTATAGGGCGTTGGAGAACAGAACATTAACTTCGGCCCAATAGGAAACGGTAAAGAAACTCAAGTTCGTTCATTAGGGTTTCTTCTTAAGATTAAAACCCTTGCCGGGACCTCCATGTAACGGACGAAAAGAAGAAGAAGAAGATCCTTATTATTTCTAGCGTTCTTCAGTCCTACGTTTATAACCTCCGAATTCCTACCCGACTCAAAGGAGACGCTGTCTCTCCGTGGATTTTAGAAACAATTTGGAAACATTACAAAACACATTGAAATGCACATTTTATCAGCACGAACAATTTCGACAACGCCATGGGTGCATAAATAGGTTAGCGGAGGGATCATTGAACTATGAGAATTAATAAAACATAGGAACTCATTTTCTTCGACATCAGCCTGGTTGCTCTACTTTTTTCGTGACAGTCTAAGTGCTGATAAAAAACGAAAATCCGTACGGGCAGATCTCATGAATGTGCTGGATGGGCAGAGTTTCGTATCCCAATTCATCCAGTTTCTGGACAACAGTTTTTGAAACGTGCGGACGCGCGTTGTCATGCTGTACGATTGGGCTTCTGTGATTAACCAAAGCCGGCTGTTTTTCAATCAACTTTTTGTGCATCACTTCAATTCCGGTACAGCACTTCTTCGCTGTGGTAGTCACTCCAGTCTTCAACTACTTATATTGGACTATACCATCCATAGTCCGCCATACGGTCACCATGGTCTTCTTTTGGATGGAGACTTGGTTTCGGCATCTCCTTGGGGCTCTCATTCTCGATCATCCGTTGTGCAGAGCGACGACGATTGTCACAAAAGACCTTTTTTCGTCGCATATCACGGTCCTGTTCAAAGATGGCTCTCTTAGATTGTGCAGCCTTAACGAAACACAGGTGTCGAGGGGCTTCAGCATCTGCCTGGCGGTCAGTTCGTGTGGGATCCATTTATCAATTTGTTTACTTTTCCGATCGCACTTAAGTGCCGACTGATAGTGCTGTCGTCAATGCCGAAATGCTGTGCTAGCTCTCTCGCAGTTTGACACGGATCCGCATCCACCATGGCTTTGAGTTGATCGTCGTTAAGGAGCGATGGCAGCCTACCTCGGTCTTCATCTTCGAGACTTTCATCTCCTGATCGAAACCTTTCCAACCAGTGGCGAATTGTGTGTTCCTTAGCGAAATCCTCCCCAAATGAAGCGTCGATGTTACGAGCTGCAGCCATGGTGTTGTGTGCACTTTTCGGCAGTGCGACATGAAACACACCCGCCCCCTGCTGGGTGTCGTGGCATCAGGAAGTACAGCCGCTGTTCTATGGAACGGAAACTTTTGTTTTGTGTGTCAGACGTTTCGTAAGGCAGCCATTAGACAATAGGTAAAGCCTAGGGGCTTGGGGTGAATGAGCAAGAGAGATGAGAGGAAGATCGCATGCCTCCAAGCAAGGGCGGGTGTACCTCCTGACCATCCCCGTCACTTTTCCATTCATAAAAGTAGAGATTCCGAATATAATGCTGATTCATACGGTAAAAACGACACCATAAACTCGGCAAGAGGCAAACGTTGTGCAAAAGCTATAATTGATAAGAAAGCGAGAATTCCAAGCTTTCAGAAACTATATAGGGTTTCTAAGAATGGGACACTCGTAGCCACGAAAAATCGTGTAGAATTTTAGATAGTGAAATTGGCTATTTCATAAGCAACGACCTAATATGTAGCTCCAACCGCATACCTCCCATCATTCTATTCTTGCCAAGACGCATCCTTTCCGATGAACTATTTATTGCACACACAAATCTAACATTGAATGCGGTATCATCACGTTCCTAAGGCCGAAACCTCAGGAGAAATAGTATCACTGACAGAAGTTAATTTTTAAACAAATTTAATGTAGGTAAATTCAGACAATTCAGTTTCGCTTAACAATGAAGGACAAAGCAACGTCGCCCAGCACCAGCTCTAATGTAAAAACCAAGGTGACCACAGGGCTAGAATCAGTCCGTATTTTGCCTATTAGACATGCGGGCTTGTCGCTCTAGCGTTACTAGGGTGTGTTCGTAGCTTGGCATGCCGCGGAGTGCTTGGTTTCCGTCTTGCAGACTGCACGCTCTTATTAGTTCGTTTCCTTCGTAAGAATTCCTTTAGCGTGCTTCTTCGCCTGACACCAACATTCTTGTTTGAAGCAGCTTTTCGTCCCTGCTTAACGTAGAGTTATAAGGTACATAGGGTTAGAGCCGTTCTATATATAACCTTCCCTTATCAAATCGGACACTTTTTAATCCAAAATGGGCACTTTTAGAATCGAATTGAACAGTATTCTAAGCAAAGTTGAAGATTTAAAAAAAACTAAACGCCCTCAAACTCAAAGCTTCTTCCACGATAAAATAGAGACTTACGGGACGGTTAGCATATTTTTGTTTATAAAATTTTTATTTTTCAAAGAGAAATAATTATCTATAGTTTTTGGGGTACAGAAAAGAGGCAATTACTCTTCTGTGTCATGAATTAGGCTTGCTCGTCGCGATTTTCATTTGATTGATAGTGTAAATAATGGTTACATGAAGCAACCATGTGAGGATATGTGCGTTTTTACACATGTTCTTGTACTATCGTTTACTTCTGTGTTACTCCAGGCAAACAGAATTTTCACTATCAATTAAATGAAAATCATGGCAGTCTAGTGTACTGCGCAACCTCTTCTGTTAGAACACTAACTTGTTGCAAAATTTCTATGACTTAAAGTACCTCCATGTCAATATCTTCATTATTTTATATTCAATTTGTATTTTATGTGCAAGATTTACTATTTTTAATGTAAAAATTTTCATAAGGTATTAAACAGTGTGCCCTATTGGGGTAGATGAATTTTGAAATTTCAAAAAAGTGTAGCTCATTTTTCTAGAACAAAAAATTATTCTGGCTTTCTCGGAAAGTCTTTGCTTTATTAAGAAAGAAGCTCACTTTTTGATTTGGGTTACCTTATTATAATTTTGACGGCAAAAGCCTCACCGTCAGAAGAATGTCCAGTTTGATTTTAAAGGTGTCCGGTTTGACGTGGATATGGTATACATTAACGGCGACAACTTACAGGAGTAGCGAATCCTCACCTCTGTTAACGGTTTCGTTTCTGTCTGAGTACAATCTACCGTTGCCGGTGGAACGTTGACTGTAGTTTGGCCGCTATCCGTATCCTTAGAGATAGTGCATGTTCAGTTCACGTAGAGTTCGTGCTCTCACTGTTCGGGTAGTAAGATAATAATATCCCAGTTTTTTATTTGAGCGGCCATTTTTCATTTTCTTGTAAAAACTTACTAAAAAGCACATTAGAATCTAGTAGGGCGTATATGTGTGCGTTTGCGTCTGCTATTCTAGTTCATTGTATTTTAATTTGCTCTTTGCGACGCGAAAGTGCTATAAAGAACATTGCAATTTAAAAGAAACGTGGAAGCAAAAATGGTGCACCGACACTGCTGCTGACCTGTCATCAAGTCATACCACTAGAAAAGGCATCGGTCACGTACATAGTATGGCTCCCACGCTGCCGCCGGCAGCCTCGCCGGCGTGTCGCGGGAGAACAACATATGCCTGCCTGTCTGCAGTTTTGTGCCGCTTTTTGTGTATGAAGGTGGTGGCACCACTCACACAATGTCTTACGTTGAGTGGCAAAATTTATCCACACGGGATACACGTAAACGACCGTCTAAGGACACGGGTCAACCAGGCGAGCGGGAAGGCGAGAGAGCAGAGAAGACGGGAGACTGTCAGGAGGTACACCCGCCCCCTGCTGGGAGGTGTGCGATCTTCCTCTCATCCCCCTTGCTCACCCACCCCCAACCCCCTACGCTTCACCAAGAGTATAACGGCTGCCCAACGAAACCTTTGACACGCAAAACAAATTTTCCGGTCCGCACAACAGCGGTGTACCTCCTGACGCCACGCCCGGGCAGCGGCGGGTGTACCTCCTGTCGCGCTGCCAGAGAAGAAGTCACTCCGGCTACAATCCGACGGCTGCCACCCGAATGAGCTGACTCAGCGCGCGGGTGAGTGCGCACTCTCGTCGCCTGCTTCTCCATAACCACTGGCAGTCGCGGAGGCGTCCAGTGGAGGGAGGCTGAATTTCAAAAAGGAGAGAACTATGCAACTTTCGTAGATTACAGACGTTCCTAAAGGTCGCGAAACAGACGTCTGCAAGCTGGTACATTTTAAGTGACACTATTGACATCAATTAGTGAAGGTACACAGGTCTAGCAAAACTAAATTTGTAAAAAGAAATTGTAGGAGACAAGATTTGGCTCCTGCTTGCATAATGCCAAGGTTCTCCAGAAAACAGATACCAGTGGAAGGAAGGAACCAGCAAGCGTAGGTGGCTCATCCTCATGGCTTTTCTATAATTTGCCTTCCAGAACATTTGCAATTATGAACAGATGGTAATCCCGAAGGCCGATCGGGGAAGTATTGACGACCCACTTCTGCGTCTTCACTGCCTCTGATCCTTAAGATTCCTCTTTTCTGAGAGCCTTACCCCTACGTATTTGCAAGCGTTGCAGTACTTGATCTCCGAAGCGTTCTGAAGTCATGTTTTCAGAAGTAACGGGCTTTAAATCTCATTGGTCTACACAAGGAAAGCTATATAACCTATTCCAAGTCGCTCAGTATTTTGCGTGTAACCTTAAGCAACCAATCAAGCACACCAGTGTAACGTTCTGGCAAGTTCACGGCGTGCTCCAAACTCGCAACGCAAAAGGCACCGGATCTCACCTTTGAGCCGGAACACTGGTTGTGTGAGTATAGTTGTGCTCTCCCGAAAATTTCGAATAACCGAATTCGAATATTCGAAAATCGCGATTTTTCGAGCATTCCAATTTGACTGCATTCGAAAATCGCGTTCTTTCGAACGTTCGAATACGAATATTCGATTTCGGATAGAATTATTTGAATTCGAATGCTCGAATATTCATTCGGGCACAACTATAGTTGTGAACGCCATTACCAGTGCCCTTAGTGTGATATTCTTTTAAAAAGTCAACAAGATAAGCCCATCGCATTGACGTTCCTGAACAGACAGATAGCCTAGCCAACATTTTTCGTATGCGAAATAGCGGCTTGCGAAGCGCAATCCTCAAGCTGTCCTATGTCGCCTGCGGTAGAGGCTCTCTAATGGACTCTAGCGCTACGGTGTAGAGATGAAGTGAGGCGGAAGAGTTCTAATTGAGTGGGCACAGACGCCACGACGAAACCGCCAAAAGTCATGAGTCATGGTTGACCCGTGCCCTGTAACCAAAAGAGAATATCAGTGAATGTCATATGCCAAACGAATTAAATCAATTTTCTGTGCTTACTATTTAACCTTCGTCATAGCGTGTAGTTCCAGCATCGAAGAAAATTCAACAATATCGAAAAGCTAGATAAATATTTATCTCTATTTCATATTTCCCTTATTCGGTAACTTGTTTGGTTTGATGTTTCGTGCAGCTAAAAGTTGGGTTTAGTACGCCCTCACCAACCATGACACCACCCAAATATTTTGTGCCAGTTCTAGTCTAACGTCATATCGAATGCGTGTAAGTTGACGCTTAACCAAGAAAAGGGGAAAGTTACTTCAAATTTCTATGCAGTGTTGCGCGTTCAAACTCACATCGTAGAGATCAATATTCGAGCCTATATCAATGATTTCATTCTGCTGTGGATCGAACTCTATATGTTGCAAAGGCTCCGAAGGCACGTCCTCAAGTGCATGTCTCTAAATCGACACCTTCAAAAGCTAAATCATGACGCTTCAGACAGTAACGTGTAGAATTTCTCATTAAGAAAACTAGCGATGTTCTCGTTTCTGAAAATCGTAACTATGTAAAATTATTCAGGTTGTAGACTCCACTTACTATTGGTCCAGTTATTTTTCTGTGCATTTTCAGTGGCCCTGCGGTTGCGAATTTCACCCGATTTATATCTTCGCTTTCCATTTTACGTGGCGGTTTTGCCTGAATTTCGTTTTCGTTAGAAGCGTGCTTTTAAAAACGTTTTTAAAGTCTTTCAAAAACGTGCTCGTAAAAATTTACCACTAAGGCGCCTCTCCTTTTTGCGAGCTCTTTGGCTTTTTCTAGAAAACTGGGATTAAACACAAAGCTTTAAAAACATAGTGTACCATTTATGCAAGAAATCAGTAGGCCAACCTTATCGGTATATTCAGGAAGTCTACTGGATTAGAACTGAAGAAGATCACCCCTCGTAAAAACAACTTACTTCTTTTTCTCACGACAAATATAATCATCAAAAATAAAACGGCAAGCAATATCAGCAGAATGAAACCTCCAACTCCTCCAATCAATGCACTGCAAAAAGGGCATGTATTCGAGATCATAGAGTGCATTTCAAAATTCGAATTTCTCTTCTGTGAACAAGAACAAACGGAATTTCATCAGAGCGTAGTCTAACGAACCAAAAAAGTAGTTGAATTTGTGTAAAGAAAGCTTCGAAATATTCGCGCCTTGTTTAGAGGAGCAACTTTGTTTTACAACAGAACAGAAGCTCATGAGAACATATCAAAAATAAGGTGGCGATATCTAAAGGAACAACCAAAACTCACTAAAAAGGAGCTTTGTTGTCTGTCTTCGCCTTCTTTTCCTTCATCACAATTACTCGCTTACTTTCGCCGTCTCTGAACAGTATAGGTAACTACCAGATGAAAATTCTTGCCCTTCTCCAAGAATAACCGCACAGAATCTAAACATAAAAAGTGCACTTAATTCAAAGACAAAGGGGCAATCTATAATATTACCACTTTGTGGATCGCTTACTTTATCCTGTTCATTCAGGTGTAAGAGCTGTGATAAATGGCAAGTGGTAGCGCAGTAGGAAAAAGGCTAGGCCGTGGCGTGCACCTTGATCGAGGTTCGTGGTTTACACCAAAGACAGCCTACCATAATTTCATTTTCTCAGACGTCGGTTACTTGTCGCCAACATTGCCTGGGTGGACAGGAGCACAGATCCACCCATAGGCTGTTAACTCAAGCAATTCCAGGAGAGACACGCACTCAAAATGCTCCTATATCTCAAAGTAGAATGCATGGCGCAGAATGCATAGGGATTGATTGGCACTATTCTTTGTCCTACTATCCCTTATACTGCCTAATAGGATCGTCTTATATTGTCGTTTACGAACGTATTCAGAGGAATACACAAACGCGCAAGGCCCTCCAAGTAAACAATAAATGGCAGCCGATATCGGTAGCATACGGAGGTTTGGACATGTCATTGCGTGGGTAGAGTCATACCTTATTAGGTTGTCCGGAAATTTCTCAGCGTTTTCTGCTACTATTTTCCGTTCGCCTATTATTAATTAAAACTTCATCTTGCAATGCGCATTAACGCTATGTACTTTCTGTGCAGAATTCTTGGCTGCGAGCAACGATACTCACTCGCGTCCATGCGTGCGGTCGCGGTGCGGCGCTGCAGGCAGGGCCACCTCTAGCCGCGGCAGGAACGCGTACGAGTTTTTCGGTGCGCCCAACGTGCAAGAGGGCGAATGCACGTCCAAACCAATCGGTTGAACCGCTTCGGCTTGCCCAAGGGGAGGAGGGCAGGGGGACTCGAGCGCAGCTCACCCTACACAATGAAGACGTGGAAAGATTTTGTAATTGAGTGCCTAGAAGTGGGGTAAAACCTAAACCAAACGATGAGAGAGAACTGGTGAGGTTCAGTTACAGGTATGGAATGGAGGTGGTCAAAAAAAGTGATTTTAGCTTATTAAATTATTGTGGAAAATCCTATCGAAGAGAAACTCTCGTTTCAAGCGAGCATGTGATGCTAACAACAGATAGTCTGACATTTGTCCAAAAAGCTTCTCTAGTCGAGCTAGAGATATTGTATAGTGATTAAAGCTTCCAACGAGCTCATTTTGTTTTCATATTATATGAAGAGCAATTCTTGTTTTTTGGTGAAGTTCCAAATCCCACACAGATTCTAACTTGGTAATTGTACCTGTTATTAGGTCAGTTTGTTATCGGGAATAGTTAACTCGTAAAATGTTTGCTATGCTTCGAGCTATTGATAATTAACAGTAATGTCCACGTCCGAGTTTCCATAAATCTCGACATCGCTCGCACTGATGATTAATAGTTGGAAATATGTTTCGTACACTTTACGACTTTAAAGCAACGTGGAGAGCGAAGGGGTGGCACAAAAATCTCGAAATTTTCGTAGAAAAGGTCAGCAAGCCAATTTTTGTAGGTCGCTAATTACATGTGCATTCGGCCTCTTAACATACAGTATCTTTTCTAAATGCGTGACCGCTGTAGGTAACGCTCGAAACGTCGTGGTTCTACTCATAGGAATAATCTATTTCAATAATTCTCCCACATGAAACTCTGAACTTAAAAACAAAGTTTTATCCCTCATCACTAACCAACTACTCGTCAGTAGTTCTGTTTTTCGACTTTCTTCATCATTTGCCTTTCACCAACTACCTCTCCCCTTTAACGCAGCTTAATTCCACTCGATTGATTAGCACTAGCCTATCCTCAAGCTATTCCATCCTACGAGACAAATTTTAGGTATTCTACCTTCTTCCTACTCACGTGTGTGCCCAGAAGTGCATTCTGACCGTCCCCCATACACTCACACTCCAGCTCATCCAGCCTTGGCACGTTCGCGCAGAACTCGTCCCCTCCACCAGCGAAGCGGCGAGGACTCCGCCTGGAGCGACGCAGAACTCGTCCCCTCCACCAGCGAAGTGGCGAGGACTCCGCCTGGAGCGACCGCACGCGTCAAAATGAGTATCGCTGCCGCCTCCCAGAATTCTTCGCTCTATCTGACTAAATAATTTACGTTTCAACGTTGTTTAATATTTCTGTTTTTTGAAGAGCTTATTGTAGCATGTCGATGGAGCAATTCCGGACGATATTTTATTTTAACCTCAGAATTGGGATAATCCGCAGCGATTCAGCTCTACAAATCAATCAAGTATGGAGGCCTAGCATTGTTGGAGAAAGTACTGTGCGTCAGTAGTTCAGTAAATTTCGGAGCGGAGATTTGAGCCTCGAAGATGACCCCGCGGTCGATCTAGAGCAATCCTGGACGACGAGTTGAAGGAGTTGGTGGGAGATGAACCATCCCAACCAGTTCATAGGATAGTGGGAGAGCTAGACGTCACTAAAACTGCTGTTGCGGATGCTTTGAAACGCCTTGGGAAGGTGAAAAAGCTCGAAAAGTATGTGCCCCACGAGTTGGGGGAGCGGCAAAAATTGAGATATGTTCTTCTCTACTTTTACGCAACAAAACTGACCCTTTTTTGGATCGAGTCATCACTTGCGATGCAGCGGATAGTGGTTGGACGCCGACGAGCCCCCTAGGCATTTTCCAAAGGTGAACCTCCACCAAAAAAAGGTAAGGATCACTGTGCGGTGGTCAGCTGCTGGTGTGATCAACAACAACTTACAACGAAAACTGCGTCAACTTGAGCAGCATTGGTCAAAAGAAGAGGCCCGATTCTCTTGTAGTATAACGCCCACCCACACATTTCTCAAATCGCTATTCGAAAATTGAACGAATAAAGGGTTGAAGTGGTGCCTCACCCGCCATATTCCCCAGACCTCTCGCCAACCGGCTATCACCTTTTCAAACACTTTCAGAACTTCCTCGCTGGTAAAACCTTCACCAATCAGGATCAAGCCAAAACAGCTTGCACGGATTTTGTCCAATCTCGATCACCTAATTTTTTTTCGCTCATAATATAAGTCGACTGGTGGCCCGTTGTATGCTATGAGTGTGTGAGATTCGAACGGTCTTATTTCGACTAAATCCGATAAGATTTGAGAACTTTATGGTAGTTCAAAGTGAGGCACTCAAAACGCTGAGAACTTTCCGGACAACCTAATACTTTCTGCAACCACATTTTACGACACTCTGGCTGGCTCATCAGTGAACACTCATTCCTCATCTGAGATCGCCAGCAGTTATGCGACCGACCTTTATTAGTGAATCTAGCCCCACCCAGCTAGGTAAACTCAAGCATTTCAATTTGGTGCACCCTGTTAAACTAGAAAGTGACGGAAAATATAACGCCTACGAAACTGAAAGGCACCGTAGAGAACAATATGGTTGTAACTGAATAAATTTTTAAAGCAGTTTTCAAACAGCTGATAATGGATATATGAATATGATTGTAAGCAAATGTAAATAAACGTAAAACTAAATACAAGGAATCGCAGTAGTAAAAACTCCCGGTATCGTTTTATTTGCCATGCTTTAGAAACCCCACCTAAAACAATGAACAATATCAAAACAGCAACAAATGTGAGGCTCACTCCAAACTTCCACTGTCTTGCATGCTATCATCGTCAGCAGGAGATTGAGTTGAGCTGAAAAAATTAGCCATGTCTTTTTTCGATACTGCAGTGTCATAGTCATCGTCATCGGCGTCGTCATTTTGGTTGCCAGGGTCCTTGATAGCGAAACCTAGAACCCCATAACTCGCGTCCGTAGGTACCACTGGACCTGAAAAAATATTAAATCAATGCAAACTCATCATCCAATGAAGGGAGATGTTGAGGATATAACGGCTGTAACATGGGCTATATCGGAAGACTGAGGCGCAGTACTTGGATTTTCTCCATTTGCACACTTGGCAAAATACGGCATTGAATTTTGTAAGGTGGAGGCGATATTTGATGGAATCATTCCCGGTTGATTAGGCCTTTCCAGGATCTTTACAAGGCGACCCAATCAAAACGTTAGGCGTTTGGTATTCTCTCGCCCACGCCAGCGACACGGATTTGCATGAAGACGTCGACGCACGTTACGCGGCGTCCGTCTGGCCTGGACCACGCTCCTAACGACCGCTCCTGTTCCTAGTCTGTCGTTCCTTGCTAGGAACTTCACGGTGACGTGCGAAGGTCCCAGTAGGAATTTGTCTCTTCTCCAGTTCATGGTGGTACAAAATACGGAAATCTTCCGGCAGGAATCAGTGACCATCAGGTGCTCTGTCGCTAAGGGCTTCGCGAGCGCATATCAAAGTCCTTAGCCAACAAAGTCGTAAAATAACGGCATGAAGAGCTAACCAATTATCAAGCGCTACGATTCTGGAAAACTGAACACCAAAATCCTCAAAAGGTACAGCTGCTAATAACTTAACATCATAAAGCTATAACTGCTTCTTTTTGAAAAGAGTTCAATTAGTATCGCTAGGACAATGTTGTGCGAGGTGCCTATTTATAGTTTTATTCATAGATCTTACCAGGGAAGAGTTTCAGGCGGGAGCATGAGCGGGGGAAATGGATAGTACTGCGAGAATCTCCACCCTACATATAGTAGAAAAACTCGTCTCGTTTTTGCTGATTCCTTGAACCAAAAAGTCCTACGGGCCCTCGAAGTTGGGGTACGTGGCGGAAATACCTTGCGGCGGGCGAGTCGGTGGCTCGGCGGGGTGCGACCGTGCTTCACCGGTGCTAGGCCAGGTGTTCGATTCCTTTGCTATTCACTATTTTTGCATTTTTTCATGACCGCTGCCTCCTTTACCAAATTGCTTCCTACACATCTCCTACACACCTGTTTCACTCTAAGTTGTCAAAAGAGTCAGATTCGTGATCAACACCACAGATAGCCCCTACAGACAAAGTTTAGGCGAAAACGGTGCATATGACCTTACAATTGGTCACCCATACCTACTGTAACTTTCCGCACTCCAGCGTAATACAAAAACGGATGTCAGCTTCGTGATTAGCACCCCAAATAACCTTCTAGCGAGGTCTGGGCGAAGTTTTTTTTTCGACCTCTGCTCCACCTCTGGAGTCGTGAAAATACAATAGTGCCTTAATGGCGGTTTAAATCAGCTTACTTCCCACACATCTTCATTTATTTCACTCTAAATTGTCAACTAAGGGTTCACTTTGAGCGGTGCTTCACTCCTCTTTTTGTATTATACAACGTTTTGTGTTTTTCAGCGAATATTAAACAGTGACCTCACAGCAGCTACGAGTTACAAGCAGGTACGAGTGGCTAGGAGAGTCAAGGTCATAATCACAGATTCTCTTAACCCTTCATCTGGGATTATTAGGGGTGCTGATCACAAATCTGACATCATTTTTGTTTTTACGCTGGAGTACGGATAGTTACAGTAGGTATACCAGGTAGACCACTGGTAAGGTCATGATCACGTTTTCGTCCAACTTTGTCTATAGGGGTTATCTGGGAGTGTGACCACGAATCTGACCCTTGTTATGTATGTAAGTGTTGGCAAGCGCCAGCGGCTGCCATTGGGCGATGAGACTGGCGGGTACAGCGCCTGCGGGACCTCAGGATACGATGTTCGAGGGTCTCGCCTCCATACCATACCGGAGAGCACACCTCCCATTTGCCTCATATAAGCAGCCCGCAGTGGCTATTGTTCTTTCTCATTTTGTTCATATAATTCGTTGTAGTGGCTCATTTTGAGCTGAGATAAACTTGCTCTCCTGTCCACTTCTGTTTTGGAGACATTGGTATAGAAATTGTCATAAGCTGGCTCGGATCGAAGCCGCGTATAGATAGCATCGTGCTATCCTCATCTCATCGAAGAACGACATGGGGGACAAGCCAGCAGAAGTGGAGCAAATTATACTGATAATTGCAGTGTACCAATAATGTCTTCTATCGGTAACGAAAGAGGCAGTGCCCAAGATATGCGGATGGACCAAGAAGAGTCAGTGGCGACCGAAAACAACGAAGCTGTTGTTACTGAGGTTGAGCTGAGTTCTTTGGAACCCCAAATAAATAAAGCTCTAGAGAGCATTGTTCGGCGTCCCAAGGACGTTCTCGATGACTAAGTACGTCATATTTCCCCTCTAGAAGGCAAGATATCCTGTAAGCAGTTCGCGGAGCTGTGAAATTTGCCAAGGAGGAAGCGAGAATGTCACCCAGCCGTAGCAGTCACCGGCGAACGGTATACTGGTATACCACACACGGTGCTGAAATCACCCACTACGTTCGTCCATATTAACAAGGAAAGGATCCCATCCAATGGTGAGCTTTTGCGGTGCTATTTTGAAAGGATGCAGGGCCGTGTGAGCGGACTCCAGAATTACTGTTAGTTTTTGCCGAACGCTTTTTAAAGACCTGAAAAGGAGGTCTGAAAGCAGCATGCGCGCAACTATCTTCAACCCCTACGACACCCCACGAGATGTGCCTCGGCGGAGCAGCTGGTAGGAGTGCCGCCTCATTCGAGTACACGGGCGGGGTTCTTAGTTCGAGTCCGCGTACTGCCGACGTTTTTGCACATGTTATTTTGTTGTTACTACACTTTCTTATGATCACAGGAGTCAATTTTAGACATCAATGCTTGCAACAAATTAAGACTGTCTATTTCCGCCTTCATATGTGCTAGTTTTTCAACGATGTGTATGAGCACCATATCATATCTCTAAAAATCAAAATCCTCCTTTTAGTTAACAGCTGTGGTAGAAAACGATGAAACAAGGAAAATACAAGAGCGTGTCAAACCAGTAGCCTCTTACAAAAAACTGCTAAATAAATGTCGTTCTGTGTGCGTGTTGTCGGCTGACTACTTTCCACCTCCACACCGGATTTCACTTCCCGGACAAAAAGAGGATGTGGTTGCGGATGTCATAAAAGGACACCTCCTACGACGCCATCTGTGGAAATGTGGTGATCCTGATGGATTTATGGAGATATAAGCGCTTGTGTTCTACTTGCATCATAGATTTGTACCATAGCTGTTGACTATAAGGGAAAAGCAAGACAGGGCTTTCTATTTCTAGAGAAATGATATGGTACAGATAGGCATTGTCGAAAAACTAGCACATATGAAGGCGCTTGGTTTTTTCTTGAGCATTGATGGTCTAAAATTGACGCCTGTGATCATAAGAATGCGTAATATGAACAAACTAATATTTACAAAACTGCTGGCAGTACGTGGGCTCGAACTCAAGACCCCGTTTGTGTGCTCCTTTGAGGCGGCACTCCTACCAACTGTGCTGCATAGGCATATCTTGTAGGGTGTCATAGGGGTTGATGATAGTTCCGCGCACGCTTTCAGACCTCCTTTTCAGGACTTTAAAAAAGCGTTCAGCAAAAACTTATTGTAATTCTGAACTCCGCTTGGTCCTACATCCTATCAAAATAGCATCGTAAAAGGAACTAGGAAATCCTTGTTTGTTAGCAGTCGAGGAAATCGGTATATAGTCAAGGTATTTGGCCATTTCACAAAATAGCTCGGAGCTTACTCAATTTCTGATGGGAAGGCTGAAACAGTAGCCGAAGTACTGTTTTGTAGGTGGATTTGCCTTTGTGGCAGGTGGCCTAAAGCATTCCTTTCAGATCGGGGGAAGCGAATATGAAAACGCGATTATGATAGCGTTGTGCTCGGTCATGGGTATAGAACAAAGGGCTATTGTCCAAGGGAAAACGTGTAACGGAAAGAGCAAATGGAGTACTAAACCAAATGCTCTGGAAAAGACGACTGCACCTGCGGAGTGGGACAGGCTTCTACCCCCGATGGTGCACGCATATCATGCGGCTACGCATGAAGCAAATGCGAAAGCCCACATTACTTGCTATACGGCCATAATCCTACACATCCGTCATCGGTGATCCCGTCGATGGAATTGTCACTATATAGAGTAGACTATGAAAGCTACAACACGGAATTTTTAAGCGAACTTAAACTGCATGCAGCTACATAGCGGAAGATACGAGTATGTATCGAAATCAAATGAATAAGGTCTACGATAGCGAATGTAGAACTCACAAGACGCCCAAAATTGCTAAAAGAGAAATTACTTAAACACCCTCGCAGAAAAAGGTAAATCGTGCCACCCCAAACTAGTATTTCTTTGGGATGGACCTTTTCGTGTGGTAAGCGCCTCTAAAAACTAGGCGTTAGTAACCTTAATAGGTGAAAATAGATCTCCATTTGAGATTCCGTTCGATCATTTAATAAGAATTCCGGCATATGTAAATGATGCCCCGGTAAAAAGCAAAACTAGTAGCGGTAAGGACGATAGGCCTAGAAAGGTGGCTCAAAACAGTATTTTACGTAGCGAATCGTATGTGAATTTATGTTTTGGATGTCAGACCGCCTTGTCGATACCCAGAGACGTCCACTACTTCGAGTGGAGCTGTCCGGGAAAGCTGGCTTGTCAAAGAGCAGAAGTAAACCCCTCGGCCAACGTCTTTCTACAAGATATAATCCCGAACGCACCCTTTGGTTCTTTGAAGTTCTTGTCACCGTTTGAATTATGTCGTTTTTCTCTGTATTGACCCAATCCCATGTACCCTAGTCGAGACGGATAGCAAGACTCCTCAATCGGACGTACGATCTTCTTAAACCACCAGGATTCGATCTGGCATTGGCGTTCTATCGTCAGCATTGATGGTGATGACCGCTCCTCCACGTGGTGCCAATGGAAACTGCTCGCTTTGCGCGCTAAGCTAAGCACGGACAGTTGATGGCAGGCGACAGTCCCCTGTGGCAGGCCGGCCTTCGAAGATGTCACATCATATGGATTATGACGTTGTGTAAGTATCGAGATAGTGCTACGGCGTCCGCGGGAGCCGACGTGCACTCGCAGAGCCCGGCGAGTGTGAGAAGTATGTGAGGGTCCCCGATGCGAGGACGACATCAGGGAGCAACTGAGCTAGTCCGAAAGTTCCGTAACGTAAGCAGGACCCGCGTGGCAACGGTGAATATGGGTACGTTGATGGGCCGCTCGGGCGAGTTGGCAGAAGCACTGGAACGAAGAAGAGCTGTCTGTGCGGTGCAGGAGACGAGAAGGTCCTGTTGCAAGTCAAGGAACATAGGACCAGAATTTAAAGCCGTCTTATGTGAAGTCCCAGGACCACGAGTGGTGTCGGAGTCATCGTCTCCGAACGTTTCCGAAACTCGTTTGTAAGCGTTGAACGCTTTGACGATTGATTGATGAAGATAGTTGTAGCCGCAGGGGGCGACTCTACCACTTCTTCTCTGCGTATGCTCCGCAGACTAGCTGCTCCGTTCAAGCCAGGGATGAGTTTTGAGGCCTGCTTAATGAAAAGCAGCAGACTTTCCGTCGAAAGACATCGTCATTGTGGCTGGAGACCTTAATGGACGCGTAGGTGCCACGAAAGACGGTTACAGCTGCCATGGAGGATTTGGTTATGGGTTGCGTAACGCCGAACGTGTCCTTGAATATGCGGAGTCGCATAACATTTGGAGTCGCGGCCCTACGACCTACGCATCTGTGACAAGTCTTCGGTCGCGATGCTTCACAAGGACGAAGTCAATCTGCGTTTTGGAATTCCCACTGTAATACGAAATGAGGTGGGAGTCGCGTTTCCGAAACATTGTGAACACCGTGCATCGGAAACGCCTACCCAACGATGCCATACATGTGGCCCGCGTCCTGATAGAGAAGCACTGCGAGAAAGCCAGTGCACATCGCCTTCCTCGACTAGAAGGCTTTGACCATGTACCGCGTGTTGTGGTGAGATGTACGCCCTGCGACACCTTGGAGTTTCTGAAGAGCTCATAGAGTGGGTACGAAACCTCTACACTTGCCCGAAGAGTAGAGTTCAAGCTGCAGCCGGAACCTCGATGGAGTTCCCTATCTTTATCGGGGTACACCAAGGTTTTTTCTTTTTCCCCACTCCATTTCGTTGTCGTGATGGACGCCATTACACGAGATCTTCAGAAGCAAGTCCCCTGATGCTGATGACGTAATGCTCGCTAGCGAAGATAAAGGTAAACTCGAGCGAGAGGTGCAAGCTTGGTGGGATCGCTTCGAGCGGTTTGGACTTAGATTGAGCGTGAAGAAAACCGAGTATCTAACGGCAGACGTTAATGAGTCCAGCTCCATCAAGGTTAACGGCATCGAGCCCCCACGCACTTCGGTTTTTAAGTAGTTGGTATCAGCAGTAGCATCTGATGGCAACCTGATCTTGGAAGTGAACTCACGCGTTAGCGCAGCTTGGTCCAAGGGCCGCTCGTTGACTGGCGTGCTCTGCGATAAAAAGAAACCAGAACGCTTGAATTCGAAAATATGTGAGGAAAGTGTGATCCGTACAACATAGCAACGCTTTCGGGATACGCAGCACAATATGCGGAGGTACACCCGTGGACAAGCACGTCGTGGATGTACCTCAGAAAGAGGAAAAATCAGATAATACTTCCTGCTGAGTTGGACAACGTAATTCGATCCTTGAAGACGGAGAATCAAAAAGCCGTAGTGCTAAAAAAGCCGAAGGATATACAGCCAGGCTGGTTTAGATCTAATTTATCCTCAGTTGTGCTTTTCAATCCGGCAGAGTTCGCAGGGGCTATACGATGGCGTGGAGCGGGACATTGTTACTGCTGCAGGCAGCCAGAGGTGTGGAGCTAATAACTCTTGCAAGCAGAACGACCAGGACTGGAGAACGACAGCCGATATGATGTGGGACCTGTGTGAAGAGACGGTATCTCAACGACCGACACTGTAAAGCCTGATCAGATGCCTTCTGCCTCTTCGGTCCCAGCTGAAAGCAATAGCAGCTGGATTTCGATCGGCTACGTATGAACATGGCAATTCGTTTACCGAAAGCACTGCAAAGCCGTTTTGGATGACGGCGCCTACACAGCAATCAGCGTCTCTGAAGTTGGAACCATCTCAAAGGACATATGAGAACAAGTTTTCTCAGCGCCAGGCATGAACGCCCTCTAACCACCAGAGTTCTTGGAGAGGAAAGCAGCGACGAGGTGTCTCACATTTGAAGGGTGAGACTTCCTTTGGCGGACCATCAGATTCAGAAGATTGGCGAAGATCTGTTGAAGATGGTGCCACAACAAAGGACAGGATCACACATTCGCCTCTCTGGGGGAAGAGGACGAGAGGCTTCAAAACGGCATAGTGGGAATGCCTTCTCAGACAATCCTCGGGAGCGACCGTGGCCGATCCGCCCACTTTTCGGCTTGGCGGACAAATGGGAGAACTCCGGCGGGGCGTGGCATGGGCGTGTCCCCAGCGTTTGGTCGGCCATCGGCGCACATCGATGCGGAATGTGGAGCGCCGGCCGATTAGCCCACTTTTGAGCTTGCTGGACAATGGGGGGGGGGGGAACTCCGGCGGGGCGGTCGGTCCCGGCTGGATTCAGGCAAGCCGCTACCGCGGGATCGACGCCGCCGGTGATTGGTGGTGTGGAGCGACGCGTTGTGCGAGGCATGGTTGCCTGTCCACCGGTCGATACTCTAGCCGGCGGGCGGCTCGTCGGCGCGAAATCGATCGCCTGCACGCCTCGCACGCGCGTTGCGGCGTGCGCGTCATTGATTCGAATTGAGCGCCACCGAGCGGTCGGCGCTCACAGCTCGCACCTGCCCGGCACCGTCATCGCCCACAAAGAGCTCAGCAAACCGGGGAGTGGACCAAGCCAGAATTCTGGCTTGGCCGTCTCTTCGGTTTGCTGAGCTAGTCGGTTTTTTTTTCGCATATGAAGCTGAGCTCGTGGCTTTCTCCGCATATGAAACTGAGCTCCTCGTTTTTCCGCATATGAAACTGAGCTCCTCGTTTTTCCGCATATGAAGCTGAGCTCCTCGTTTTTTCCGCATATGGAGCTGAGCTGTTCGTTTTTTCCGCATATGAAGAGCTGGAGGCCCCTGAACACTTAGCACTGCATTACACTGTCAGCATCACGCTTTCGCAGCTCCTAGCCCATTGGTCGAGGTCGAGAAGGGTTAGAATAAAAAATCATTCAAACTTTGCCTAGGGGAGTGCATCTGGGGCGCTGATCACGAATATGAGATTTTTGAACTTTAGGCCGAGATTAGTTCAGCACGTATGCATGCGTCATGCGATCCCATAGCAAAGCTTTCCTCTATCTCCTTTTGTTCAAAGAAAGCTGGAATTTCCCTTCCTACGTTTCGCAGTTCTGTTTATATTTACAGTTCCAAGCGCCTTTTGTGACGAACAGGCAGTATTGATTTCGTCCGACAAAAACGCGCGCCCCGAAGAGAATCGCTCTTCCTAATCAGAAGAGCCAAAAACTGCTCGGAACTTCGTCAAACCTCGTATTTTCGCCCCTGCCCTACAGTGTAAATTCCGAAAAAGCCGTTCCGTGCCTTCGCAGACGAAGTTCATCCCCCATTCCGAAGGAACACAGAGACTCATGACGGGTTCCGCCAAACTATTCGGCAGCGACTGTTCACGAGCACCAGCGACCACGGCCGATGTGGCGCTCCGCGGCCACTCCTTCAAATCCTACGCTTTCGCTCTGTCGCGAGATGGAGAGCAACGCTAACGCTGGCCATAACGAGGACGATTATCAGCTCAACTACATTACCCTTGACGCTGGCATAGGCTGGTATTCGGCCAATTCTGGTTTCGTAGACGGCGAAAACGATCGCTGTAACTCGCCATGGTATCTTGAAAATAGCGAGGGAAGCACTGTAGTTGAAGTTGAAAATTGCCAGGGAAGCTCTGCGGTTGAAGTTGAAAACATCCAGGGATGCTCTGCAGGAAGCTGCTCTGAAAACTTAAGTCCACATGGTAATATTGGTGGCGACCCATTAGAGCCGACGAACTTTTAATCCAACTAATTTCATACTTTCAGTTTCGTTGATGTCTCGGTTACACCTGCTAGGTAGAACAGCGTGGTCGAGTCGCGTCACGGCGGATAGCAACATGCTCAACGCGAACTCCACGTCGACTTTGAAAAACTAGGACAACTTGTAAGAAATGTGGAATCCGGACCCAAGTACGTGGTGCCCACTAGTTGTCCTCCACCATATGGCACTGAGGTTTTCCGGTCATCAGCTGTATCGTCCTATAGGAATCGGCATCAAGAAGCTTCGAGGCTGCCGAATCGACATGGAGCATGTGAGGGCCCACACGTATGCGGTTAGCTCCATCCCGGCCACCTCAGACTCTACTGTCGTTCGCTCTTTGTGCAAATAGGTCCGTCAGCAAGCAGATATCATTGGTGGAATGGCTGCCACTATAAGCGTATCAATCCTAGTCCCCTACTTCAGTCTTCCGTTTCGTTCACTGACGGTCCTCCTTGGATCGATTCGTTGATCAGTCTCAGTTTCGCACAGGATGCAGTTCTTAGGAAGACCAACAGCTACGTCGTCATAGCGTCCAGAGGAACGAGCCAGGAGATCGAAGCTTTTGTGTACAAAACATCAACAGGGTGTAGACCATGGGTGCTAAACCACCATTCAAGATGCCGCCGTTAACATTAACACTTTTTCTTAACTCCGACAATGGGCTTCATTTCACAGGAAGTTAGCTTCGGCGATCTTCTTGTCAGGTCGAGACGCCCAAGTCGTCCTGGCCCGAACGACCACTATTGCCTCATCTTGGATTTTTGCAGACGATATTTCCAGATTGTAAGCGTTGTTGAGCTCTGTTCTTTAGTAAAGACCCACCCCACACTCATATACCAACATATAGTTCTCTTAGGCTTGCATCCTGGGTGCGAAAGCCAAGGTTTCGCATGTAGACTGACTGGCAAGCATGGGAAAGATCCTGAACTTACAGATCTGCCCGAAGATATTGTCTTCTTCGTCACTGGTTGGTCCTCTCGGTCGCTAATCGGGATGCGAGGTCTATCGGGTATCGAGAAGTACTTAACATTTAGACTTCCTTATGGATGCGTTGGGACTGGGCGACCCTGATATTGATATGCACGACCCTGGTCGCCCGACGGAGCCTGTAAGCTTCCATGTCTCTTCGGCAGCCACTCAAGTGTTCCACTCCTGCATTAATCCTGATCACTGCACAGGTTCTGGAATACGCTCGGCAGCAATGACGAGGATCGGTCAGTTTTTAAGGCGGCTGAATTCGGCAAAGGTGGAATGAATATCGTTGGCAAGGAAGGCTATTGGGCATGCACTATGAGTACTGCTATTCATATTTCACTCCATGTTCTTCACACACTTCTGCTCCGAAAATGTGCATTTAGGACGGACTTTCCCAGCTACCACGTTTAACCAGCCGGCACGCTCTTCCCGTCAAATGTGAGGGAACTAATTCTTGTCTGTTGCAATCAAGCGATGCACTCCTCATCCACGACTCTTTTCAGAAGCCAAGCGGCCCGTGCTGCACAACACAAACATCCGAAGTGGATAAAATCGCCGTCATCGCCGTCTAACACTGAACCTTCTACGACAATCCTCCATAGTTACTTGCAGGGGCCACATCTCAACGATGTCGCGACGAAGATTTCGAGAATTATCACTCCCACATTAAAGTAGCCAATCTACATAAGCGTAGCTGTCCAGAGGGTAGCAGTTTTTATTCACGCATAAACAAAGGGAGGTCTATCAACAAAAAAACCTGAAGTTTCGACCAAGAGAGCTCAATTCAATTCGTATACACACTACACTTCGCTGAGATGCAGCCTTTCAATGCTTAGAGATCTGTTTTTCTGTTAGCTGAAAGCATCATGATTTTGAGATCTCTTCCTCCATTGCGTGTTTCAGCTGAACGTGCTATGATTTTATCTCTTCTTTCATTGCCGCACACGTGTACGGCGGCTAAATGTGCTCTCATATTGTTTTCTGACTGTCACATTCTCTACTCTCTGAAGTGCTCAATGTCTGAAGTCACCTGAATCAATTCGTATCTCTAGCCATGCTTCAGTTGTTGTTGATTTTGAGGTGTTCAATTATCCCTGTGAAGCCTCTGTTGATTTGTTTGTTTTTCTATAGTGAAGTCAATAAACGCTCTAGTTAAGATCTTCTAAGCACAAAAAGTAAAAGGGTGCGAAAATTCAAAAGGAAACATCCGTGACTTATGCTAAAAGTTCGGATCTCAGGTTAATTCAGATAATGTGGTATTCAGCAGACTAGATGTTCGTGAAAAGGAGCGAAAAGTTCACCGTTGGTCCATAACTGGAAGCGTGTGACATTGTGGACTGCAGCCAGCAGTGAGGGGAGGCCGTCCAGGTCACCAGCTGCAACGATGGTCACTGCACAGATCCGACGCCAATGACGGATAATTCGGATCCGTGATTTCCTACAAACCCCCGCTAAAGGGCCCAGTGGGATAACGACACTTCCGAAGTCCCGATATTTGGCGATCCGGGTACGGGTGGTTTCAGCAGGCTACTTTCGAATGATTCCGATGACTGATTTTAATCGGAAAATTATATGCCATTCGGATATCCTTTAGCCGAGCCGAAAGTCATTGAAATCATTCGAAAATGGCCTGCTGAAACCACCCCTACCCGCATCACTCCAAGATCGGGACATGAAAAATTTCGTTATTTCAATGGGCCCTTTACCGGGGTTTGTAGAAAATCACGGATCCGAATTATCCGTCATCGGCGTCGGATCCGATGTGTGCTATGCAGTGACCATCGTTGCAGCTGGTGACCAGAACGGCCTCCTCTCACTGCTGACCAGCGGTCCATAACGTCGTACGTTTCCAGATATGGACCGATTTATGGACGACGGCGAAAAACGGCGGTCCATAACTGAAAACGTGTAATGTTGTGGACCGCTGGCCACAACCGGTGGACCGCTGATCAGATTCCTCCAGGAGGAGGAATGATTTCACCTCCGCCTTGGTTATGGGCCGCTGTTCATGTGGCGAAGTGCGGGTGAACCGATGAAGAACCGCCTGACCCTTTGAGGCAAGACGCACCTCCGACACCGTGACTCCCCGACTCCATATTGCGTGTCGGCCGCAAGCGGGCTAAAGGGCTCCACACACTTTTGCGGCGTTGCCGCAGCCGGCAGCCGGCAAAAGTGGGGCGGAGCCTTCAAGTTGCAGCGCAGTCCAATTGGGACCTACTAGCTCCGAAGGAAAGCGCGCTCCAGTGAGCTAGGCGCGCCGAATAGAAAAAATCAGCTGGCAGTCCTTTGCTTCGTGCTCAATCTTACTCGATCTTCGCTCACAGGGACCTATGGATTCTCCTTGATAACCGTGACCTTCTTTGTCCAGGGAAAGAACAGGGCTCCAAAGAAAAGTGATGTAGAGAAAGGTGAGGAGAGACTGGTGAAAATGAGCTACGCGACCGATATTCCCACATGGCTTCCGAGCTTAGTTCACGTCATGCTTTTGTGAACATTCGTCTACCAGAAGAAAACAACACATTCGTGTAAACATCGTAAACATAAACATCAACAGAAGTCCTGAAACCCGTTGATTCTGCGGCAACTCTGCTTTGTTAACTCCCGGGTCTCGGTCTCTCGCGGAACAATAGCAAACGAAATAATGAACTCCAACACTAAGTCCTAGTAAGAGGGGTGTAAGCGAGAAAAATAGCAAATATCAAGAACTGGAGAAGAAAAAACACCTAAGTAAGTCGTCACAATAGCAGAAAATAATCAGCTGATAGCTGTTATCGACCGGCTAATTTAAAGGACGCGTATGTTTCCATTTCAGTTCCCCGCCGCGATCGGCTAGAGCGCAGACAGTATCTGCCTGCGGCATTGCCGCACCGACGGCAACAATGATTTCAATCATTGTTGCCGTCGGTGCGGATTGAAATCATTGTTGCCGTCGGTGCGGCAATGCCGCAAAGGTGTGCGGGTGCGGGACGGCGCCGGCTGCCGCTGCCGGCGGCCTCTGCGTCCTTGCCCCATGTTGAAGGATAGGGCTGCGGCAACGCCGCAAAAGTGTGCGGAGCCCTTAAGAGAATCTCATCTCTTTGCCGGCGGTCGCTCCACAGATTCGTCTGAGTTCTTACCGGAGGCTCCATGTAATGTATGTAAGTGTTGGCAAGCGCCAGCGGTTGCAAATGAGTGATGAGACCGGCGGGTACAGCGCGTCGCAAGACCTCCGGATACGTTGTGCGACAGCCTCGCTTCCCATGTGTCCTGTGGACTCGTTGGCCACCACTCCGGAGAACACGCCTCTTATTTTATTCATATAAGCAGCCTTCAGTGGCTATTATTCGTTCTCATTTTGATCATATAATTTGTTGTTGTGGTTCATTTTGAGCTGAGATAAACTTATTCTCCTCTTCTCTTCTGTTTCGGAAGCATTGGTATAGAAATTGTAATCAGCCAGCCCGGATCGAAGCCGCGTACAGACAGCATCGTCCTATCCTCGCCTCATCGAAGAACGACACCCTTTTAAAAATTTAGAAGGAAATAAATGTGTAGGAGATGTGTGGAAAGCAAATTGGTCATGAAAAAATGCAAAAATAGTGGATAGCACCGGAATCGAACACCTAGGTCTAGCACCTGTGAAGCACCATCGCACCCCCCAACTCGCCCGCCGCAGAGTTTTTCTGCCACGTCAGCGCGCGCACATACGCACGTGGTCACATGCTTACGGTGTGATACCGCACCCCACCTTCGAGGGTCCCTAGCTCTTTGGGTTCAAGGACTCAGTAAAAACGAAGAGTTTCTCCACTATATGAAGGGTGGGGATTCTCGCAGTACTCTCCATTTCCCACGTTCAGACCTATGCCTGAAACCCTTCCCGGGTTAGTCCTCTGCATTTAAAACAGCTTACGACTGTGCTTTCCATCCTTTTAACTCAATTTTTTAAGGTCCTGTGAGATACATGAGTGGTAATTCATGTATCTTGCAGAACCTTGGAAAATTGAGTGGTAATTTCTAGGATACATGAGTGGTAATTTCTGAACCTGTTTGTGCTAGTCCTAGAATCTTATGTGGGTGTCATCTAGACAGTCGCGTATCGCGATTACGCTTCTCTAGAGTTCTCCCAATGCTTTTGCGGCATTAGCTTTACCGTTTATGAATTGAAAAATTGAATTGAAATTGTTCATGACGGCCTTCAAGAAATACCTAATCCGATGCTTTCGGTTTTGAAAAAACACTGGCGCTATCGTACTTGAGAGTCACCCGAAAAATTTTCGAAAATAGTCAAATAAGCACACTGCGTGAATGATAGCAAACATGCAAGGCCGTAATTTTGTTTTGCATGTCAGTATCTGGTTATAAGCTCAGATTAGACTTTTATGGGAAGAGGTGTGAAGAAGCTGTACTGCTTGACAAAGTGAAATAGGTGGTACAGACCACTTGTTCCCCAATAAAGACCGGACAGGCTAGGACGGTAGCATGTAATGCGTTGACATCTCTATAACACTAATCATAAGAGGTGCTCCAATAAGTCTTTGCAACAACTACTGCATTTAAATAGTTAAGAGCGGATACGTTAGCTACAGCTGTAACAGGACATTTACGTTTGCTGTGAATAAATTTGCTATTTACGGAGGAAACACGTAGTGTCAACTCTCTAGGCCTGCACCCAAGAAGACCTTCATTGATATGAATAGCGTCGTAAATAGCGTTCTGCAGAATCGATTTCACAACACTTACCTGAATCACACAAATCCTTGCTATCGCTTGCGCTACTCGTCAGCAGCGTTTTATGTATTGAGAGAACCTTCACACCTGGAACAAAGAACACCAGTTCCCTGAACATTTGTTGAGGTGTAAATGAGAACTGAAATTTCGTTCTTATAATCAATCCATTTATTGAATATTACAATACAAGTGCTGCCTCACACTTGACGCGTTGTCTCCCACTTGATCATTTCGAGGAGTGGGACCGTATTGTACAGAAGGCTTTTACGCATGCGAGAAATGTTCAAAAACAGTAAAACCAGGAAACAAGTTTTACTGAAGCAGTCCTCATTTCAGATGGTTGTCATGTTGTGATTTTTCTGCCGAGTCTAGCTGCACGGTAATTACAGAAGGGAGGAGTGTAGGTTTCTCTACTACCCCCTTCTGGTTGTGCTGCTTGGCCGTCTCGTTAACGATGTGTGGTAGCTCAGATGGGGCAGGGATTCAGGTTCTGGTCATGCCATCCAAGGATTAAGACCTTCTAATATGGGTAAAATTCTACTGAACTTCATTGTCGAGAAAAAACACTGAATTCTTTATCAGTTGGTAACTGCAGCGCATAAATTGTCTACGAGATATTCCGTAGGAGTGTATAGTGACGCATTCTAAATGGACCTCGAACAAACCGTCCTTTACTCTCCTTTAGAAGGCGGGGCACCCCGCAACACTGGTTGAGTGAAGGGGTGTAGATTGTCATTGAAAAAGCACACAATTCGATACATAGACATGTAAAGAAAAAGAATCTAAATTTCCTTGAAATCGTCTTTCCGTTTTAATAGAGTCGATCTTGGACTCTAGGTGTAGTGCGCGTTTGGGGGCGGGGGGGGGGGGGGTATGGACTGTATGATGGTACCTAAGGTACCTGCCCTGGTTTAAAATGTTGTTTTGACATTATTTTCTGTTTGGCTAGCAATTTTTCCTAGACTTACAAGAGAACTGTCTCAAGCGTATGTCTGAACGGTGGAGACTAGTAAAACTATGAGAATCTTCTACCTTCAAATAGTAGAAAGCTAGATTTCATTTTTGCATAGTAATGAAAACAATGAGCTAGGGGGCCTTAAAGTTTTACATGGTACGGCACTGTCAGCACTTGACACATGACACGTTTACGTGAAGATAAGAGAAGTGGTGAAAGATGCTGGAACAAGCAACTCTGTGGATCAGTGGAGACTGACGTTGTTTCATAGGCACAGACGTTCAACTCCCGTACCTTGCCGATTTTAATAGTTATCTCTTTTTTGGTAATGATATTCTTTTGGTATTTATGGTATTTTGGTACTTATGACATCCGAACTTTTTAGGCATATGTTCCACTATAAGCGCTCAAGTGCCTATTCTATAAGGTCGGGACATAGTTCCATCGCCGCGATGCTATCACGGTGATCAGTTCATGCGATTTCACCGCGCGCGGCCGAGTAGTTAAAGGAAACTTCGCGGCGGTCGCCGCAACAGTGGCGGCGGGCATGCGCGATGGCTTCCCGCGGGCATGGCATACTTTATCACACCGCGCGCGGTGTATAGCATTGATCCTGAGTGGATCACCGTCGCGCTCCCTTGCAGGATCCTTGACTGGATTGGAGAAGGAACCTTTCCAACAATCGATATAGATAAGTCAACAGCAGTTGCGAGCTTAAACAGTCCACAGGTCGGGAATGGCTTTCCTACCGTCGTTGCTTAATATGTGCTGCATATGCTTAAGCAAGAACTGTCGATTGTTGCACTAGTCCAGTGGTACTCGACTGCGACTCCAAGGTGCACAATTAGACACACCCATAGTGGCAGGCAGTTAGCTACTTCAGTCCCACCAGATCAGCAATTAGGGCTTACCGTCGTCTTCTTGGGTACCGCTGCACTGCATACTGGTCTATGTAAGAAGGGTCGACCATTTAAAAATTCTTAACGATAGACAGATGTTTCAAGATAGAAGTAGAGAGATTTCTTCCAGAAAGTTGATCAAGATGATTCGCCTGACGACACCCTGGTGTATGCTCCCCTGACTATACGATTAGAATGGTTAAATCTGAACCTACTACGCTTTCAAAGATCCTGAGGATGAGAATAAGCTGAAAATTTTTTCACCCAAACCTCCTCCAATGATTTTATTTAGGTGGCTATCTGTTTCCATATTTGACATCCGTTTCTAGTATAGCGGGAGGGGGGGGGGGGACTGTATATAAAGGTAGATGCGATCGAGTACGTGCTGGCGAAAAGAGCATGACCTCGATAGATTTTTTTTGTCCCAGCACCCACTGCAATCGGCCGAAGACGGCCACAAACAGATCTCCGATTTGGGATCGTCATCCTGAGTGACCCGCTTAGACGAAGTTTCTCCGTATCAGTATTTTTATTTCTGCGAATTCTTATTTCGATGACTTTAAAGGAAACATCGAAAACAGAAAAAATGCGAAGGAGCAAAGGAAGATTAAGCTTAGCGGTTGTAAAGTTCGCTTCCAGCGTATTGACGGAATCGCGGGCTATCGATGAAAAACCACCTCTTGATGTAATCTGTACCCAAAGAGCCATAGGACAATTCAAGTCAAAAGCCGTAAGAAGGAAGAACTTGAATTATTTGTTCTATTTGCTCGATACATTTTTTGTGCCTGTTGTTAGTCTTATTTGGGGTGCGTAACAACTTCCACTTGCCAAGGCTTATGAGGTCGACCCCATATAGGTTACAACTAGTCCGGCACCTATGGTCGTAGTATCATCCTTTGCTTCTCCTCGCCGTATTCTATTTTTCTCGCGCACGGTGCACTAACTGTCTCAGCAACGCATAAGAAGCCCATTTTCCACATGCGGAAATTGTACATCAGTGGAGTCCTCAGTTTCCCCACCTTCATCAATTGCTCACGAATTCTGCCCTCTTTTTCTTGTCTTTTCATTACTCTCATTTTTCCTTTTCTTTTATTTCATGTTATCTCTCAATAGCCAATTTAATTTGCCCCTTCTCTGATTTTCTCCCCTTATAGTGTGTAGTTCGAATTGGCAATAAATAAACAAGTAAATAAGTTTCTTGCGAGACTTGATTTGTGCACTACTAAAAAATTGTGAAAACACATAGTCTCTACAGGACAAGTTCCACATGGACTCCAGTTGCGACCATGATGTGCTGTTCATCTTTGTATCTTGGCAATTGGATTCCTGTTATAAACTAGGTATATCGTTTGTTTGGATCAGCCTCAGGTAAGATACGGGATGGGTTCATTGGTGTTACAATGAGAGTAGGTACCAATTACGACACAGTTGCTAGTTGTAAATGCATGAGCTAACTCAGGGAAAAGGGTTAGCTTAAACGCGAAAAATTTATGAACAGCAGGCCATGATTAAACTGTGGTCGCAGGTCATTTCCAGAATACCGCTTATGAACCGCAGGTCATGTCTCTATTAATAGTTGTGAATCGCAGCTCGTATATATAATAGTATGTCTGCGACAGACTATTCGACTGTAGACTGTTCGTTTATTAGTAGTTTTGATTCACAGAGGTTACCATTGTCAAAAGCAGGTTATATTAGGTTGATCGAAAAGTCTTGCAACACTTTACGCTACTGCATGTCAAATTTGTTGAAGCTCTTAAAGTATTGATCTTGTGTATTGACGTCACAGTACATTCTCGAAGCTTCCTCAAGCATACCATATAAGGCCTCGTCGAGTACGAATACAGCAACAATGTCAACGATAAGCAGCAGCATCCTGCGACCTATCGTCTACTACGAATTTCTGCAGGGCCATTCCGCATGGACTGCAGCCTCCAACATCTGCGCTGCATTCAATGAGGAAGTCATTCCCTAGTCCACAGTGGCCTGTTGGTATCAGCGCTTCAAGGCTGGAGATATCTCTCTCGAAGGGCGATCTCGTTCCGGACGCCCCTCTGTTGTGGAAGACAGCTTGCCGAGGCCTTCAACGTGAAGCCAAATTCAACCACTCGAGAATTGGTCGTACGGGACATGGACGTACGCAAAGCACCGTCGTGACGCAGCTGGAGATCCTTGGGTATCGCAAAGTTTTGTCGTCTTGGGTACCTGAGCTGACAAGGCATGCCGAATCAGTGTTGCTGAGTCGCTTCTTCACCTGACAAAATGGACTTTCTGAAGGACATTGTTACTGGTGATGAAAGCTGGGTTCTTTATGTTAACCACACTCGCACGAGCCAACGGCTTCCACCAGGAAAACCGGCTCTAAGACAACCGAAACGTGGACACCACGAAAAGAAGGTTCTTCTGTGCTCTTGGTGGGACTCAGAAGGCATGCTTTACTGGGAGTAGCTGGATAGTGAGACCACAGTCACAGCATCTGTCTACGCTACCCACCTCCGGAGCTTGGCCACGCCATGCGCCAAAAACATTCCAAAACGGAAATCTTTTCCTGCAGCACGACAACGCGCGCCCTCATGTCGCAAATATAAGTCGCGAGGAAATCCAGGGGTCAGGCACCTAGGAAGTTCTGCCCCTCCACCGTGCTCACCAGACCACTTTCTTTCTGATTACGCTCAGGTCGAGATGGTGAGGAGTTAGGCTACGTAATCTAAAGGGAAGAGGGCTCTGTGAGCGGAGGGGGGAGGGGCAGCCCATCAGTACTCAAAAAAGTACTTGTCGTGGCACTTCTCGTGTGTAGAACGAGTTTTTACCTGTTTAGTTGGCCCGTGACGTATCGTTTGGCCTAGGCCCCTCTCGTTGCAACTTGCATTAACGTGCGTTCGCGTAGTATGTGCGTGATGTTAGAAATTCCATGTTACCATAGCCAATTGCTACGTTCAAGACGGTCGAAGCCCATGGGTTGCCCCCCGTCCGCTATGCGCCGGAAAAACGGGATAGATTTCTGGAGCGCGAAACTCAGATTAGACCACTGTTTGCCTTGCGTGAGCGTTAACACTGAGGCTAAGGATATCTAAATTTAATTATCATGAGCAGCGCAGAAAAGCTGCTCATATTGCTCAGCCACAGTGTAGAGTTTTGCAGAGTTGGGTATGGGACGGCACTCCAGGACGTGGTCCATCTAAGCTCCTTATGTCGAAGCAACTCATACTGTTCAGCAGGAACGGGTACAATTGGGTTCTACGATCTTCAAGCGCAAGCTTAGAAAAGTAGAGAATTTTGGAATGCTGTCCATCTAAGCTAGTCGCATCAGACTTTACAGCGCTAGGTTTCTCCGGTCGGGTTGCACTCCCTCTCTGGATTCCGGCAACGAACAGCCCACGTTAGTACAGCATATTGCGCGGTTGTTAGCGTTGTCCATACCAGATCTAGTCGTAAGAATCTCATAGAATATGAAAGTACATTGAAAAAAGAAGAAAAGATGTCAAAACAGTGACGCGCATTGTGCGGCAATTGCCCTTGGTGAGGGGATGTTGCACCAGATACAATCGTTTTAGTCAATAATCCTCTGACGCGAAAGCGTCGAGCATCTGGTTTGAAAGTAGATGTAAGGAGTGCTGTTGAGCATGATAACGGTTAAGGAGCGGCCTGAAGGAGAGAGGTACTGAGCGGCATTCACCAATGACGGGATATCTCCGAGGGAGCATTGCTAGAAAAGCGAAACAAATGTGAACAACGTGGAACCTTCCGGTTGGAAGCTGCAAAGAAAGGCTATCTTTTAGGTTAGGACACGGTATTGTCTTTGTAATGTAGTCTGATTCCAGCTTACAATGAGTTAGATTGGACTGCTACCCCATTAGGATAGGTCGCAATAATGTTACTGGTGCAGACAGAATGCCTAAAATGTTACGTACGGAAGAAGTGAATGGCTTCTTGCCGTAAAAGCACGCAGCAAAACCTAAGGCCTATGTCAAAACCTAAGGCCGAGCGTGGACTAATGATAAGCTCCTATATCAATCGCGCGAAGCGATAAGTCGATATGGGAGCCTATCATTAGGCTTCGCTCGGGGTGAGCGATGGTATGACATAGGCCTAAATGTTAGCAGATTTCAAGTTTTTACAAAAATTGCTTTCACGGGATGGCTAGTGACGCTGCAAAGTCGAAGCGCGCAAGTGCGAGACAAGCTGTTAGGCGTACCGAGCGCAAATAGGCTCGGGGAGGGTGTCGCCATGTAGGACAGTCCTACAACCTTTTGTTCTCTACGAAAGAGGTTTTTTTACAGCACTGGTGCGTTCTACTCCTACGTTGAATTGAGGTAGACCACTTTCGATGTAACTGGACATACATGTGCCTTCTTACCAAGGCGGATAACTACTAATGGTAAGTACAAGGTCACCCCCCCCCGAGCCTATTTCCGCCGGCGTGTCGGAGCACTTGCGCTACCATATTGAAGTAGAATCTTAGAGCCACACCAAGGAAAGTCCATTCTAATTTGCTATTGTGACCTATACATGGAAGAGTACACCTGGTAGGGAGTCTCCTTCGCTTGTAACTTGCAGAGCGCGGAAAAAAATTTTGGGAGGGGCGGGGCACTCACAATCGGGACATTTGCTGCGCTCTCCTGAACCTTATCATCATCTCCCTTGAAATTTCCTGATCGTCCTGACGTAAAGAAACAGCCACTGGGCTCCTGAGGAGATTCAGGGAACCAGAGCACAATTGTGGAGGTGCAAATCACCATTCGTTCGTTCCCCTCCCCCCTCACCCTCCCCCCGAATAGGGCGCAAGTGGGCTCGGGAGAGGGGTCACCCGTACTTAGTGGATATTCGGGCGCTGAGGGGTCCACCTTATGGAAATTGTCACTAACGCAAAAAAAAACGTGACACACTGGTAGTAAACAAAACAAACAGATAATGCTAAAGCTCTGTTCTGTGCTCTGATTTAAGAAGCGGCGGGAACTTCTGTGTGCGGGTCAAGCGACGCCCTCGTGTTAAAATTGAATACATCCTGGAGTTCCCTCCCTTGCCCAATTGGGAAGCAGATAAAACACGGATCTGGATTCAATCCCAAGGGGTGGGGCACGGACGCAAGTGCAGTTAGAAGATCGCCCAGAATTCTCAGTAAAGGCCAAACACTAAAACATTGGAACAAAAAGAAAAACGGGCAAACAAGATGCAAAACAAAGAAAAACAAATACGCCCAGGCGTCCTCGGGTCACCTCTACGCAGCGTCCCACGGTGAATGAGCCGATTCGCACGCATTTAAAAAGGGATTACGATGTGAGCTGCTGGGGCCACTTCATGCTTTTATAACTTTTTTTCAATATTCCAGCGACGGGACGTGCTATTTTTTAGAGAGAGCATCAGGTAGGCTTATGTGTTTATCCTTAAATATGAGTGATTTACAAGTGATTATGGGGTGATCCCCCCCCCCTTGAGATTGAACCCGGATCTGTATGCAAAGAGATAAATTTCTTTACATTCGCTGTATACAGCTACTGGTTCAATCCAAGGGGGGGGGGGACGGCCCACGGCGGCCTCCGGCCGTCACGCATGCGTGCGCGTCGACAAGTTCATCGTGGCGATACGTACAGGGATTGCAGTACAGTGGTCGTGTGTGGATACATGTGGCCTTCAGCCGTCTCTGTAGGTATCGCCACGGTGAACCTGTCGACGCGCACCCATGCGTTGCGGCCGGAGGCCTACGGAGGTCGTTGGAGGCCTTGCGTGTTTTCACGTCTTAATTTCCTCTTTTTTTTCAGGAAGAAGGCTGCAATAGCCACTGGTGGGGTTGCGATACGCATGTAATGTTGCGAGTGGATCTATGGCCGCTACAATCAGATCCGAATAGATTTTCTCCGTCTGGGCGCAACCTTGGTATTCGAGCGCGGTTGTCTCTTATCGTTAGTGCTCTACGGACTACTACATATGTACTACATACATATATATGTACATATACATACATATATATATATATAAATATACATGTACGTATATAGGTGGCTAACAACATCATCGAGGTTCCAGAACTGCATCCTATCATACGGATAAATAAATAAATAAATAAAATATCAATATGGCCGCCCTATTTAAGCTCTTTCGTCGCTCGGGTGGAGTTTGGCGCTGGGTTATGTGTTCTTCGAACGCAGAGCCAGGCTAGGGAAGGGAGTCAGGGTGGGTAAGACTGCTCGTATGGAAACTGTTTTCGTCGCTCAGGGGAAGTCCACAGCTGGAGTGAATGGACTCCAGGATGCGAAGCAAAAACGCTGCAACGCAGGAGAACTAAACTCCAAGCTCACCCGTATGAAGCAACCCCACTACCCGCTGCGCCAGTGGCGCCATCGCGGGCGTATAAGAGACGTCGACGCGAGCAACGACGCATCGGCAGTGGGCGCATGCTACAGTATCCCGCAAACCTACGCATTTTGCCGTGCGCGCTAATTTGATACGTTCTACCGAAGACGTGCATCTATTTCGATCTGGTTCTAGTGGTCTTAGCAATTCCCTTTTGTTGCAAGTGTTCAACTACATTTAGTGTTTGGACGTTAGTATGGAGTGCCCCACCTTTGGGATTGAACCTAGCTACTCGTCACGCCTGCCCGACGCGGCATGCAGTGGTGACCCCTCCCCTAACTACCATGTCGCCGATATTCGCCTTGCTCTAGGTGCATGTTCAATCAGAAAAAAGCAAGCATAGTTTACCATAGCTGTAGGACATACTAGTGATGCACAAAACTTCAAGTTTCGTATAGCACAAAACGTTGTGTAGGGTTGTCCCACACAGTGATCGTGATCCCTTCCCCCGACCCTATTTGCGACCTAGGATTGCACGGGCCGGGACGCATGTGTGCACCGTGCGCGTCGACAGGTTCACCGTGGCGATACGTACAGGGATGTCTGCGGGCTCCACGTATCCACTGTACGGCTATACCTGTACTAATCGCCACGGTGAACCTGTCGACGCACCTTTTTCTCGTCTTTTCGTCCGGCGTTTTTCGTCTAAATTTCCTCTTTATTTCAGGAGAAAGACTGGAGTAGCCACAGTAGGGGTTCAGGTAGGCATGTTATGTTACAAGTATTCATCTCTATGTAGTGTTTTAACGTAAGTATGGAGTGCCCCCCCCCCCTCATTGGAATTGAAACTGCACCACATTTCATTCTGTAGTGATTAATTTTCAAATAGTAAGGCGATCTCACCTAATCTGCTCTCGTTCTGTTCCAGATGGCTCTGAAAAAAGGGAAAGAGAAAACTCATTCTAATTACCTTTTCTAGTTAAAGTTTAGCTTACCCGTCTCAAAGAGGTGATTGACAAAATAAATAGCAAGGCATTCAATCGCATAGAGTAATACAATTAGCGACCGCTCATCACAGAATGTCAGGAAGTAGTGATCCTATCCAGATAGTCAATTGGTACGTGTTAGTGATTCGTAATCAAAGGTTCATAATCACGCTAGTCAAGAAGGATAGATCGTAGCACTGTTTGGGCGGAATACAGCTCACATAAAAGCACCTCTCCCGCTGGAAGGTCACGGATCGGATTTTCAGGATTGAGGGTTCTTCGGCACCCAACTCGGGTTAGGGAAGGGGTACGGGCTCTCGACATTCCCACCTGAGATGCCATAGAACGCATTGCAGGTCGCCGAGTCGTGAAAAGAAATTAACGGAAGAAGTCAAGCTGAAACAGAATTCTCAATCTGACACTCTCTCTTCGTAAAGTCTCGGCATTTTCTTAGTACTGCTGTGCCAAACGAGGTTATAAGGTGAATCACTTTTATTGAGCGGCCTAACGTTTCGACCTGTTCATCGTCTGCAGAGACCCGCTGATCCACCGTTGACGCGGACCGACGTCATAACAGCACTGACACACCAAAAATCACAATGTCAACTAGGGCGGGATTCGAAAACCGCTTACCGCCCTCTAACGGCGAAAGTACCGCCAAATCTCTTGATAAACCATCATCAGATTTTTCAGTGTCCCATTATTCAACACAATGCGAACGCCTATAGGTAAACTATTAGGTTGTCCCATGAGTCCCGCCATTTTTCAACGATTCATTGCGGATTTCGCCGGAGATCTCTTGCATAGCGCTATAAAGCTTTCGAAGGAGAATGGTTCGACCTATCACAGCATGTATTGCGCTATGATACTAGGCATGGTCACCATGGCATACAACGGCGTTGTGCGTAGCTATATGAGATGAATGTTATTGTACTGTTATTTCCTCTTTACGATTTCACACTTCCATTTGCCTTCATATTTTGATAAGGGAAGGAACTCTAGGAAATAGGCAATTTTAGCGCAGGTGCATTACCTACGTCGCACTCCACAGTCCCTTCCAGTGCCAAAATCTATGGCAGCGAAGGAGAGAAGAAAGCACTGCTATAGAATCATTTGTTTGTTTTTACTGCTACCGCTATGTCTATCTTTTTACACTTCCCGTTACTAAAACTCTGTGAGGTAACCCCCCCCCCCCACCCTAAGTATCATAGCGCCGAATAGATGAGTGGCTCTGGGCCATCCGAGAACATGTCTGCCTGAAGAAGGAAAAGATGTGGATACCACTTTTTGTGTCTCGGTCCGCCAACCTCATCCGCTGCCAATAATCGTTTTAGTGCACCAGAGATAATCCCTCCTCGCACTTTCTCTATCGGCCTTAGGCTCTCATTAAATGATTTGCTAATGAATTTTATGCACGGCAGTCTCAGTGGCACAAATGGGCAACAGACTTTAAGCATCAATGTTTAAGTACACTTTCACGACAGTCTACGAGCCGTTTGCTGCTGCTCGATCATATAATAATAGGTTTGTTTACTCTCTTGATCAGCCGTATTCTCCCACTCGTTTGCGCTAAGCCAATTTCTCCTAGGGTCGTGCTATTTGCATCATCCTCAGGAATCTCATGTCTCCCTCCATACATCTGCACTGCGCGAAATACAACTCTTCCCTACAGCAATTTTTTCTAGGCCTCGTTCATAGCGTTCGCGTTGTGACGTGAAGCCCACTGTCGATGTAACGCGACGTTGGCGTCGCGACTTTCCTAAAATTACCTACATACGCAAGTTCGCGTAATCGGATAGAAGCTGTCGCAGGCGAAATAGTAATGGATCGCCGAGTGATGACCAAATCGCTCAGAAATCAACAGCGAAATCCAGATCGTGTTTCGATGCTGGTAATTTCATGAAATATGATGTTCGCTGCATATGAACACGCGAAGGCGCGACGCGACGTCGCTCGTTCGATATAGGAGCTCACCGTTACGTCGCTTCGCGCTGTGATGCTTCTCTGAACGCTCACAACGGAGATAACGTCTGAAATTCATAAATTTCTTTCGTTCAGAACAGACCACACAACCAAACCCTGTCAGTGAATTAAAAATAATCACTTGTGATAAGAAATCAATGAAAGAGAGCCAAGTATATATGTCTTGCCACTGAGGCACACGCTCAGTTCCTCATGAGTTAGACGCTTTCCGTCTACAACACTAACAACGCTTCTCGTTTCACATCAGACGAACCGTTTCGCAGCGGTAAGTTGTATTCGCATCCCCCCTACTTTACATGGATCACATGGGTAACATGTTGTGCTACCTAAAATTTCAGGTGTTATGGGGACAATACTAGCATGTTATCTGCACTTCGTTATATCTCTTTCATTAGCCTCAATAACCCACAGTTGTGTCAAAAGACGAAGTTCAGAACATGACCCTGAGAAAGTCGATCAAAAGGAAAGCATTGTTGTGAGTACTTATTCAATACGACATGTGACGCAACGTACGTTGGAGGGGGGCAGCTCATCAGTACTCAAGCACACGTACGACGTGACGTGGCATTGCCCATGTGTAAGACAAATTCTTACCTGTTTAGTACGCGCCTGACGTACTGTTCGAACTAGCCCCGTCTCGTTGCCACTTGCATTGCACGCACGTACGTGCAGCTTGTGCACAATGGAAAATTTCTCGTCACTATGCTACCTCAAGGGGGGGGGGGGGGTCGAAGACCATAGGCTGCCCCCTCTTTACCGCGCATTGTGCCCGAATTGTTAAATAGGAGACAGAAGTAACTAACGGGACCACCTTTGACATAACGGCGCAATGCTACGAAGGGGCCAGCCCACATTTGAATGAGTTTTTACCCGTTTGACCTAGGCCACTCTCGCTGTAATTTGCATTACACGTATGTACTCGTCAGTTTGCGTACAATGTGGGAAATTCCACGTCACCACAGCCGACTGCTACGCGTAAGTCGGTCGAAGCCCATGGGCTGGCCCCCAATGTATCATTGCGCCGACATAACCGAAGCTGCATGGAAGCCTCGGAGCTTATTGGAGTTTATTACTATAGCTGTAACAGCATATAGCCTCTCTACCAGCCGCTCCAGGCTTAAGCAAATGTGTTAGAACATTGCTACTAGTAAGGTCTTCAGCTTAACCGGTTGCATGCTGATATCAGCGGCCGGCCCATCCCCGTAGCACGGGTGGGTGCTGTCGGTCTTACTTAGACCTCATCGGCGGCTGCCGTGGTTGTTGCGTGGCTGACGTGGACGAACACGGCAGCCGCCGGTTGATCTGCAGGTTTGCGGGATACTGTAGCGGGCGGCTGCTGTCGATGCGTCGTGGATCGCGCTGCGACGTCTTGTATGCCAGCGATGGCTGCCTCAGCAAGCGGGCCGTGAGGCAGTGGATGTTGCGCTGCTCCATGGTAGGAAGGTCGGGGGTTCGGTTCTGCAGCGTTGCGTGCTTTTTGCATTTCAATTGAGTGGTCGAGATTTGAGGGGTTTTGAGTCATTGAGCGGCGTTTTCTGGCCTGGTTCTGCTGGTGATGCTGCGGACTCTCCCTGAGCGACGAAGGCAGTTTCCACACGAGCAGCTTGGATCGCACCCACCCTGGAGTCCCTTCCCTAGCCTGATTCTGCGCTCGAAGAGCGCAGAATCCAGCTGCGGACTCCCCCTGAGCGACGAAGGCAGTTTCCACACGAGCAGCTTGGGTCGCACCCACCCTGGAGTCCCTTCCCTAGCCTGATTCTGCGCTCGAAGAGCGCAGAATCCAGCTGCGGACTCCCCTGAGCGACGAAGGCAAGGGGTGCTGCGAGACCACGCGGCAGCAGACACGTCGCAACGCGTCAGCCTGTGCAGAAACGCGCTCCGATGACGGATGATCTGCAGGTTTTCGGGATACTGTAGCATGATTTGGCACATTGCCACGGCAGCCGCCGATGAGGTCTAATGGCTATCGGTGCTGTCAGCCGATAGCCATTAGAACTAACCACTTGCTCTGCTGGCAATATGCCAGCTCCTGCTGGAGTACCACGCAAACTTGCACATCAATCCGTGACGAGACTGCTTTCGTCGCTGAGGGGGACATCGGAGATGGGTTGTGCGCTCTTCGAGCGCACAACTCGGCTAGGGAAGGGACTCCAGGGTGTAGTGCGTCCAAGGTGCTCGTGCAGGAACTGCTCCCGTCTCCCAGTGCTCTCCTGTAGCGGCGGTGGAAGAGCCGCGATCCGCCAACGACCGCTCAACGACCCTCCTCCATATCGACTGACCATGGTGTCGGTGGATATCGCAAATGGCCACGTCGATATGACGCGATATC
Organism: Heligmosomoides polygyrus bakeri; assembly: GCA_947359475.1. Classification (NCBI taxonomy): domain Eukaryota; kingdom Metazoa; phylum Nematoda; class Chromadorea; order Rhabditida; family Heligmosomidae; genus Heligmosomoides; species Heligmosomoides polygyrus. Next base: position 26,182,302 of record OX375866.1, on the reverse strand, counting down.
AGGAGAATCTGATTAGATCTAAGTAAGACCCTGTCAGCCTGGGGGGTATCGCGGATGTTACGTGCGGTCAAACAGCGCCGGTGGTGTGTGGCGAACATCGCTGCCGAAGATGCGGGTTCGAGTCCCGCCTGGCGGAAGAGTGCGCAACGCGTGGACGGTGGGGGGGGGGAGGGGGCAGTCCTTGGCTTCGACCGCCTTGAGCATAGCAGTCGGGTTTGTTAACGTGGAATTCCACCATTGTACGCGTACGTACGTGTAATGCAAGTTGCACCGAGAGGGGCCTTGGTCAAACTGGTGAAAACGTACATTTTTCGAGTACTGATGGACTGCCCTCTCCGTCCACTAGTTGCGCCCGGAAGAGTTTTGATCGCAACAAAACATCCTGTAACAACATATAGCCTCTCTACCAGCCGCTCCAGGCTTAAGCAAATGTGTTAGAACTATAGCTAGCGCTATGACACTTGGAGAGGATTTTCGGCATATCCCACGCACGGGTCGTAGCTATGTGAGGTCTCTTTCAATGCAGAGTTTTTACTCTTTACGATCACACATATTGTCTTATTTTACCTCCATATTTTGGTGAAGGGAAGAAACTCCAAGCTGTAGCCACGGATGAGTTACACGGGTCACACTCGAGAGTTAATCTGAGAATAGACTGCACATCGGCTTTCGTTTAATTGCCGATATCCCTTCGTGAATTTGGCATTTGCGGAAAAAGGCATCGGCAGCGGATTAAAGAGCATAAATAGCCGGACCAAATTCGATTTAGTTCCGTACTCTACTTCGGGATACGATACATGTAGCTTGCACGCATTCAAACTACACGCATCATACATAGAGTTCCTTCCCTTGTTTCTGCTTAAGCGAAAGAAACGACGGAACAAAGCGAATGTGGTCCCAATATTTCTTCCTTAACTCTCCCGCTTTCAAAATTGCGTCTGCAACAGCCCATGAGCGGTAAGTAGCTCGCACCTCACCTCCGCGGCAGAGATTATCATATCGGTAACTACTCGCCCATAAAGATCGTATTCATTTCGGCAGCGCCACTGATGACTTGAACTTTGCGTGTAGAGATGTGTCGAATATGTGGATAACAGCAATGCAGTTTCACTAACGTAACGGTGTTTGCGTGTGATGACGTGTGCAACACGTGGAGCAAATATGCAAAGAAATTCCCCAAATTGCACGTGGTGTCAAAACAGATTTGGCCTTATCATAGCGCATTATAATCTTTCAAGTGACCTTCATTATCTTCCAAATGGTCTGTTCCAAGTTATCCGCTTTCGATAATACATCCAACACTCGTGAACAAAACTGTCAAACAAATTGAAGTAAGCTTTAAAAAAATTGCAGAAAATTCCTTCCACGAAAAGCAGCAGTTCTACAGAAAATCGTGAGCAACAGAACGAAGTAACAGCGAAATCGGCAGCAGACTGGGAGAGTCCACCGAAGAATTCGCTGAAAACGGACAAGACAGGCAGGAAATTTTGATGAAGTTTACAAATTGGGCTGGACGCCGACATTTACAAAGACTGTTAGCGCTAAGTGATATCGGAGAGCGGGGAGGAGAAGGGGCTTTAGGGCCATTCTGTCGCGACCGCGTGATTGGCCGGGTGCGTTGTTTCCCACGGTGACTTGCTGATGAGCGCTTCGACCGTTCCCAGGCATGGGAAAGTGGCTAGTGTCTCCAGTAGATCGGCACAAGCTTCGTTCTTCCGGATCTGCAAGTTGACATTGATCGTACCTACGCTCCGGCGCTCTGGCGGCAGAGTCAGCCACCCTTTACCCGCAAAATGACCATCGTGTGCACCAGCAATACGTCTCGGCTGCTCACTATGGGTTAAGGCCTCCGCACACTTTTGGGCGGCAGACGACGAAAACGATGGAGCGCAGACAGTCTCTCCCCGCGCCGCTGGAGCGGCGACGGCAATAATGATTCACATATTTAAGGCCCACGCACACTTCTGCGGCGTTGCCGCTCGCCGCTATGGTTAAGGATAGGGCTAGGACGCCGCCGACGGCGAACTCTGCGTCCTATCAGAAGAGGTAGATGCCTAACGAGTTCTGCGCTCACCCCCGGCCTCATGAAATCCGTTTAATACAACCGAGGAAGACATAATACACTTCTCTATCTCCGTCCTATGGTATTCTCTGTTCACTGTCTGTTCTAATTAATCTTGTTATCCGACCGAAGGAATCGGAGAGTCCCTGGTGGCTTCTTGTTCACCGCGAGGACGGCGATTAGGTTGGATCATGTACTCCTGTGTATATGTGCGTGGGTATTGGTAGTTTCTGATTCCGTCTTCTTTCGGGTTTCCCCTTCTAGACGCTCCAGTGCCTGTATTCATGAACTTTCCCGGGAACGTTCCTGGCTTCCTATGGGAAGCGACTTCGTAGAGAGCTAGAAATGGCTTTTCATTAAACGAATATCAACATTATTATCCTTCGTAGAAAGGCGCACATGAATGTCCAGTTACATCAAAATGACCTTGCCCAGTTTAACGCTGGAGTAAAACACATGGATGCTGCAAAAATTCCTAACTTCGTGAAAAAAATGGCGTATAGTGCTGCCTCACATGATAGCTCCCACCTCCACGCGCTACTTAACGACCGGGCAAAGTTCCGGTCTGCTCTACTGCTAATGTTTGACCCCGTGACATCAAGTTGGACGCGCTGCCAAGTGTAATCGGACGCGTGCGCGGCATCCTTCCCCGCATTCTTCGTGAACCACAAGGGCCCGTAAGCTTCTGGCAAGGAGTCGGTCAAGTAAATCTATGGTATCGATTTACCGACTGAATCCGGGGCCCAGGTTGTATTCATTGTGAAATTTCACGCCTGGTCACAACACGCAAGTGATGTGACCAGGCGTGAAATTGTGAGTGTGGATTTACAAATGCTGTGACGCACCTAACGACGTGTCACTCGCTCGCTTCTTGGAGTGATGCCATACTATGCAGAATGCTCCTGTACATGCGACATAAGTGCAATCTCGAAAAATAGTAAGACCAAGAATGAAATAAGGTTTTCTGATGTAGTACGTCAGGATGTACACCCGCGTCCTGTTGGGGCGTGGCGTCAGGAGGTACATCCGCTGTTCTGTTGACCGGGAAATTTTGTTTTTTTTTTCAATTGTTTTTTGAATGTTTGTTTTTTCAAGGTTTCATAAGGCAGCCGTTAGACCCTCGGTGAAGCCTAGGGGTTGATGGTGGGTGAGCAAGGAGGATGAGAAGAAGATCGCATGCTCCCGGTGAAGGACGTGGCTATATTTCGTACACCCTGACCGTCTGCCGCAGCCCTCATTCCGGATGAGAGCCAACGTTTTGGGTTTAACCTTCCGCCGATCCCAGGAGCACGGCGGATGTAGTTGCGTCGGGAAAATATAGTCTCTGCCACTTTCATCAGGTTGTTTGTCCTACCGCTCGCAAAGTTTAGCAACCCTGTTCTTTTGAATTTCTGGCCGCTTCTCCATGCTGTACTGCATTTCCAGAATCCTGGCTTTATTCGACACGAACTCTTCGGCGAAACGGTTTGGCATTACCTCATTATTCATGCATTAATTATACTATACTATAGTACTATAGAATATAGTACATTAGCAATGTCTCTACTTTATCTAACAGTAAACTTGATACATTCCTTGACAACTAACGAACAATGTGACTTGCCGCATATAGGCTCGGAGGGGGTCACCTTGTACTTAGTATATGTTCGCCGTGGTAAGAACGCACATAAGGCCTATGGTATAGGCCACTGTTATACTCCCGCGGGAGCATCCGCGGAACGTCCGCGGACCAATGGTGCACGGCGGAGGCGGGCGTGGCGAGGCGCGGCGATTGGCCAGGTGAGGAGTCTCGGCGCGATTCCCGCCCTTCCGCGGATGCTCCCGCGGGAGTATAACTCAGGCCATAGTCCCGCGGAAGTGTCCGCGGAACGGGAATAATCTAGTCGGGACCCAACTCGCGCCCAATAGCCGTAGTCCGCAACACCCATTTTCCGCGGATCGTCGGCAGCGGTCGGTGGACGGGCTGGTATACTTCCCGTCCGCGGGACGACCCCGCCGACCGACAACCTCCCGCAGTGCAATGCACCGCGGGAGGCTGTCGATCGGTGTTATCAAAAATGTTATCAAAAATAAACGTGCTCCAACTCGAAACCGACCGATTCCGTGAACTTGGGACGTTCCTAATTTACGGATTGATAAGCGCGCTCCAGCGCGATTATCATTCAGTGTCGGCCGCTGACCGTACTGGTCGGCGACCCCCTTCCGCGGTGCACTTTCCGTCCGCGGACGTCCCGCGGGTACTCCCGCGGGACTATACCATAGGCCTAAGTCGGACATTACGTGTCGTCGGTTGTAATCCATTCGATTACTGTACTGATGTCGGTTCCGATATCATTACTCACAAGAAAATAATACGTAGATGTGTTAAGAATATTTATGAGCAACGAGTTATTAGAGAACAGAAACAACAAATGTTATTTACATAGACCGAAAAGGTAGTGCGGTCAGAGCAGGAAAATAAGCGTCCAGCATCTACTGGGGAGGGCTTTTTATGGGCATTTCCACGGGCGTGGTCACCGTTCCTTCCTCGTCTCACTGTCCGATATGGCTTACGACTGACAGTGAGGGCCGTCGCTGGCATATCCGCAGGAGCACGTCCCTAATGCTCCGCGGGGTACGTTCCGCCAGCCCCTGCTCTTAACGAGAAACATGCAGAATACACCGGTCCCGGTATATTCCACACATGAATGTCCAATCTGAAATGGTCTAACTCAGTACATGATGTGTAGAGCACACCAGTGCTGTATTAAGCTTTAATTTCCTACAACACAAAACGTTGTATAGGAGTGTCCTACAAGTGTCTCCGATCCTATTTGAGCCGTGTTTTAAAAAAAGTTCTTTCGAGCTGTAAACAGTGGAAATTACATATCTTAATCACTAGTTTTCAGAGTTGTCAGACTCGCATCTTGGTCAAGTACAAGGAGTGAGTTAAACGTGATTTAAGAACAGCACAAGGCTACTAGGATCTAACCTAGATCATTCTGTGTGTTCGCAAATTTAGCCACCTTGAGTCTAATCAATTCGGTTCTCTGACAATTTCCCCTCCTCCTTCCACTAGGAGAGACCGAGTGTTGGTGTGGAACATTACAAAGCGGAAACAGATTCAGATTCCTACAAAGCCTACGCAAGGAAATGGACTCGTAAAACCAAAGAGGAAACCTGACCAGAAGATGTTTTTGGTGAGATCTTACTGCAATTCTAAATATAAAAAAGACGCAAAGTGGATCGGGGGAGGAGGGGCGTCACCTCCAAACGGCTCCAAACATGAAGAGAGCAGATGTTGCCAGTTAGGAGAACACCAACCTGGGGTCGGCTTCATCAACGACTAACCCTTGGTTATAGGGAATAGCGATACCCACGATGAAGCCTGCGTCTCTGACTCTTGCCTTATCTCTACCCCTTAAACCCCGCATACCCACTGGCTTAATTGTTGAGGAATCCGGCCCCTGGCTGGATAACTTCACCCGAGCTAAAAAAAACAACGTTCAAAAAAGAACTCGCGCTCGACAGACCATTGCGCCGAGGTGTCAGCTCAATAGATCGCAAGCAGCGCCACTACGATGTTCGATCTTCATACAAACAGTTCGAGTGATGTCTTGCTTCCGTGTCAGCGAGGTTGGTAGGTGGAAAAGTTTATTCTAGGCCTGGCGTTTCGTCGTCATCAGAAGCCTAAAGATGGCTCGAAGTTTTGAATTTGTAGGCTACTCGACCACACGCCCCCCCCCCCCGCTGCCATTTTTGTCCTAAAATCAAGAACGGTGGGAGGCTCAACAGATGCTAAAGTTAGACTCACACGACCTTCCACCGCTGAGTGTAACAGTCGCTACAACTCGTTGTTAGCAGACCAGTAGCGAATGAGACTCGCTAGGACCCCATCTCACTCCTGGTCGTTGAGCTCGCAGAGCTCTGCAAAAGAGAGCAGATCGTTGGTGATAGACAGACACTCGTTTCTGTTGTTTATTTATTTATTTATTTATTTATTTATTTATTTCACGCACCCATAAAAGTTCATACATGGACTTCTGGTATAAATCTAAAGCGCTTCGAGCACTTTGCACGAAAAGATCTCTGCCTTGAACGCCAAAATCTTGCACTCGATATCAAAGTCATTACTGTTGTGAAGATGATGTATTAGATATACAGTCCTCAATTACAAGTAAACAGAGGTGTCGATAGCAGACAAGGAAGGCTCCCAACTCAAGGTGACGTTTTGCGATGCTGTTTCGACAGGATTGACACGAGTCCACAACCACAGTTATTTCTTGCTGAACGCTTTCTTTAAAACCTGAAAGGAGGTCTGAAGGCCTGAGCGCAACTATCATCAACGCCCACGATACCCTGAATGTGCTTCGGCGGCGCAGTTGATAGGAGGGCCGCCTCATATAAGCACACCGGCGGGTTCTCGGTTTGAGTCCGCGTGATGCCGGTATTTATGCACATATTAGTTTGTTGCTATTACGCCTTCTCATGATCACAGGAGTTGATTTTAGACTATAAATGCTTAAAACAAATCAAGGCTGACTATTTGCGCCTTCATATGTGCTAGTTTATCAACAATGCCTATCTACACCACCACTATATCAGACCATGTCACCAATAATACCGCAAATGCACACAAATACGCGTACCTTACGGTTAATACTATGAACTCGGGCCATATCGGTGCATGAGTGTGCTAAAAATGTCGTTCTCATCTGAACGTGTTGTGGGTTGATTACTTTCCACCTTCACACCGGATTACACTGCTCCGACGAGGAGAGACATTGCGGTTGTGGATGCCATAAAAGAACTCCTCCTGAACCTCCTGAACGCCATATATGGAGGTACCGACTGTCAGGAAGAAGAGGCCGTTCAGGTTATAGGAAGTATAATGGAAATGGGACCTTTCTACACGTACCATCCAGTTGGTTTGAGTACGACGACAGCGAACAATCACCGTTAGAGAAATCAGTCATGTTTGACGGCAAGCACGTTTCGAAAGAAAAGGTATTGCACCAACAGACTACCATCTTTTCCTCTCTCTCCCCAATGCCATGCAAGGAAAAACGTTCGATGACGAGGACGACATTGAACGCTGAATGGCTGGCCCTTCCGAATCAAAGTCAGAAAAGTTCTACGCTGACGGAATCGGGAGTCTGCCTGAAAGGTGAAGAAGAGCGATAGAACATGATGGCGGTTACTTCGTTTCTTGATGTGTTTCGCTTTTTTTGTAAAGCTAAAAAAATGTGGTGTCTTGGAAATGGCGAGAACTTCTGCAACATCCTAATATTTTGAACAGTCATGTGTAGCACAGTCGGAGGAGGCGCCAGCTGTCACGTGAACCCATTTCTGTTCCACGGTTCGGATTTCCCGCCTAGGCCAACCAAGCGATAAGCCGTAATAACAGCAAACTAATATGTGCAAAATCTTCGGCAGCACGCGGACTAGAACTGAAAACCCTGCCGGCGTGCTCCTATGAGGCGGCGCTCCTAGTAATTGCGCCGCCGAGGCACATCTCGTTGAGTGTCGTAGGGTTTGATGATAGTTGCGCTCACGCCTTCAGTCCTCCTTTTCAGGTCTCTAAAAAAGCGTTCAGCAAAAATCACCTGTGGTTCTGGACTCCGCTCACACGGCCCTACATCCTTTCAAAATAGCACCGCAAAAGCTCACCTTGAGTTGGGAACCTTTCCTTGTGAGGATAGCAATCGAATATATTACGATAACTATTAGTTTGATTTAGCGCAGCTTCCCACGATACCAGTTCGCTGCAACAAATAGAACCTCGATTTGTGAACGCGTATTTTCAAGTATACTGCATGTTTCTTTTTAGATGGAGTCTGCAAGTTTTCTAAACAGCGAGAAGCAACAACAACAGCAACAACTAGCTGCAAAGTTAGCACAAGATGAAGAAACAATAAATGACGCGCCTTCATTAGAAGTGAGCTTCTCAACAACTTATCCATAGAACGAAGGTACTAATAAGTAAAAAATAACTTGTCATAACTACGCGATTATCCATTCTCGAAAATACGCAGGTTAAGGGGGAGGGAAGAGGAGTGATCTCTATCGTAGGTGCGGATTTCTTCGATCTACAGCTCACGGTAGGTCAGAATGTTGCGCTCTCCTTGGCATAGTCCACACAGCTTTATGAGTCTGTTGAAATATGAAACAATGGTGAGAAAAACAAGGAACATCCTCATCACAACATCGAACGATCCCCCCCCCCCCCCACCCATTCTCTAACAACATAGCTGTCTTGGCTGCGTAGAACAACACTACTAATTGCAACATAAGCAACATCAAAATGAAAGCAAGTGTGCCTGAGCTAAATTTTACAATTCTCACGTCGAACTGGGCACTTTTCAAACCAAAATTGTCACTTTCCAATAGAATTGGGCATTTTCAAATCAAACTGGACAATCTCCTAAGCCAGCCTAAGACTTTTGAAATCTAAGCAAACTTTTCCAAATCGAACCAGGTTTACCAGGTTAAACTACAGACTACTAAACTACGAAAATACCCAGTCTTTGGAAAAGTGTAGTGGAACAAAATGGAGATTATTCCAATTGACCTGACTTTGTAGTTGTGAGATAATAAATCTTTGGAAAAACGAAGACTTTTTTCCAACCTAATATAAATATGTCGATTAGAAAAATTTAGTATACTGTAGTAACCATATTTGTATGCCAAACACTCACTTCTGATAAAACATCTTAATGCGTTCCTTAAAATTATATCTACTAAATGATCATTTTTGTCAAGAGTAGTAACCACTTTAATTAGGTTTTCATCAAAATTTATAAAAACTGTACAAAATTGTATTAAATGTATCGTTAGTAATCCTGTGGATAGACTGATTTTTTTAATCCTTATCGGTATACATCCCCTCTCGTTATAACGCGTTTGGAGGGACCGGATAAAATCCGCGTCATAGCGGGAGTCGCGTCCTAACCGGAGTTAAATTTTTTCACACCATTTTACGCAGATTTACCTAAAATCACATATAATGACTAAATATGCCTATAGTGAAGAAAAATGTGGCTATGAAGAGAGTGTGAAGGCAAAGAACAGCGTTAGATTATTAATGAAACCCTGTCTTTAGAGATACTCTCTGTTATATGCATAAGTACGCCAAGTGTGTGTGAGGAATAATAGAGTACTAAGGGCGTTTAGACGTTATCAACAGCACAGTTGTACAACCCAATGTTGCAAGATCTTTTGTTGTGATCGAAACTGTCGCGCTAGGCGGGAATCGAACCAGCACTCCCAGCTTGCGGGCAAGATTTTAGCCCACTACGCTACCAGCGCCGTTAAATCGCGCGCCACATCCCTTTTGCAAATGGCTTGTCACCGCTATCCCATGATTCCGGAATGTTGAGTGAGCCAAACAGCGCTGCATCAGTAATCCTGGCCGAGAAGCAGAGGATGCATGCAGATGTTCCGCATGGTGCGAAAGTTCTGGTAGCAACAAAACACCCTGTAGCAGTATGTAGCACCTATACTAGCAACTTCCAGCCTTGAAGCATAAGAGTATGACATTGTTTTGAATAATCAGTGTTTGTTTCCACATCCTCTCTCGTTCCCGATAGAAGGGATCTCCAATGTTCGGAAGCTTCTAACGACTACCAGGAGCCTTCCACTGTGCTCGACTGACTATGAGCACTTTTGGTGACTGCGCGTTCGAGGAGAACATTGATATGCATCTAATACGTTACCACCTGAGAGCTGGTCGTGACTATGAACGAAGCAATCGGAGGTAGGTCTGATCACAGACGTGGTCAGCATCTTGCTGATCTTAATTTTTTTATGTGGGACCGGAACAGAGCCGTGGTCGTGTTATAACGGGAGTCATTTTGAACGAAGAGTTTCCTTCAGATCCGCGCTATAACGGGAGCAGCGTTGTATCCGACGCGTCTTAAGCGGAGTTGGTTTGTGTTGGCGTAAAGGTAGGCTGGCCGGGGCCAGAGGGAGTCTACGTTATATCGAGAGTCGCGTCTTATCCGGAGGCGTTATAACGGGAGGGCACTGTAGTAGGCCCTGTGTAGTCGATGCCGGTTGCCGCGTGCGCCTGATACCTAGTTCCTGGTTCGGATTTCCCGGCCAGAACCAAGCCTTCATCCCTCGGGTGTCCGTGGATTGGTACCGGACTCCATCGGGAAGAATAAAGCGCTGACTTGTTCATTGTATGGCCAAATCCGCATTTAATCGCCTTAACGACATCCCCAAGAATAGAGCGCATAACACATACCAAAAGGAAATTTGGAGCTTGTCCTACATCCTTCATAGATATAATATTTGCGTTGAAATAGGGATCTGAGGCAGATTAATTCTTTAAGGTAGACTTCGATGGAAAATGCCGTTAACCCGATAATTCGTTAATTAACCGTTAAATCAATCAATCATTAACCGCTTTCATCTTTGGAAGAGGGCGCGTTATGCGGAAAAACAGGAGGACTGGCAGGTTTATGAGGTGCTTTCCGCGAAACTTAACAAAGCTCTTCATCGATACAACAGCTAAATAGAAAAAAGGTTGACCAGATCTGAGGATAAGGCTGCTTTTCACAAATTTATAAACTCACGTATTAGGAGTTATAATGAAATTCCTATATTAAGGAAAGACAGTGGTGAGCTTATTTCTGCGGATAAGGATAAAGCCGACCTGTTAGATGAAGTGTTCCAAAAGGTTTATAATAATAAGGCACTGGATGATGCCATTTCACTGAAAAATGACTGTAATGATTTGCCACATTTTGCCACGATGGAGCCCACACTTTGGTTTCATAAAGAAGAAATTATTGAAGTGTTACCTAAGTGGCCAAAATCTCTCTCTGTATCACCGGATCTCATCCCTCTGAATGTCGTGAAAAATGTTGTTCATTACATAGGCTATCCCTTAGAGCTCATATTTAATCTAAGCTACACTAGAGCCGAAGTACCATTCAGGTGGAAACATGCTTTTGTTACACCTATTTTAAAGAAGGCTCCACACAGTGAACCTAAGAACTATAGACTGGTTAGTATAACTTCGATTTTTGCAAGAACGTTTGAGAAAATTTTAAAGAAACGTCTTTTGGCACATTTTGAGTCATGTGATGTGTTTTCAAAAAATCAGTATGGATTTCTCAAAGGGAGGTCGGTCGAAACTGCACTGCTCTATGAACGATTGGTCAAAGGCATTGGAAAAAAGAAATCCTACCGATGTAGTGTACTTTGATTTTTCCAAGGCTTTTGATAAAGTTTCTACAGAAAAGTTGATGGCAAAAATGGAAGTGGTAGGAGTTCATCACAGGATTATCAAGTGGACCAGACAGTTTTTACTAAATAGGACTTATCATGTTAGGATTCACGACAAGTGCTCTACGATTTTTACTTCATTTAGTGGCGTACCCCAAGCTGGAGTGCTGTCCCCTTTGTTATTTTTACTATACACATATGAACTGCCTAACTTGGCCATCAGTCTGGGTGTCAAGTGTAAAATGTTCGCCGACGATATCTATAAGAGTATCACGAGCCCGGAAGATTCAGTCACACTCCAGCTAGCAATTGATTATATCAGCTGCTGGGCAAAGAAATGGGAGCTGCCTCTTGCAGCGGAAAAAACCCATTTTCTTACGATTGGATCAAGAAACCCCCCTGATATTCCCACCTATACCATCAATGGCCAAGTTTTAGTCAGCGTTGAAGAAGCTCGAGATCTGGGTTTCATAATTACAAGAAATCTTTCCTTCAGCAAACACTGTGGCCTTCTAGCGAGAAAAGCGAATTACCGCATTTATAACCTTTTCCGAGTCTTGAGGTCTAATATTCCGGAAGTTTATATCCGTGCCTACAAGACCTATGTGAGGCCAATCGTAGAATCGGGAACAACGGTCTTTAATCCTACCAAAAAGAAGGATATCGATCTTCTTGAAGGCATTCAGAACAGCTTCACCAGAAAACTGATGATGAGATGTTTCCCAGTGAGATATGACATGATTCCTAAGGGGCCTCAGAGATCAGAACTATTTGGTCTGCCTTCACTAATGAGCAGAAGAAAGAGAGCAGATCTTATCATGATGTACGGAGACCTGACGAGATCTGTAAGAGGAAAGCTCAAACTACGTGTACCACTTGCAAAGTCAAGACTTAGAACAGATTTCCTAACTATAGAACTCTCACGGAACTAAACTTGCTTCTTGGTAGATACGACGATATTACGACTATGTCTGCACATGTTTGGAGTAGAGCTATGGCTTGTTGATGTTTTTAAGTATGATTGTAGCTGACTAACGTATGATAGCGTTTTGTTCGTCTGTGGTAGTTCTGTCCTTGTTTTTGTTTGTGTTGAATTTCTATACGTGAATCACGTTCACGCTTGAATAAATAAATAAATAAATAAATAAATAGGTACCCGTGCTATGGATGGAGCTACAAATTTCTCGTTGCATTAAGTGCATTAACAGTCAAGTTTATTGGATCATCTGTCGACGGCAGACCATTGCAGGCACTCTTGTCTTTACAGTTCTGTGCCTCTTGCGAATATCCTTTCAAGATTTTATGCCTACGGACTGCATATCATCCGTCATGACACTCTCCCCCCCCCCCCCCACCCCTCGAGTTCGAGTAAACACGCGGCCGCGATGCATTTAAAAGTCAAAAATACATATCAGAGATAGAAGAAGTAGAACACAAAAGTATAAACTGCGCTTATACTACAAAACACTAAGCTATAAATGTCATCCAACAACTACCATGAGTTCATATAGGACCACGTCTAGAGATCATGTATCTATTAGGCTGTCGCAAAATTAAACGGACCGCTTACTTCAAACTGGTTGAGAATCAATAACACAGAAGAGAGATAAACAGTGGGAGAAAGGTCTAGAGAATATGGCGGTAGAGGGAGAACTTCGATACGTAGATGGGTCAATTTTCGCCGAGTGCAACAGGAGCGGCCCTCCTCTATTCACCACTCCCGGCCACAATGTTTCCAACCTCTCGCACATTTGGTCCAAACCACAGCAGTAAGACTCTGCTGTGACTGCCTGCGCAGGTTTCAAAAAGCTGTAACGGATTACTCCTTTACAACAACACCACCACCACAAGGTAGGCATAACATTTTTGGGGTGAAGGTCGGGTTCAGAAAAGGATGTCGGGGAGCTTTCTTATCTACCCAAACAAATCCCCGCTCCCTGCTATCTTGAAGGACCCATTTTTCATCTACAGTTATAATACGGCAACAAAAAGGCGAATTTTTAAAGCGAACTAGCGGGTTGGAGCAAGTGTAGAAACGTGCCAGACGCTGCTCATGGGTCAGCTCATGAGGCGCCCACTTCAACATCTTCTTCACTTCGCCGACTCTCGCCAAATGTCTTGCTACCGTGCTGTGACGTACGCCAAGGTTCTCTGCTAACGTAGCATTCTTCTCCGGATTCGCTTCGACGGCTCTCATCAACACTTCACCCTCAAGCGAATACCTGCGCCCGCGACCCGATTTTCTTGGAGATCAAAATCGCCAGAAGCGATTTTTCAGAAGCAGAGCCTCACCCTTCGTTCGCAAGGACCGTCCGTCCCAAAAGGGCTGCTAAGGCACCCAGATGCCTCTGCCTCAGAATGTCATAATATAAAATCGTAGAGCGTGATGACTCGACAGTCGCGTCGGTTCATGATTTTACGGAGCCCCGGAAAAGGTCGACTAGAAACATTAGACATCCACATATGTTTTTTAAAAGAGCAGGAAAAACTTACCGAACGGTATGCGTGGCTTTTCCAGAGACCCTGAATTGGAATGATTTAAGGTAAAACACTTATTTATTTATACATACCTCGAAACGGAGATTAATTTTGCGACAGCTTAATAGTAAAAGAGCAGTTTAAAGAGGAACTGTACATTTTCAAATCCAGATCTAGATTTTGTTCAATTTCAGAATATAAAAATATCCAAAGCCTCTGAAGAGCTGTCTGTAAGCAACAAAATATTTCCGAAGTCTGGAGCGAATGATGAGGGCTTAACAACTCCGCGAAACATATCAGCGGAGGATGAAGGAAGGCTTCCGACAGAACAGAAGACTCTGAAAAGTGTGAGTCCAAAAACACAAGGAATACAGTTTATTTATAGTATCAGCAATATAGATAAAGCTTCCAAGGCAAGGATACTAGGTGACCATGGGACTTTGAGATGAGATGCACATCACGGGATCTGACTTCGAGCGTTGATTCCAAATATGTGTTCCGTTTCTCCTTCTGCAGTGCGCATCTGTGAACGAAGTTATGGATCATTTTCAGCATGGCTCCGAGCTCAAGTGGCCTGGAAAGTGTGAAGCCGGCCGAGCAGTGTGGCGCAGGGGGTAGAGAAGTGGCGAGACGGCGTGGTTTGTCGATCGACTCCCCTGTGATGTAGAATTTCTGAACTTCCTAAAAAAGATCTGCCGCGATCACCAAAGCTCTCCGATTCAAATGGCGAAGTTTGGGCGAAATCCATTGCCATAATCTCACCAAGCATACTTATACATGTGGGTGATCAGTGCCTTAAATAACCCCCTTGGGCGATTTTTTTTTTTTGAAGAAGAGGTTTCTCCATGATCAGTGGAGGAGGAGGAGGAGGGTCGTTTGATACACAAATCAATATTGTTTCCTTACTGACATCCTAAAGCACTGCAGCGGCTTACAGCGGCTGCACTAATGTACTGTTAACCGGTGCTGTCATTGCCAACAGCTGTTATGTTTCGAACACTTCGTAGCGTTATTTCACAGTTGCTAGTGGAACGCATTGTTTGACATATCGCCATAGCCACTATTCACGATAAATTGTATCCTCATGCCAGTATGAAGTTGTCAGTATGAAGTCCTTTCTGGCGACGTTTCCCGATTTGAAATGGAGATTGTGGCAGATATTTTTTAGGAAGTGCAAAAATTTCGCATCACAGGTGAGCCGAACCATGAACCAACATGTCTCAGTACGCTGCTCGTCTACCTCCTGTGCAACCACTGCTCCGACGGCACCACACACTTTCAGGCTACTTGATTTCGGAGCCATGCTGAAAATGGTCCATAACTGCGCTCACAGATGCGCACTGCAGAAATGGGTCACGCATTTGCGATCAGCTTTGAAGCCGCACCCAGTGATATGCATTACATCTCAAAGTCCCTTGATCACCTAGCATCCTTTCCTTGCTGGCTGATAGTTCCGCATGGCCTGGCAATGAACTATTTTCAGCGGGATGAAAACAGTCGTGTTATCAGAAAACGATTGCTTATCACAGACAAGACGATGCCAAGTATAGACCACTGATATGAAAACGCCATCGATGCGATTAAGTTATTTTATTCTGACTTGATACATATCTGAATAATATTTCAAATAAATTCAAGTGATGTTGTTGGACTCTTTTGATAAAACCACCATTTGTGTAGCAAGCGAAAAGGCAACTTCTGCACTGCCCACATTATATAGTGTTGTGGTGTACACCTGTGAGAAATGGGCACTATATGTGCTGTAGATGATTTCTCTATAGATAGTATCGTACAGAAGGAAGACTGAAAACGTGCTAAAAGTAATGAAGCATGAAAGATACTCAGAGTTGCTTACGTCAAAACCATTTGACTGTCACGTCCACATGTGGTCCTTGGTCATTCGAGTTTTCCAGCTACACCACTTGTCATTGACGAAACGAGCTTCGGCTACTGCTGCAGCACTACGCTGTTGTTCTAATCTTTCGCCTTCCCCGAGACTCACTCAAAGAGCCAAGAAGGATTTGGCATGACGAAACGGCCAGACGCGAACCGTCCAGGTGGCAGGCAAGCATTCAACCACTCAACCACTGGCATACAATTGTTAGTTTGTTAGTTTGGTGCTTGTACGCAACGAATGTTAGCTTGAATAAGACATTTATGGTAGGCGGCTTACAGTTGAAGACTTCTTCAGGCTTGCTGTTAGCGGCTTCAATCCCATCGCTGGCACAAACCGCAATAAAGATGATTGACAAAAGAGGGCAAAAGCCAAAGAGTTACCATTTTCAAGTCAAACTGGGACTTTTCAAATAAAGCTGGACACTTCCTCCAATCTGAAAACCTTTCACATCAAATTCAACACTCCTGTAAGCAATCCAGAAACTTTTGAAATGAAAAACTCCCGAACACTTCTCAAATCAAAACAAGTCGCTCCAGAAAGAAAGTTCTCTCTTGAGGAGGTAAGAATTATTTTTTAAGGAAAATTTAATATGAGTTTTTTTTGAAATTTCTAAAATCCACCTGCTCCAATAAGTGGCTAAACCGTTTGAAACTTCATGAAAATCTTATTTTTCAAAACAAAAGCACTGAATTACATTGTGGTTTCAAGAGAAAAGCAGCAGTTATTTGTTGTGTTGAGAGAAGAATTCGCTCCTCTCGCTGGGCTAGATCCTCATGAATTTCAATCGATTTACAGTCTAACTACCAGGGATGAGCGGATTAACCGTTACTTGTTATCCGTTATCCGGTTTGCGGGGGGTTTTGGCTTGTCCGTTTTGTTGTTCGTTATCCGGCGATTTCGATAACGAACAACAATTTGGACGACTCATACGTTTGTACGTGGTGATGGGTGAACTATGTAGATGATCTTTTACGATTGTAAGAGTGGTCGTCAGAAACAACAGAAGTCATTCAAATCCAGAAGGTATTTCCTCACTTGGGAACTAGTTGCGTAGTTTCAAAGATACCCAAAATACATCGTTCCAGAATCGCTAAACATGAACCGTAATCTGTGAGGCCTACTAAGCATTGCATTGTTCATTCATCTCAAGCCATGCAGACAGAGAAGGCATACAAACTGCTATTAGCGACCACTAGAAGTGTAGGGCCTGGCTCAAGCAAGAAAGAATTTTTACTGTCGACCTTTGCGTCGTGTCATATGTGCCTCCACGATTGCAGTGTGTTCGATTTGATTGTATGCTATTGTGAACTATCAAACAAATACAGAGGCACAGCAATGAATACGAGCAAAAGAGAAAAAGGTTTAACCCAGATATATATAGAGGGTGAATTCTCCATTGAAATTTTTAGCGGTGCAACAAACGACTTACTACCAAACTTATCATAGCTGATGTTTCAAGATTGCAGATTGATTCTATTAGGTTGGAAAAAAAGTCTCTTCACACTTCGAATTTTTTTTTACCCTTCCCCTTGTAAACGCACTAGCCAATGTTGATTGCTGATTTCGTAATCCTATCACACTTGTCTACTGTGCGCACGCGGGCACAGGTTAAGACTCTTCTTGTAATTCGTTATCCATCCAATCTTCCGGACTCAATGCCAGATCTACCTCATGGCCATTTTCAGCACGGCATTCTTCATGAATTCATTAAAGAATCCACAGCACGTCAGGCAGCAGACCAAATTGACCATATATATGGCTTGGGATCTACTACTCATCGCGCCTGTTATGAGTGGTTCGGAAAGTATTTAAAAGGAGATTATTCACTGAGGGCAAAGCATGGTCAGGAAGGCCAACTGAATTGGACGACACTGAATTACTCCACCTTCTTCGTACCGATAGTTGGCAGACGACACGTCAGCTGGCAGAGAAGCTCGAAGTGTCTCATAGGATAGTAGGAATCCATCTGAAGAGTCTTGGCTTTCATGGAAATTTGGAGCTTAGATTCCACATGCCCTGTCAGACACTCAGAAAGGTCGACGGCTCTCCATCGCTGCTTCTCTTCTGTCCAGATAAGGAAGAAAATCGTTTCTTCCGCAGATTGTGACAGGCGAAGAGTCCTGGGTTCTGTGTGCCAACTTCCGAGGAAAAGGCAATGGGTACAAAAGGGAGAGAGCCCTAAGTCTGATCTCAAGCCCAATGTTCACGAAAGGAAGATTCTCTTCAGTGTTTGGTGGGATATCAGAGAAGTGATTTATCGGCAAACTCTCAGAAGTGGAGAGACACTTACTGCTGTCACATACTGCGGCCAACTCCACAAAGTCGTCGCAACTCTCTAAGAAAACAGGCTGGAGAAGTCGAAGGTGATGATCCTGCATGGCGATGCACAGGACCACATGTTGCAAGACTCACAAGAGAAACAATAAAGGAGATGGGCTGGGAGGTAATGCCACATCCACCGTATAGCCCTAACCTCGTTCGTGCCGACTACCATCTCTTCCGTGCTCTCAAGCAAGAAATTGGAGAGAAATATTTTGGAACGGATGAAGACCTCAAAAATTGGATTCATCAATGGTTCGACTCCAGAACTGCAGTCTTTTAAGCGAGAGGAATTGGAAAATTACCCAGTCTTTGGAGAAGTGTAGTGGGACGAAATAGAGTTTATCTCAATTGATTTGACTTTGTAGTTGTGAAGTAATAAATCTTTGAAAAAAATGAAAAGACTTTTTTTCCAACCTAATAGATTGTGAGTTTCCGGTGAAACTTCTACTATTACAGTTTGGAAAGCACTCACTTTTACGGATGCGCCGGCTATACCTGCCCCTCTGGATGTCAATCTTTGAATGTGTTTGGCCTACACAATTACTGACAGATACTACCTGATAGAAAGCTAGTGGTATTGCATCCATCCCAGATAATTCCACGTTATGTACCTTTGGTCTTAGAATACGAGCAGCAACAACAATAACCGTTCTTATCATGGTGTAGAATCAAGATTGTTATGTGGACTTTATGCGGCTGGACGTGTCCCGCCTTCTTCATAGCAGGGAAGAGCCAAAAGACTATTGGAGAATAGCTCTTTCAAGGACCATTCTATTTTTCAGCGGCTTCAGTTGGAAAAAGGAACTAGGCGGCCGATAAATAGAACAATAGAGGCAGCCTTCTGAAAACAGGAGAAAGGCGGTGTTAGATTATCTTCCTGCTGATCGGCAGAAATTCCCATACAGCGCCGCTAATGCGGCGACCGCACTACGTTAGGAAAAAAACTATGAAAATGTCTACGGATGGCTCATAAATTAAAAGTGCTCCAACTCCTGATCGGTCGTTGAAATTAGAGCAATTTAAAACGAGTTTTATTTCTTGCTGTTTGTTCGTTATCCGTTTTTCCGTTATCCGGCCATTTTCCGGCAAAATTATCCGTTATCCGGGGTTCTAAATTTCATTGTCCGCTCATCCCTGGTAACTACTGCTGGCTTGAAACAGCAGTGGAAGAATATGGTTTTTCACAGCTGTTCTGCTTGTACTATTTACATCTGTGTTACTCCACACAGAACTTTCTTATCTCTTCCTTAATCAAATGAAAAGAGCGACGAGCAAGACAAATGCATGGCGCAATCTTTCATTTTAACACACTAAATGACTGTTTGTCCCTATAAGCACTAGAACGACATCTAATTCATTTTTTCTTGAAAAATAAAAAAATGCATGAAATACGAATAGTATTCACTTATTCGATCTGACGAATTAAATTAAAAGCTCGTTTTCATCTATAAAATGTTCAGTTTAATTTCAAATCCTTCAAGTCTGCCCAGAAGAGTGTTCAGCTTGATTCGAAGAGTGCCCAATTTGACGTTAGAGTTACAAGGTTCAGAAGTAGACCACATCTTAGCAAACAGGTAAAGGGAATTGTGTGAAGTTGCAGTTCTCCATTCAACACCGTCTCATATCACATTTTATTTATATGATCGTTTCCAACAAGACAATACTCAAACGCAACACCACAATCTTCCTACGCTCTTTTCCTCCCATGTGAACCAGCACTTCTGCACCCTACAATCGCGGTTTTCCACTGAAATCTTCCCGACGACCTATCTGGCCGTGAGCACTGCAAAATAATCGACTAGGTGTGAGCATGATCCACCAGCTGCAAAGGAAGTTCACTGCAAAGGAAGAACACCTGAACTTCAAACAAAGAAAAACGAAGAACTTCCGAGCATGTCTATCGACTGCATGGAACAAGGAAATGAACATAACATTAACTCCACTTCCTGTCCTGAGTTGAATCCGCGAGTGGATATCGTTAGATACAATAAGAAAGCTTCTATGGCGTCGCCTATACTGCACAAAGTAACACCTACGCAACGATCTGATGCGAGAAAACAAATGTTGCTTCACCAAGTAAACGCAAACTTCTATTAATAGGAGATCGATAAAGCAACGCCCAGGCCACTTCTTACCAGAAAATACTCTTGAGCGTATGACTAAATGGCGAAAATGAACACCGCTGCGAGAATCTCCACCCTTCAAATAGTAGAAAAGTATGTTCCATTGGCGCAAAGCGGCTCGGGGAGGGAGGGGGGTCACCATACCTCGCCGTGGCGCGCACCCATTGTGCGTCTCTGCAAACAACGAATGTTAGTTAATACACTTTGGTTAATACACTTTTATCTCCTCGTTTCGATTACAGATCCGTGTCTTATCTAAGTACTTCCGAACTGGGCAAGAGAGGAAACTCCAGGATGTAGGCGATTTTAACAAGGATGCGTCACTAGAGCCACACCCTGGAGTCCCTTCCCCTGCCCAAATTTTGCTCTCCTCCGCGTCAGCGTGTGACACTTTTCATGAGGTGACCCCCCCCCCCTAGCCGCTTTGAGCATGTTCCATTTTTCCAAACTCCTTGAACTTACAGAGTTAGAACTCTGAAACCTCACTATGAAAATCCTACGCTCGCAAAAGACAATATCTTCCAAAAATTGAATACGCAGAAAAATGGAAAAAACACTGCTTGAAACTCGCACTCAGGTGTTCGACTCCTTAGCTCACAGCATTCTTTCAACATTTTCGATGTTTGGAATGTACTGCTTTGAGCGAGTGCGCTCTTTCATGGTGAAGTTTAGAGTTCTCTATCTGAATGTAGGTGATGCTTGCAATGATATCCATTTATGTCATTCAGACCAGGGGTGTGCGTTAAATTTTTTTCGGTAAATTTTTAACGACCGCTTTTTAACGAAAATTTTTTGCGTTAAAAACGGTAAATTCGGTAAATTCGTTAAATGAAATGTCTCTTAGCTGCATTCGGTTTGGCTGCATTTTAGCATGTAAAATGCCAGACCTTTTTTCCTTATTGAATTTTTTCCGACTCCATCTGCATGGTAATTATATAGCTATGCCTTCATCTTCGCAGCAAATAACAAAAGTCCGTCTATCATGAACAAAATTGCTAAGAGAGAGAAATCGTGAAAATTTTGAAACCAAACAGTAACAAGACTTCTAAAATAGGAAATTTCTTACTATGCCTAGTTCCTTTAGCTGGTAGAAAGTCGTCCAGCCTCTGGGAAGATCCAAGGTGCATCGTATCGCGGGTCAACGTTTTTGAGCCTTTCTTTTCTTCTTGACAATTTTTTTTTACAAAACCTGGGCCCACTAAGCAAACTTTTGTGGCCCAACTGATGAACGCTATTAAAGTAAATTCGCATATTAGGGGAAAAAATCCACACACATGAAGGAAATTCTTGCTAGAGCCAGATCTGCACCTTTAAAGATATACCTCTTTCGTAAACCTTTGAAAACTCTTTATGCGATAGACAGCTTGTAAAGTACCAGTTTTTATACTAACCTACATATACAGTACCGGGGATAGGCTTTGGTCAATTGCCGAAAAGAACGCTTTTGAGCGGGCGCGACAATCTGTACAGCGAGCGACAGCTTGTAGAGTGAGCGTTTAGGGAGTTTTAACGGAAATTCTTAGCCGTCCTGCTCAGGAATTGTTCTAGGGCTGCCCAGCTTGCCTTTGGAGTGCGCCGTGAACAATGCATATAGAATCGAACCTTTCAATCGAGAGAAGGGACAATTTATAGATGAGTGTTTGTAGTTTTATCAGAAATACCTAGCCCTACTCGCATAGCTCGTGTTTCGTAGCGTTTTCATTGTGTTCTTTATGCTTATCAACCCCACTTACGAAGCAAATATCACAAAAACTGTGAAAAAACTGAATGGTTGGTAATTATGAGCGACTAATATGTAGCAATCAAACGCAAGAAACGGACCAGGAAGTCGGAAAGCACGGAAAGACTGCGGCGGAGAAAAGTGGGGTCGCACGTAAATAAATTGGTTAAGGAGCAAGGAAAATGCCAACAAAAGGAAAATGCATCGAAACTTGAGAACAATATTGATTACCTACCCTGATTCAAGTAAGTAGAAGGTTTCCTTGGTATACTGCGAAAGCTCATTCAAAAAAAAATCGGTCAACATGGATTTACATGGAGAGGAAGCAAAATTTTAAAAATGTTCACAAAAAGTCGTTAATGCAATTTAACGGATTTTTTCGTCGTTAAATTTCGTTAAAAAGTTTTAACGAAAAATGCCGGTAAATCCGGTAAATCGGTAAATCGTTAATCGTTAAACGCACACCCCTGATTCAGACGTACGCCTAAGAATCTCTCTAGTGAGCTAACTTCAAACCCTGGCGTAGGCAACACACACGATGGATCCTCAGATTGTACTTAACGACTATCGCTCAAGGATCCATGTAAGCGAATGATAGCCTGACGACAATCATTCCTGTACCGTTTCGGCAAGGACAAATGGCACAAGGAGTTGAGAGAAAGCAGAGAGGCATACCAGTCACTGGGTGTGCGGAAAAGTTCTCTTTTCCGATCGCTGTATTAAGTGTGGACTCTATCCCAGGATGAGCACCCTGTATCTCTCCTGTAACGAGGACGGAAGTGCTAAAGGAGATACACAAACACATTGGGGAATAGCGTATTTTATACAACTTATCAGGCAGAAGAGAACCCGTTATTCAAGAAGCATTTGCCGACACATTTGCGAACTGAACTAGCGAGTTGTTGTAAGTTTCCCAGGCGAGTTGTCCGTAATAATGTCAGCACAACATGCAACACGCGATAATCCGTGGACAAGGCGTTACATACACCTGCACAAATCTCACAGAGATCGGAACACAGTCAACGACCAGCAGTGTAAAAAGCGAAACGCGACTGGAAGAAAGACAACAGATCAAGAAACGCGCTGGAGCGCAGCGGAGACAGCAGAGATATCGGAAGCTGTCGGTGAAGTGCGCTGGGCGTACCTCATCCAACCGGGTGACTTTTCCTTGTGAGTGCTTTACCCTCCGCTATAACTGTCCGTCTCGCGTATGTCTGCATCTGAAAAAGAAGAGAGAAAGATGGGTAGTGAAGCATTACAAGCCAATGGATTATTTCAGCTTGGTGCAAAAGAAATGCAGGTTTATTGTTTTCAACACTTTTTTAACAAAGTAGGAATTCTTCATAAGGTGTTATACATTGTTGGAAAGCTTATTATATGTGCTTTTCAAATATGTATATGAATGGAATTTAATTTAAGTGGCTTATTTAAAAAATAATTAGGTTCTTATTTTCAGATGTCTAAACGCGATTTGCGTCAATTTTACGCCTTTGGAAGTCGGGTAGCTTCTTCTTGGTTCAGCCAGCAGGCAAACGTCGCCTGTTATCATAAAGTATCCATTTCTCATCGTAAGTGGCGATCCGTTCGAGGAACGGATCGCTGGCAGTGCGCAAAAGATGGGCCGACGACACCTCAAAACGACGATTTTTCTGACTTTCGGTCATTTTAGCTTCTTGATATTTCCAATTTGCTTAAAATGGCGAACAACTGCAGAGTGATCGACGTCGAGGTCCTCGGCAATATCTCGCGTGATTTTCCGCGGATCACCTTCGACTGATGCCTTCTACAGGGTGGCCCATAAGTCCTGCAACAAAAACATAGGCGTATAGTAAGGCTAAGAATGCACTAAATTTGGTACATTTTTAAACCATGTTTGCCCATGGTTTGTAGATTACGATGGAGCGGAATTATTCATAAGGGACCACTCCTGGATTGATAAGAGCCTTCAGATCCTGTGGGTTGCTTTGCAGCTCACGTCGCAGCCCCTCTTACGGAGTTTTACTTCTTATTCGTTCCAAAGAAGATATTGAACAATAGTTTTCCCAGGCTTTATAGAGCAAGACATTTTCTTTAAGATGGTTAATAAACAAAGATTGAAAATCTAAAGATTTAGGAATTTCACAGCTACTCTTTCGCAGGTGCAATATTTTGCAGATGGACTGAGAACCGCTACCACGTCTTTTTCTTTTGCTGTTACAGGAATTGCTTTACCAGAATGTGCATTTTGCCTTTAAACAGCGCGATTGAGTCTCTAATATATGGTGTTAGGTTTCTGTTCCTATCAAACGAACATTTTTATTGATTTTCACTATTTTTACACAAAAACCTATGGAGTGCGGGGAGACATTTTGGAAAATCGTGTATGACAAAAACTTGCCATGCGTGGCCGTTGTTTTTATATCGTCAGGTTCCCGAAAAGGTAGCATTAAACGCACTATTATTTTGACCTTTCTGGGATCGCTCAACTTTGAGAAATTTTTCATCAAATGAGGCAGAGGATGAATACCCATTTCGAACGACGCCCTCCAACTGCGCTTACGAATTTTTCTTTCTACTATCTTCTCCTCATAGCTGACTCTTCATCTCACTTGTGGACTTGTAGAGCTTTCCTTGTAGTTTTCTAGGAACAACATACTGCTTAGTAATAGATTACGCACACGGCTGAATGTTGCATTTGTTCCAGCTGGTTGCTGCATCCTGTATGATCAGAAAATTAATAGCGTTCTTCTACTGTAGTCCAGATCCGTTCATCCAATGTTCAGTGTTGAGAAGCCTTTGCACTGCTCTACACAATACCATTATACTGCATGTTCAACAACCAATCTTCCGAAATTTAGTCACATCGGGACGGAAGCGCCCCACCACGGGCCAGAGAAGAATTTTCGGCAGTTTTACGTGAGAGCGCATTACTTTGTAATAAGACCAGCTACAACCATGATACTTTCCAGAAGTATAGCACTAAGTATATGCTACATAACTGTTGGTATGCGGGTTTTTCGCAATTGGGAAAAGACAACCAATAAGGTCTCCTAATTTTGTTGCAGGACTTATGGGCCACCCTGTATAGATAGTTGGCAAAGGCTACTGTGTGGTTCGTCTTCGAGGCAGGTGTTGCCGACACGTAACTTTTGGAACCAACGTTATACTGTGCATTCGTTGATAATTCTTTGCCCCAGACTTCGCTGATATTTGGAGCGGTTTTAGCGGAAGTCCGACCGTTTCAACTCGTAGAAGCAAATCTGACGAAAATCGCGTTTAGACGTCTGAACATAAAAACCAATTTTTTTTTTGAAATAAGCGAGTTGAATTAAAATCCATATACATATATAAAAAGTGCATATAATGAGCTTTCCAACAATGTATAATACCTGGCAAAAAAGTCTTAGTTTATTAAAAAATAGTATTGAAACTATATGTTTTGTTGCGATCAAAACTCTTGCACCGGGCGGGACTCGAACCCCCATCTTCTGCTTTCCAGGCAGCGATGATCGCCTTACACCACCGGCGCTGTTTGACCGCACGTATTTAACATCCGCGATATCCTCGAGGTCTGACATATAGCCTCTCTATCAGCCGCTCCAGGCTTAGGCAAATGTGTTAAAACAGTGTTGAAGCCAATAAAACAAAAAACCTGCATTTCTTTTGCACCGACCTAATATAATATAAAACAAAACCAGAAGATAATTTCATAGAAACTGACGGAGCAAAAGCTCAAAAAATTTAGAGATCTTCACCTTTCTTATCCTCAATCTGTCCCACTATTTTGTCTTAATTTTCTAATGTATTTCGCACCCGATTATGCATAGAGTTGCCCTGTATTCGGAAAAAGTTAAACTCAAAATTAATTCCCTTAAGAGTTCTGGGACAACAAGATTCGCCAAAATCCTCTACTGAAATTCTCAGGTATCTGAAGCTGTTTTGGGAGTACATTTTTAACGTAAACACTACCTCGCATGCGAAAAGGCGATTTGTACAGTGCGATATTACAATACTTTGCGAAGCGACAAAGTGACGGACAAGCGCAGCACTTTCCTACTTCACGGAGCTTGAAAACACCGTATCTCTAGATGACGTGGTGAACATTTCGAATGTCTATGTAGCCCGAAAAAGATGTTTTCAAAGCAATGGAAACGGCCACATCTGCCCTGCGTTTGTGAGAAACGGCCTAAAATCAATTCATAGAGTCTGAGTGTAACGTTCACTTTTCTCTCGTCTGCGCCGACGCGACGTAACACACAAAAGAACTGAAGCAGTGAGCAAAAACAACGCCAACTTGCACAAACAACCGGCAACTAAATATAGCGCAGCCAAAAGAGGCGACGACGGTCGATGCACCCAAAGTCATGTTCTTGATTCGGGTCCCGCCCAGGCTACCTAATCCTTCCAGCCCTCTGGGAGCGATGAGTCAGAGAGATGCGTATCCAAACTGCCTCCACGATATCCCGTAGACTACTAACATCTAGGATCTGCTGCGTACTTCCCGTCGTTCACCGCTTCCGTACGTTCATTCTCTCCGAACCGTCCAGTACCGCCATTGAATTGTGCTGCGCTTCTGCCCCCAGGTGGCTTCTCCGCAACCGTTCTCATGCCCAACAGCTTCTGTTTCCGGTTATCGTTAACACGCCTCCCTAATCCAGCCGCCAGGTTCGCCTTCACTCGTTTCTTCTTACTAGATCTGATTGCTGATCCGCCTTCACTGGCCTTCTTCCCCCCCCCCCCCTTCACCACCTTCCTGGTCCCACCTCTAGCCCACGTCCTTGTAGACCCCCTTACTAATCTCTTCTTGCTGGTTTTTCCGTCCTGGTCCCTCCTCCAGGTTGTTCCTTTCCTTCCTGGTAGCTCTCCTGGTTCACCCTGGAGATCCCCTTTACTTCCCTTCTCCACCACCCCATAGTGGACCTCCCATGCTCACGTCAGACGTCGCTGACATGGCATTTGCGTCGATGACGGCGGAATCAGGACGCTCAGAAACGCGCTCAGATGCCGCTGTGCCAAGCAGGGGGAGGCTGCGCTTCCTCTACTGCAGCAGCATCCCATGTCGAACGGCACATTTTGTCCGCGCGAGGTTCGATGAGGCGTATTTCATGCAGGTTTCTAACCTGCGTGAGATACACCTCATTATCTACAGCGCCAGCAACATAACTCAATTATGTATTGGTAGAAAATTTATCCTAATCCTTACTGCCCCTGAAAAAAGTAAACATATACGTATGCCCAAATAAGCGTACGCCCTGGACTCTGATCGCTCATGTCTCCTCGAGCTAAAATTTGCATCCAATCTATCTATCACTAAGTAATTGAGTCAGCTCCCCGTCCTGTAGATGATGAGGCGTATCTCACTCAGGTTAGAAACCCGACTGAGACACGCCTGACGGGACCACGGGCAATCTCATGGAGCCCTTTGCGATGCCTCTGCGTACCTCGCGCGGGCAACGTTTGCCGTTCAACATGGAACGCTGTTGCAGCAGAGGACGCGTAGCCTCCTCCTGCTCGACACAACGGCGTCTGCGCGCGTTTCTGAGCGAATGCATCAAGAAGACAGGTCCCTTTCGTTGCGCAACAACCGTCTGGAGTCAGAAGAAGCGAAAAGAAAGGAAGCAGAGGTCACATCGTCGTCGTACAACGACCGGCCGCATTCAGAACTCAGCATTATCCCATGTTGAACGTAAAACTCTACTGCTGCAGCAAAGGAAGCGGAGCCTCGTCCTACTTCGCACAGCGGAATCTGTGCGCGTTTCTGAGCGTCTGGATCCAGAAGACATGTCCCCTTCGTCGCGCAACAAGCATCTGGAATCAAAAGAGGTGACACCATCGTCGTACGACGAGCGGCCGCATCCAGAATTCAACATGGGATGCTCCTGCAGCCGAGGAAGCACAACCTCCTCCTGATTGACACAGCGGCATCTGCGCGCGTTTCTGAGCATCCTGATTCCGAATACGTGTCACCGACGTCTGTCGTGAGCATGGGAGACCACTAAATGGTGGTGGAGAAGGGAAGTAAGGGGCCTCTAGGGTGAACCAGGTGAGCGTCCAGGAAGGAAAGGAACAACCTGAAGGAGGGACCAGGACGTGGAAGCCAGCAAGAAGAGACCAGTATGGGGGTCAATAGTGAAAATAAGGAAGTGGGCCAGGGGTTGTGACCAGGAAGGTGGGAGGGGGGAAGACCAGTAAAGGCGGACCAGCAATTAGATCTAGAAAGACGAAACGAGTGAAGGGGAAGCTGGCGCCCGGATTCGGAAGACGTGTCAACAGTGGAGGGACCGAAGTACTGCGCAGCACAAACCAATGATGTTACTGGACGGCCTGGAGAAAATGTCTATGATGAAAGGTACCGAAGTGATGGACGGCTTGATGCCGATAAAGTACGCAGCACGTCCTAGATGTTAGCGAATTTTAAGTTTGACAAAAGCTACTTTTTTAGGTCAGTGATACTGCAAAGTCGCGCGAAGCGGGCAAGTGCGAGACACGCCGTTAGGCGTGTCGGAGCACTTGTCAATACTACTTAAGGAGCGCTCGAACTGCATGGGTCTTGTTTGAAGGTGCTGAGTTGCTGGCCGAAAAGTCCTGTTAGTTTTAGTGGGAAACGGCCGCTACTTTTCCACTTTGCTGAGCTCTTGATGCCGTGCAGGTAGGTCTACCCTAGAAGATTCCTAAACATCCTAATTACCCTCCTCGAACCATGAACGACTTTTCGGGTCGAACTCGATTATCTAATTTTTTGTCGTGTTATTCTTGAAAATCTTTGAGCAAATAGGCTCAAAGATTTTCAAGAACAGGATCTTTCAAATATAGGCTCAAAGCGGCTCGTTTGAAGCACACTCCCAAAAGAAACTATTTAACGCTAATACCTCTTTTTTTACTTCGCAATCATCGAATCAGTGCACACAGTTTACACATGTTCAGGGGGTACAAGCGGACAATAGTGCAAACGGGTGATAGTGATAATGGATAGCACCACTTGGATATTGAACTACAGTTCAATTTGGATATTGAACTGTAGTTCAATATCCAAGTAGTGCAAGAAGTACCCCTCATAGTATCACCACAGCGTCTAC
Organism: Heligmosomoides polygyrus bakeri; assembly: GCA_947359475.1. Taxonomy (NCBI): domain Eukaryota; kingdom Metazoa; phylum Nematoda; class Chromadorea; order Rhabditida; family Heligmosomidae; genus Heligmosomoides; species Heligmosomoides polygyrus. Next base: position 26,153,432 of record OX375866.1, on the reverse strand, counting down.
TTACCACGATCAATTTCATTTCTTTGCCCACAATCGCAGAAGACAAAAACAGCCATTAAGCAGAGAGAATTCCACAGCATGAAGACGGTGACGCAGTTGATATGGAGCCTGGTCTCCTGTGGCAACCCCAGCCGATCATCTGTTCGACGCCCAGCCCAATCAAGCCTTCCATACTCAACGAAAGGCCACCGCTAGTATAGGCGACGCTGTTCTCTTGACAACTCCTGGCCGTAGAGTGCGTGGCGCATACCATTCAGCAGCTGATTAACACCCTCATTTATCCTTTATCTTTTTTTGTTTTCATCCTACAAAACCCTGATAATAAAGTTACTTGAAGAAGTTCGCTGAAACGCATAGCGTCTTCGATCCACAAATAATGCGTAGCGCACATTCCGCTTGATATGTTGTGAAGCCTGCTCATCGAATAGCGCATCCCTATGACCCACTCCCCAAACAGCCAGCTCTGGGCAAAAATTGATAAATCCGATCAGTAAAAGCTGTCCGACCGATTCTTCTTAGGCATTTGTTATACTTCGGCGACGCGTCGCCGATAGCGTCGGCGACAATGCTGGGCGGGTGTTACGCAGTGCGTAGCAACCCGCGCAACACTATCGCCGAGCGAGAGCCGACGACGCTGTTGCCGACAGCATCGCAGGGGGTGCTATACCCCCGTCGCCGACGCTTTCGTCGACAGCGCCGTCGACAGCTTGTCGCAGTGCGGAGCGCTCCTCTGGCCACGGAGGGCGCGCGTCAGCCACGCTTAGCGCGAGAGAAACCGAGTGCACGCGCGCTCTCTACCTCGTCATGCCGGAGCTGCCACGCTGTCAGCGATAGGTTGTCGCCAACTTGTCACCGAAGTATAACATATGCCTTGACGTGATACGATGTGTATCGGCCAGCACATCCACGTGATTTGCACATGAAACACCCAATTCTGGGAATAAGCCGATAAGATCGATCAATACTATCTGGTTTGTATTGTTTGCTTGCTTGAAGTCTGTCCAGTCTTACCAGCGTATCCATGTGATTCACATCTCAAACAAGAAACTCTCGACAAAAACCGATGAAAAATCGGCCATCGATCCCGAATCGATGAAAAATTAATCGATAATACTGTCCAATCGATATCGTTTGGATGTTGTGAAGCCTGTCTGACCATCACCCATGATGTCCAAGCGCCACCCTGAAAGGATAACCCAGAGCAGCGACTCAGTATGTCGATCTAATGTGAAGCTGGTAAAGTGGCCATGAATACAGCTGGCGTAAAGATGGAAAGATATGTCGAAGACCGACACGGGCACAGCGGCTACCCCTTCAATATCGCGTAATCCGGGTTTTCCCGAGGAGCATGGATTCATTCGTGGGGTGCTGAGATTGAGATCCCAAAGCCGTAAGTTCTTTCAATTGAGGCATGTTTGACATGATAGGCAAAAAGCGTATTATGTTAAACTTGCCCTAATTCAAAGAACTTACGGCTATTTGCGTATTTGGCCTAGGGGTAAAATCGATCTAGACCACCATCCATCATCTGATGTTCTCTGAACTGGTTAACACAAAGGATGAGTCCCTTTGTGAGGTGGTCCGCGCAGACTTCCTCAGAACCAATTCCGTAGGATCGAAGCGTGTAAAGCGCAGTCAGAGGCGGATCCGGCTGTCGAGTGCACCTGATACCAGGTTGTTGGTTCGGATTTCCCACCCAGGCCAACCAAGCCTCCTACCTATTCGACGTAAGTGAATTGGTACCAGACTCGTCTGAGAAGGATTAAACACTGACCTGTCTATCGGCTGGCCACTGCCTAAGCCGAATACGCATCCAAACTGCGTCCACATTATCTCATAGAAGTGGGATGCATGACCCATCACGCAAGAGGATTGGATGACGCCGATCTTTGCTATTATCATTTACCATGAAAGCAAATTGAATGCATTCTTGGAATACACAATGAACTGCGGTGGTCAGTCGAAGAGAAGTCACTGTCTCATCCTTCCCGTACGAGCTAAATACCCTTTCACTTCCTCAGGAGAGGTGGTTGGTAAAGCTCGATCCCGAACCATGAACCTTGATTCGGAGGGTAACGTCTGCGACTCCTTTTGGTGTCCGACTAGCTATGAAGGTAAACACCTGATAGCTATTGAAAGGCAGCATCACGGTATGGCATAGACCAAAAGTCTTTACGATTTTATGCAGAAGAAAGCGTGACGTACGTCGAATGCATTGATCCCTCCCGCTCTATTCCTTCTTTCACTTTCCCGTAACAAGGAAAGCAAGAGTGAACCCTATGTCCGTATTCTCCTCAACTTCATTGAGGTAGACCTCGTTGTGTGTCCGTCCCTTGGCAACCAAACTCCCAAGCCGCGTCGAACAGCATAAAGAAGGATAAAGGACGGAGTTACTCAACCTCTTCTGGAATGAGTCAAGCACTCTACTTCCGCAGGATGTCGTACGGACGATTTGAATCGACCTCCAGAGTGAATTCCAGTGGATAGCCGATGAACAAGTCAGTGCTTTATCCTTCCCAGACATATCCGGCACCAGTTCTCCGACCGCGGAGGAATGAAAGGCGTGGTTGGCCCACACGGGAAATTCGAACCAGGTACTTGAAATCGGGTGCACGCGACAGCCGTCACCTCCTTCGACTGCTCTACTACGAAACTTCTACACTAGAATACCAGTGTCAAATATGGGCTACATGTCGGCGGGATGAAGTGTCGACCAAAGCGCAGAGACCGGTGCGACGATACGTATGAACATGCGTTAATACGTACCGTCGTCCCCTTAGCATGCCCATCACCAAGTCTTGCGCATGACCAAGAGTTCAGTAGAGGTATTACAAATCATTGGGGACACACCCTCGCCGCTTCTCCGGCGCGCCATGGGTACGAGGATCGCCCCGCGCAATGATCGATTTATGGCAATGCATGCAAGCGAGTACGTATTCCGATCTCGGGCATCTCCGAAGTCCGAGGATCAAAAACGATAGGTGAGACGGATTGTCAGAAAACTCGTTGACTGAGCATTGATGGGCGCGTGAAGCGCCGTCGGAGGTGCCGCCTGTCGTGTGCGCACGATACCATGTCCTTGGTTAGGATTTTCCGTCTTGTCCAACCATCCCATCCATCCCTCCGGGGTCGGTGAATTGGTGCCAAACTTCTCTGGGAAGGATAAAACACTGAACTGTATTATAATCGACTGTTCACCGCAAATCAATCAATCAATGGATCCGTGGCGCAACACCTGGACAGTCCACAGCGGTTCGATGGAAGTAACGAGAAATTCCTCTCCACGTCTGCCGAGCAGAGACCGCTCGTTGCAGACTCCAGCATTGAACAGGAGCGAGTGAAGACGTCGCTGGTGTTCGTTCGACATATGAAGAATCAGCGGTATGACAGGTGCTTCAACCTGCCTTGAGCATAGGAAGTACTATACTGACTTCTTTGTTTTCGTGGCGGAGGAGAGGACATCAAGGCACAGGACGCCGAAATACGTCCTAGGCTTGTGCGTGTACGTCTGCTAGGGCGCGCAGAGCGCAGTAGGAGGAGGTGCCAGCTGTCCAGTGCACCCGAGATCAGGTTCTTGAATCTTCCGTCTAGACCAACCATGCCTTCCATCGCTCCCGGTTCGGCGAATTGGAACCAAACTCCTCTTGGAGGGATAAAACGCTGACTTGTCCATCGACTGCCACCGCAGGTCACCCGCTGAATACGCATTTAAATTGCCTCCACGACATTCCGTAGAAGTTGAATGCGTGACGAATCCCAAAGGAAATTGATTAGCGCTGTCCTCTACCTAAGTAGAGCAAACGCAGCACGACCTTCCTCGCCTTCTCCAACAATGCAAGGGTATCATCACTGCTTCGAAACCATTCGATAGTCAGAACTGTGACTGCCGATGGCAAAGACCCGAATAGTTTGCGGCATACTGCAATAGTCGGGGAGAAGCATGCCTCTGAACAGACTCGAAAGGTCCGTCATGGTGTGATGGCTCCATCATACAACCAACATTGAGGAAAGTGCGCCGCTGCCAGGAATTTAGTAAACGCACAAAGCACTGATTCCTGAAGAGTCAAGCAGCTGGAGAGAAACTGAACCAGTGCGAGTTTCTATACGCAGGGACCGGGCATCTCTCCTTCCATGGAGCTTGAGCTGTACTCATAGAACAGCAGCATACTAATGTGGTCACTCGCTCAGGCTTTATTCATCGAATTACAAATATGATAGAAGAGCGCCTCTTTTCGCCTATCATCGCTTCGCCTCCATTGCATCCACTTGTCTGTCATCTGCTGTGAAGCAGATCTCCCTGTGAGGTTGTTGAATTTCCAACGCCAAAGCCTTCACCAGCGCCAGGGCAGTGTGCCATCACGGAAGTAGCAACATACCTCATGGACATTCATCCGCAAGTCGTGCTTTCATCGGATGTCGAGCATGCCGAGATGGATAGAAATTATCGGTTCTGGCGTCTTTCCTATACCTTTCAGCCATCTTTGAAATCCCTACTAGTGACCGTTAAAAAACTACGAAAATGCAGGTCGAACTGCTTCTTTCTCGCAAGTGATGCGTCGAAATACCCATGAAAGTAAGGAAGTAGGCAATTGCGTCAGATTTACTGCATCTTTCACACCTGTCAGTTTCCTTAAGGTCTGCTCACATTGCGTGGTGGCAGCGACTGAATCGTCCGCGCAAAGAACACATTGGATCCGATGCCGTTTCGGATAGTTCGGATTCTTCATGTTTATCAATGCCCCTGATGAATGGAGCATAACGGCATCTTTGAAAAACCCTATTCTAAAAATGATTCAGATGTGGGGACCCTTCTTGGAACCGATTTTCGGATGACTCAGATAACTTATCCTCGGGTCCAATCCAGACAGGATATCAGATTTCTGGTCAAAATAAGCTATCTGAAACATAAGAAAATCGGCTCAATGCGTGTTAGGGGGTGGGGGGAGGGGTACACTGTGATGATGACGACTTTTCCTGCTCTTTTTTCTTACTACAGTTTCATACTCTCGCGGAATTATAGAGCTGGGATAGACTACGCCAAGAAAAGCACACCGTGGTATCCTACCATGAGCTAAACACTGAGGAAAACCGAGGAGAACCATGCTCAGGAGGGAGTGCCCCCCCCCCCCCCCCCGATCCGAAAGTCCAATATGGCGAAAATCGCCCTTAACCGAACCATATTAAAATGCGGGTGTTTCAAAAATACAGTTGTGATCCATTTGAACGGGGTTGAAAAATAAGAGATCCTAATCGGGGTCGGATCCAATGTCTAATGCATAGACATTGGATTTGGCGTAGATTCGGATAATTAGGGTCCCTCATTTCTTTCAAACTATAGTTAAATGAATTGTGCAAACAACTTCATTTTTGAAAAGCTTAGATCTTACCAGGAGACTATCTCTACGGTAGATCGGAACGGCCCAGGTGTTGTATATGGGCAGAGTCGCTGAGAAACAACAAAATGCAAATATCTCGACCCCAATACAACTCCGTGCAGAGTTAGGGACGACGGAAGTTGTGCCGTTGGCGGCGTTAGCCCTCTCCATGCACGCGGAGGGCGGGCTCAAGTTGGCTGCAAACAGCAATCATGGGGATTACGCCGCCCCTCTACCAACTGCGCTACCTCCGCTCGCTCGTCATCGCTGTTTCCAGCCAACTTGAGTCTGCACTCCGCCTGGAGGCAGGGCTAACGCTGCCGACAGCTCAACTCCGTCGTCCTCAACTCTGCGCCGAGTTGTATTGGGGTCGAGATATCTGCATTTTGCCGTTTTCCAGAGAGAGGCGATTCTGCAGAACGCTTGGGTCGTTCCGACCTACCGTTGGGGTAGTCTCCTGTCTCCTGTTAGGTCGGTTCAGATCGGAGCGATTTCCACCAGATGGGATTTTCGCTAATTTAGATGACTGATTTTGAACAGAAATCTGATGTCCTGCCCGATTCGAATATCCAATGTGAGTTGCAAGAACAAATCGGGTTATATGGATCAGTAAGAGATCCGTCCTGCAAAAGCTATTCTCATCTGAATCATCCTAAGATCTGGGGCTTTTCAAAGACGCCATTATTCGTATAACGCTTTCACCTGGGTTTAAAAAAAGACGAGTTCGAATTGTCCGAATCGGCGTCGGATCCAATTTCTAATGCAGAGCACCGGAATCGATCAATGCTCCTGGTAATCGCCCGACAAAAGCCTACACCGGCCTTTGCACTGGCGACCAGTCGTTCCCGTTGCAACTACTCTCACTGTGAACAGTCCGTTAGATTCTAGCCAGCTCTAAGCGTCTATCCCACATTAAACTGAGCTCTAGTGGTACTTCATATTTGTGCTGTGTTGCCCAATCTCTTGCCACTGAAGGGGCCTCTAGCAGCGACCTCTTTCTAGCCGGATCACATTGGAACATTTTAGACACCATGTCCATGTTCTTAATTGCTGTGTGCACTGTTTCGTTCCTTGTCATCTCGAGGTAGGATAGATTCAAGTTCAGCCACTTTTTTATTAAGCTGTATGAATAATTTTGACATAGAAAAATCAAGAACTTATTTTCAAATACTTTCAAATGTCTTCGTGTCCTTTCAATTATCATATAATGCTACTGATGACACTGAGCGGCTTTTCACTACGTTTTAAATGTATCTGAAGCTCTACAACGATATAACAGAAGTCGCATTGCGCTTCGAACGAAGCGCGATGCTCTCTCAACCATATCACTGCCACAAGAAGTGGTTAGGTAACTAGCGTCAACAAAACAAATCCAATAAATTTATGTGTGTGAACAATTCGACCGATAACAGGAACACGAAATGGCTAAGAAAAACAAATGAATGGAGAAAATGTAACAACGCAACACATACCAGCGACGCTCAGAAACGGGTCAGCTCGGCACGGCTTGCTCAATCGGCGGCGAGCCAGCCACCTCTCGCACTCGTGGCCACGTTGTCGTCACATCGGAGGACCGAATCGCCCCCGCGGCGGAGGCACCCCTCGGGGCGGCCCGAAGGGAGAACCTCCGCGGGGAGCGGGGTAACCGCCCATGAATCCACCACGACCACCGCCAGGGAAGTAGGGTGGTGGCGGGGGAAAACCGCCTTCCCCACGTCCACCGACGCTCGGAAAACCACGTCTAAGATTAGGCGCACCTCGAATCGGCGGCGGAGGCGTAAAGAAACCACCTCGAGCTGGATAGCCGCCGTCGTACTGGTTGGGAGACAGGAAGCCGCGGCCTCGTCCCATCATAGGAGGAGGCACGCCGCGAGGCGTACCCGGGAAGCCTCCCCGCCCAAATTGAGGCGGTGGCACTGGTTGTGGAGGACCTGGAACGGCTTTTGGACATTTTCACGTCGAAGATTCAGGCAAAGAGAGTAAACAGAACATCGTAAGAAAAAAAAGAGGAGGCTCTCCGAGCACCAGATAGAAGCACATCAGGCTCTTTCCCAGTTGGAGGTACTCCTCCCCTCCTGCTTTGGCGGTGCCTCATATTTGTGCTGTGCTGCCTAACCTCTCGCCACTGAAGGTGTCTCTAAGAGCGACTTCTTTCTGGTCCGATCACACCTACTGGACTATCTTTAACACCACGTCCATGTTCTTGACGTGCAGGCATGCTGTGTGCACTGGTTGGGGGTTAGGTTGGCTAACCTGCTGATTCACAAGAAATACCATTTCTATCGCTAACTATCGGCCAAACGAATCTATCGATCCTGGTATCGTGCTTAGTCATAACGGGGCCTAAACCTGGAAATAACCGTGTTAGCTGGATACCCTGCAGATGTAGGCGAATGTCAAAATCTTAGTCTCTTCTTCAGGCAGCTTGGTTCCCGACGTCTAATCGCGTCCTTCTATCTATAGGGACAGTATGGTGGTGTCGCTTTTCCTCGTTCTACAACACTTCCACGGCCTCCCAAGGTCGCGAGCTCGTTCGGCACGAATGTTCCTTCAAAATGCTCGGCAGCAACCACCTTCCTTATGGTTAGTCACATCCATTTTAGTAACTAGATACCCATTGCCTTCCCACATCCTTCGACGTAGCCGCTCAATAATACTCTCTTGAACTTGAGGCAAAACCCGGTAGCATCCATTCCTCTCATTCTGTTCTCAAATAGGGCTTGAGCGGATTTACTGATTGTGGACCTGTCAGTATCGCTCAAATTTCGGTGATAGCTTATCAGCTGATTAATAGACCTCAATGGAACAACTGGCTGCCCGACATCGTAGCTTCCAGATAACGAACAAACCTAATTATACGGTGGTAGATAAATTGTACTTTTAGGTTGTAAGGAAAGTTTCCTTCTACTCACTGTGGCGCTGCGCCAAATTTCGAAAAGTTTTCAGGGACCTTCTTCCAATAACGCATATTCAGGCTGAACCATGACCTAAATTTACCACTATTGCCGTCATACGACTATGATACGTTACGAATATGACAGAGAATATTGCTCTCGACTGCAAGCAGGTTTGACTGCTTCTGCTTTACGAGTTGAAAAAGCAAAGCAGTGCGAGAATCGCGGCAGATAACATATGTGGAATGGGTCCTTCCACCGTCTCCTACGACACAGCGAAAGTATGCTTCCGGAAGTTCAAGAGTGGAGACTTTTGCTCGGAGGACCAAACACGGTCTGGAAGGCCAGTTGCAGCGAATGAGGAGCGCCTTCTGGAGTTGGTTCAGGAGGTTCCCTGCGTTGCACATGTGAACTGGCAGAGGACACCAGCATAGCTCAACGCCTTCGGGCCTTGGAAAGAGATGTAGATATCCTGCATGGATACCGCAGGAAAATAGCGGCCACCAGCTACAGGTGAGCCAGGATGCGCGCATGAACTTCTTGACATTACCCCGAAATTTTATTCGCTCGAGAAGCTGGTTACTGGAGAGGAAAAGTGGGTGTAAGTGAGTCCATGTAACCACACGCGAAAGAATCCGCGGCTCACGATCGACGCGAAGCAGGAGTTCCCTGGCCAAGACAGGAACTTCACCCAAGAAAGGCAATGCTCAGTTTCTTGTGGAATTGCAAAGGAGCCACTCACTGGGAGCTGCTAACTGCAAACACTTCTCTCACTAGCGATGTCTACTACAGGCAGTAGGACCGCGTTGAAGCAGCTGCTCGTAGGAAACAGACGTTGCAAGGGAGGCTCAGAAAAACTCCAGTGTTTCAGATGGCACGTTCTAACCCTACCATATTCACCGCATCTTGCTCCAACGGACTACCACCTGTTTCTTTCTTTGTCGAACCATTTGCAGGAGAAACAATTTGACATCAGGGAGGAACTTGAAAAGTGCCTAGCTGAGTTTTTTTTTTTTCGTCAAAACCCCAGGATTTCTATCTAAATTACCTGACAAATGGCAATACGTACGAGACAGTAAAGGTGCATATGTTCGTTAGTTGTTGTGTGTACGGAACGAAAGCAATAAATTTGAAGAAAAAAATGCCCAAGTGGCGGGATACTTTCCTTACAACCTAATACTTGACAGTAGCCCCACAACCCATTCCTTAGGCCAAATACGTATACAAATCGCTCGAAAAACGTCAAGCTCCGTAGCGCATCCTCAAACCATCGTTGATGGTCCACGCATTTTCTCCCCTGAACCACACCCTCACCAAAAAACATAGGAAACACTCAACACTTTTGAACAACCACCGCTATGCAACAAAACTTCTAAAAGAACACACCTAGTGGCGCACCAGGAGGCCGAATGTGCGTTGCAGGCCCGGATTGGATTCGTTCTATTCGGGGCGTAGTAGAATTTGTCCATTCGCTCCACGACTTTCCTGTCGCCGGAGCACTCCATTCGTTCCACGATTCTGGTGCTCCGGGCGTACTCCATTCGCCCCATTCGGGTCCTTTTGGTGCAGCAGTGGGTCTTCTAGCGGAATCGGTATTGTCACCGTGTTCTCCTTCTGACTCTCCACCCTCGATATCCATAGCATCGCTCTCTTGTTTTTCTGCAACAAAACAAGCAAATCGACAGAGAAAAGCATCAGCGACACAACGAAAAGACAGCAACGAACTGTTCGATGAAGACGGCGGCTGTGCTGGTGCAGTGCTCGTTCCCTCGTTGAGACCTCTCTCTTCTGTTTGGTCCTTGGTACCCTAGAAGCAGCATTAGATACAACCCGTAGAATCGCCTCATTTCTATGTTTATGACAGTTTTGAACTCTTCAAAATCACCTGAGATTGATCGTTCAACGTCGTTTGCCCCAACTTCTTTTGCATCTCGAGTTTCTTCCGCTCCTCTAGATCCCTCTTCAATCTCTCAATCTCGGCCTCACGCTCGCGTTTCTTCGACTGGTCTGGGCTCGGGGTTCGCGGTCTGAAACTGCGACAACGAAATTAAGACAAACGCGAAGAAGACGCTAATTCCAAAACGATCGCGCCGAAACCAAAACGAACCCATTCTTGGAACGACCACCACTTGACGGCTGTCGAGACTTCGGTGACGGTGCTGGAACGGTGAACACATTTTGTAACCTCATCCACCAGTGTCTTCTCTCGGAACCTACGTGGTGTTGGCGTCCTTGGTATCAAATCTCGCTCCGTAAGTGGGCGGCCAAGTGATGGAACGTCCCCAGTTGGAAGTGTCCTTAATAGTCTTACGATTATAACGGCATGTATAGATAGATATACTAGATATATAGCAAGATAACACACAAATATGACTCCAACGAGAAAAATGTCTAGCGGTTGGCTTGGGCAAACCTGAAACCGTCCCCACTAATGTCACACCACGGTCAGCAATCCTCCATAGATTCCCCGAGAAGTTAATTACCCTGCCGATTCGGGAGTTCGTGCACGATTTGGCGCATTGCTTTCGCGCAAAATTCTACGGATGGAATTTCATAATAATCATTATGTGCTGCATTAAGCAGAACCCAAGTACTGGCCGTTGACTTCTAATTTCATCATTCATTTCAGTTTCGGTCATAACTCTGGAAAAGTTATGGCCAAAGCTTTTACACATTGGACGTGTTGGTAGTCAGTTTTATTGGCAGCGAAATCCGTGGTCGGCGAATTAGTCTGACAAGGGAACGTCTGTCTGAACGGTACGCCGAAGCGGCAAGAACGAATACTATAGGAAGAATCTCCGCCCTCCAAATAGTAACAGAACATGTTTTATTTTTGCCGAATCCTTGAGGCAAACGAGTAAGAGAATGGTTAAGGCTCCGAGCGTCGAGCTTACGACGGCCGCGCAAGGAACTTTCGTCGTTGCGTGGGTAGCGCAGTGGTAGAGGTGGCGTCTCATGTCTCTGACGTCACGGGTTCGGTTCCCGAGTTGCATCGCGTTTTTGCACTTTTACCATGGATTTATCGGACATATTGGATTTCCATAGAGGTTTCCATATCTGAACTTTTTTTGGAGTTTGCTGATGATTTCACAATATACTCCTTGTCGACATCTCGTCAATATCCCAAATATGCCAAATACGATCATACATGAAACTTTCAGGCCAATCGATAGTTCTCATTGTGAGGTGAGTGGCACCACAGTGCACTCATAATGTAAGAGGGGACCTCATGATCTTCAACTTTACGTAGCATTCTCAGCACCACTGTCAGATCCCACGTACACCCTTCTTGTCAGGATAGTGTTTTTCTTTTCTCTTTCTTGCTTCGCATTTTTTTTATAGTTTTGCATTTAGGGTACCTACAGACGGATGTCACCAGCGTAGCGCTTCGTTCCCCCTTTTTCACTACATTTAGCCTTTTTTGTTGATACATTTGTTTTCTCTATATGTAGGTTTCCTTCCATTTCTTATTAAGCGGCATTTTTTGGTGGCGTTCATGTTGTTATTTTATTTTGGGAAGTGGGGTTCGACTGAATTGTTTAGAAACTTTCATATGCGCTTTCTTTATTGCTTCTATCATGTAGCTTGCTCCCTCCAATCTCTGCAGCTAACTGGACTGGCCTGTCCTAGATACCAATTCCATGGGGCGGCCAGCGTACCCATGTGCCGAAGATCTGGTATCTACCTTAGGGCATCATAGCTGGCTGATGCGGACAGGCTGGTTTCTTTGCCTATATTGGCTCGTTGCCTCCTAGTTACAATGTCACCTTTTGCAAGCTGCATTGGTAGAAGTTTTCGTTCTAGTTGTCGTGAATTTAGTGAGTCCTACGATTCTGGTGCTTTTTTTAACCTAAGAGACTCAAATCATGTACCAAATTCTCCATAAGCGTCTACTTGCTAACATTACCTTCCAAACCCACTGGAGTTGTAGTTTTATGATCTGAAGAGCCAAAGAATCCCCTTCTTCTTCTCCACTAGATTCGTTCCGATGTTGTGTTGTGTTTGTTTTATTTATTTATTTTTGTCTAGGCATGGTTTGTTTCAGCTTTCTTTTATTCTAGATGTAAAGCGCGTCTTTTTCGACGCATAAATAAATAAATAATCTTGACTCATCAAATCGATAAATATTGTGGAATGGCATTTCCGGAAGACCTAGGACCATGTAATGATGTGAAGAAACTGTAGCATTCATACGTTGCCCATACTGTGATCGGTCCTACTGTTTTATGCACTTTTGCCTGTGTACAATTGGTGATGAAGGTTTTTCATGAATTTCCCATAAATCATCGTACTTTGCATATTTGGGACATTGCTGGTGCATCACGAGATGTCGACAGGGAATATGCAGTGAAATCATCAGCAAACTCCAAAAAAGTTCAGATATGGGAAATCTCTATGGAAATCTGATACCATAGTAAAAGTTCAAAAACGCGATAAGCACGGGAACCGAACCCGTGGCGTCGCAGGTGAAGCAGCACCTCTACCATTGCGCCGCGCAGGTCATAACACATGCTCCTTGCGCAGCCTTGGTAAGTTCGATGCTCTGACTCTTAACCATTACACCGTCTTACTAGTTCACCTCAAGGATTCGGCAAAAACAAAACATATTCTAGTACTATTTGTAGATGGAGAATCTTCCTATAGTATTCGTTCTTGCCGTTCCGACGTACCGTTCAGACAGACGTTCCCTTGTGAGACGGAAAAAACACTGACTAGCCTATCGGTTGACCACTGCAAGCTACCGTGTGGAACAAATACACGCTCAACTGCCTCTATGAGATCAAGTAAAAGTGGAGTGCGTGGCGAATTCCAAAAGGATTGAATAACACCGACCTTTATCCCTATGTTTATGTAGGCCTATTGCTCTAGATGATCACTTTGTTTTACCGAGCATAGTATACCTCTGCCATAAAGTTAGCTTAAGGTAAGATGTTTATCATTGTTTTCTACTGCTGAAGAAAAAATAGATGTCAGGTATCATGAAAGTGCGAAAATTACTATGCAGAAACCCTGTATCAGACGTCATTAAGAAGTAAAGGCTCTGTACTCTTCTTCTTTGTATAAGACAATGGTGCCCAACTCAATAACATGGTAGTGATTACCTCCCTGAAGCTTCTCCTGCAGCTGGTTGAGCAGGAGGTGCTGCGAGGTTGTTCACGAAAGGAGGAGCATCTACAAGCAAATGATACAAAGCCCGTTCGATGAATTCAGTGTCTAGAAAATCTGAAGCTGTTGAGAATCAACGTACTGTTCCTGGCACCCGGCGGAGGTCCTTGTGACAATGAAGGCCGTGAAGGCGGTGGACAAGGGAAAAACGCCTTATTGGCCGATCCGTGGTTCATGTAGCTAGCTGGAATGCTTGGCGGCGGTGGTACAGGTCCACATCCGCCCGGCATCATTGGCGGCGGAACAGGCATTGGCGGAACAGGCATTCCGTGCATTCCCATGAACGGCGGCGGAGGTGGAATACCAGGAGGCATCATGACATGAGGACGGAACATCGCCGGTGGTGGGACAGGAGCTGGGTGCTTCGTCGGGCTGGTATGCTGATTGGTGCCGGGTGTCGAGGCTGAAACCCACAACATTGCACATTTTGATCGAGTTCGCAACTAGCTCAACTGTTACCGAATATGGGAGGCGGAGGAGGAGGCGGCGTGAACGGCTGCTTAGCGGATGCAGAAGCATTGCCCGCCGCGGACCTGTCCACTGATGGAGGTGGCGGTGGTGGTGGCGGCGGTGGGGGTACATTTAACTCCAGATGCGCTGCAAAGTGAACAATTGATATTGATATTTATTACAAGTTACACTCACATGTGAGAATGAATAAGAGAATGAATTAGTGTAACACAGAACCATGAAAGAAAACTAAACAGCATCAGCATTTACTATAACATTAGAAGCAAGCGCTCCGTCACGCCTATCGGCGTGCCTCGCACTTGCGCGCTTCGCGCGATGTTTACTTATTTATTTATTTATTTATCCTTGTATAATAGGATGCTGCCATGATGCGGTCGGAAGCATCATGATGTTGCAGATCACTAAGCTAAGGACAAACTGCATCAAGCTTGCTGCTCTACTTGTACAGCTTTTTCCCTACCTATGAGTACAAAAGGCTCGCACTACGTACAGTATATTGGTAGAAGCGGTCTCCCATTATTGGTACTGGACCCCCTCAATGATCTCCCCTTAGCGGACGACGTCTTCGACACGCCTTCTGAATCCCTAGGCACATGGGACGACGTCTTCGGCACGTCTACCTGAATCCCCAAGCACGTTGAGCGACGTCTTTGGTACGTCTTCTGAGCCCCAGCCACGTCATGCGACGTATTCCGCACGCCTTCTGAATGCCCTGGCACGTAGAAGACGTCTGGGTATTTTACGCTATTTTCGCGTCCCGTAATTTGATCAGTATCGATTGACGGTGATCGATACTACAAATACGAAGTTCACATTCGTGTTCAGCGATCCCGTCTACCCTCAGGGCTAAAGTTTCGGACCACCTGGACGACATCCACGAAAATCGACAGTTTGATCAATATCGATTGATGGCAATCGATACTTCAAAAGCGAACCTCAGATTCGTGTTCAGCGACCTCGATTGCCCCATGGCTGAAGTTCCCAGGCAGGGAGATGTCTGGGTATTTTCGTTATTTTCGTGAACTAATTTCCCCACCTCCCCCCCCCCCCACCCCACTCCCCCATTTTGCCCCTATTTTATGATTAATTTCCGCGGCGGCGGCGCCGATCGATAGTATGACTCAGCGCTTAGAGTGCTACTACAGAGTATATGATAAAATAAAACAATGGAAGGATGAAATTAAGAGCTAGATATGCGGAAATTCATGACTGGGCTAAATGCGTGGAGAAACGTATTTTACGTACCACTGCTACACCTGTGATTTTTCTTCTGCATTCTAGAGTTGGTAGCGCTAAGGCCTATGTTATGTTTCGGGACGGCTGGCGTAGCATTGGAGCGCGTTTCCCGCGCCTAACTCCATGGGACGACAGCCTTCCTGCTGTGCACTGCACCGCGGACGGCTGCCGTCCCCCGGCCGGGAAATATAACAGCCCCCTCGTCGTCTGTCGGCGGCGATCCGCGGACGGCGGGTGTGGCGGGCCGCAACGAGTGGCTCGGGGCGGGGTCCCGGCGCCATTTCCACCCTTCCGCGGGAGTATAACATAGGCTTAAGACAACACTACGGTGAGTGCCAACGGGTGGTGCTTCTATAGTCAAAATTGCCAGTTCTTAAAAGAGTTTTCCTTGTGAAACTAAACTGTACTCCTTCCAAAAGTTCAATCGGCCCTTCCTCTTTGAACTAAATATGGTGGTACGATATTCTAGGATAGGTCTAGTATAAGTTGTGTACGCCTTGAGTAGCTTTTTGGCATATAAGGCCTTAAGCTTTAGGCCTTAAGCTTTTTGGCGTATAAGCAGCGAAGGAGCAGCGAAGGAAGCTTGTACAATTGCGTATAGGCCTTGTTCACAATGTTATTACACTTCCTATTGAACTTAACAACAGATAGTTCCCATCGAAGAAAAATTCTAATATTCACCTACAAAACATGGACTGCAACCAGAAAGCAACACCTACCTGAGGCAACTGGAACGGGTGGAGGCACCGGAATGACATTCATGGGCTGGAACTGCGATGATCGAGAGTAATTGGTCGATTCTGCGCCTTTAGCGGCGTCGTGGTCGGGTGGCGACTCTGTAGCGTAAGGTTAGGCAAGCGTAGAAATGAGGAGGCGAAGCGAGATACCTCCATCAGACGAATCGTCGCAGTAAACCGGGGGTACGGGAGGTGGTCCAGGAAGCATTTCGCTACTCGGAACTGGCTTCACACCGTTTTCGTTCTAAAACATTTGCCGTTACATCAAGGAAAGAGAAAACCCAATGAGGAACTCCAACAGAGCTTGTTACAGTTTCCTGCGACGAAAAGGATTGAGACTGGATCCGAACCGTCCGATCTTGATGCTTACCACTTTACATCACGGTGTTTACCTGCTACCACCAATCGGTAATATCAGGATGCATAGGAGATCAACTTAATCGTTGGCGAAAGGGGGCGGCTGACCCTGTTACTTAGTGAGGTCCCACATGAGAATATAATGTTCGAATAAAATACCAACAATCTCAACCCCATTTTGAGTGCAAATCAGGAAGTCTTAGGCCTCTCTCTATCTTTGCATAGTTTCGAGAAACTTTTATGTGTACAATGAGTGCCCTCAATTGTATTTATTTATGTATATATAGTAATGATTATCACAGAAGCGTGCTGATAGGTCAATAAGAAATGAACGCTGATGTTGCGCTGAATCAACCAGTGAGAAAGGCCCGAAAGCAGAGGATAGGGGCGGAATGCCACCCGGCCCAGGGCTTTGACGGGAATAAAAACTGCTTACAACGACATGTTAGCCCTAGAACAATCACTATCTTTTAGTTAAAATTTAAAGCGACCAACGTTATTTGACTTCGGATCTGGTATTTCCTTGGCTTTTTCTTCATCATCCAACGGCATCGGAGGAGGCGGAGGTGGTGGCGACGGTGGCTGGCCCACAGAGGGATCCATTTGGCTTCCAGCCTATAGGTGAATAATATCGTCAAATAAAAATCGTACCGAATAAGATTCCTACCTGCTTAAGCAACTCCTGTGCTCCCGCTCCGACAAAACTCGAGAGATTGTTCAGCGACTCCAGGTCAATAGCGTCCATGCTCATCAGACCATCACTGCTCTGAGGTTCGTTCTTCGATCCGCTTTTCTTGGACTCCTCCGTCGTTGCCGCATCGTCTGCTACCTCCGAGCCACTGAAATAACAACAGAAAATCCCTAAGCGATTCTCAAGATAAAAATGGAACAGGAAACATTTGGGAATGACTTAGTGGTGGATGGCTTGACTGGTTTGGATAGAAAATCTGAACTGAAAACTTCGATTCGGACTGCTGGCGGTAGCTGCCATCTCATGCAACTGCTACCTACCAGATACGAAACGCCAGAACGGAACAGTCTCTGTTTCCGTAAACTCCGGAACATCGAAATGATCAATTATACCCAACTCTTAGCTTGTACACTTTATTCCTAAAGAGAAAGGATTTTCCAAAGCTTTATAAAAGCATTCCGTCATCTCCCAGCAAGGATTTTCGTGTGTCTCCCCCATAAGACTTATACATTGCTAGGTCAATGTCTGCGAAAGCAATGAAAAGGAACGCACCGAGCTCTCTTTCTCTTCTCAGAAGAGACTTTCTCCATCACTTTCCTGCGGATCAGTTCCCGGTCTTCATCCGACAACGACGGGTTCATCATAAATCGCGCAACCACGTCTTTGATTTCTCCTGAATTGCGTAATATTTATTTATTTATTTATTTATTTACATGCTAACTGCGCACAAACATCGAAGGTTTTCAATGGAAACAAATTTACAAACCTACTTCGGATAGTATCTGTCTGGATTGCCGATTTCTCCGTGAGGGATTATTTAAGTCGCTAATTTCGAACGCGATTTTCGTTTTTGGTATTACGGTGAACTCTGGTAGGTTAAGGGTTAGATAGAGGGTAAAAACATAAAATGTAAGGAATCCGTGGTGCTATGTTTGTATGTTGCTATGCCGTCGTTCGCTCATTTCGTTTTGTATAGGTCCTGACACGATTACCTTAGTTGCAAGTAGTTACGAATTTCGCGCATTACCGTACCCCAGCGCCTATAAAAGGCGCGTCCTCAGTAGTTGTAGTCTCTTTCTGCGCTTGTCCGGACCGCGAGCGGCGGCTCTCCAAATAAAGGCTTGTGAAGGACGACCTAGACTTTCGACACCCCGGCCAACGCGACATAGGGGCCGAACCGAAGCAAGTCTACGACCTGACCGCCGAGTGTCCTGCTTTGGACTGGCGAGAACCTGCCATCAGGAAAGGCAGAGAGACGTCTCCAAAAGGAGCAAGAGAATCTACTGCTCCTGCTCACTGGAGACAGACACCATAGCGATCGGTGCGATTGTTGTATTGAGTGTCCGCGTCGTGGTTGCAACGACAGGAGGGACAAGTGACAATACTGAAGCACTGTGTTCCAGTTATCGCTATGGAGTCTGACGCACAAATGGCGGACGCGGAGCTGGAGCAATTCTTGTTGGAAGAGCCAGTGGCGTCGGAGCAAATTGCGTCGATGAAAGCGTCAATTGACCGCCTTGTCGGAACGGTGCAAGAAATGGCGCAGAAAACTGCTCTGCAGGTAAGAATTTCACAGTTCACTATCAGAGACAAAGTGTCCGTGCTGATGGAACTGCCTACCACGGTAGCAGAGCTTATACGCGCCAGCGCACCATCAGAAGATGTCAGCAGTGATGCCCCCGACAAAGTGAGGAGAACACTCGCTCAAGAGTGCGCTGTAATAGAAGGGGAGCTAGAAAAGCTTGATTTCGTGCAGAAGCAACTCAAAGAGATCGCCTCGAAACTGAATACAACGTTAGCTGACGCGTTGGATGAATATTCGGTGCAGGCAGAACATGATGATCGTTGCATGCGCGAACTAGCAGAACTGCTCGCTGTAAGCTCTACGGAAGTGGTTGGCAGTGTAAAGCAATTGCTGGAAGTAGCCTCTCGGAATGGCCGAGAAAACGGCGAAAGGCAAGATGCAGACCCAGCAAAAGTACTTCAGGAAAGAGCGTCATCGGCAAGAGCAGCAACCGAAGTCGTAGTCGAGCAGCTCAATCGACAAGAGTTCGAGAACGTAGAATACCATGCGACGTTCGATCCCATCGCTGCGGCCCAAGGCAAGTTACGAAGTCTGCCTAACGAGTTCATGCTGAAGAATTCATTCCAGCAACCAAAGACGAGCGAGCTGCAGCCGAAGCCGAAGGGAGGCCGCCTGAGTCCA
Source organism: Heligmosomoides polygyrus bakeri (assembly GCA_947359475.1). Classification (NCBI taxonomy): domain Eukaryota; kingdom Metazoa; phylum Nematoda; class Chromadorea; order Rhabditida; family Heligmosomidae; genus Heligmosomoides; species Heligmosomoides polygyrus. The sequence goes on along the minus strand of OX375866.1, from coordinate 26,134,299 downwards.
CCTATGCCACAAAGCAGGCACCAAGGTGAGTATAATAGCGGAGACTCTCCTACATATCCTGAATTTAATCTGGCAAAAATGTTCGCGGCCATGACCCTGCCTGAAGTGGAAACGTTCGACGACTCCAAAGGCAATAGGTTCAGCGAATTTGTCACCAAGTTCAGGATGAAATATGAGGGCTTGGGATTGAGCGACGAGATGTTGAACCACCTACTCTTTTCTAAGCTGGATGGGTACCCTCGAGTAGTGGCGGAAGCTCTGCCCAGGTCCGTTAGGGAAGGAAGTTTCGAGACCATGGTGAGGGCACTGACCGAGAAATTCAAAGAGAATGATTCCGCGACGCAGATTAAGGCGTACATGGCTCTGAAAACGCTCCGTAAGCGAACGGACATCAGTAGCTATTGCGTGGAGTTGGAAAGACTAACGCAGAAAGCCTATCCACGTGCGTCCGAAGCGGAGCTGTCGTGCACTAGAGCAGGGGAACTGGTGGCACAGTTGGTGGACTGGCCGGAATACCTGCAGCTCTACACGACTATGGAATTGGCACCTCGGGAATGCGCTTACGAAATGGTGAAGAGCCTAGCGCAACGTTGCGAGCGCAGCAGAGAGCTGGCAAGAACGGCGAAGGCAACAACGGAGGCGCTGAGGCCACGCACCTTCCAGCAACGGAAAGGAAGTGTAGCAAACGTGGTTGAATCGCAGTCGAGAACGAGTCAACGGCCGATGGCTAATGAAACCGAGGAAGGAGACGGCTCGGAGAAGAGGAAGAAGAAACAGCCTAAGTGTTTCAACTGCAATGAGAGCGGTCATTTCAGACGTGACTGCAAAGCTCCAAGAAAGGTGGGAGAAAGTGACAAGACAACTGCTCAACGCAGGAAGGCAGAAGGGCCGAAAGTGTTCACAGCGTCCTTAGACAAGTGGCTTTGCGGTGCAGTAGAGTCAGCATGGCGTAAAGACGGCCTGGTCGGGGAGCGTACGGTGAGAAATGTGAACCTGTTGGGGCTGTCCAAGAAGGCACTGCTGGACACTGGTTCCCAAATAAGCATAGTTCCTCTCGAGATGCTTCGAGCAGCCAGAGAAGCGGGTTTCGACCTGAACGCAGATGTCGAAGAAGTCCCCATAAGATGTCAGGATGCTGTTTATGATGCTTCAGGAAACCGTATGAGGTTCAAGGGCGCAGTACAGCTTACTTTGCAGCTCGAAGGTGATGCTAAACAACGAGTCTCGCTGTTTGTCATGGCTGGAGGGGACGATATGATAGTGCTCGGAACCAATGCATTGCATCTGTTGGGCTTTGGCCTTACGAAGGTCACTGAATCCCCCTACCTTCAACCACACCCGAATGAACGGGGAAAGTGCTCAACAGCAAACAGTGCTGGGACGAGTCAACGGGAGCAGCGGAAATTTGCGGACACTACAACTGTGGTGGTTAGCAGAAGGGCATATATTCGTCCCGGGGAGACAAAATTGGTGGCCATAAAGTGCAACCAAAAATCGAAGGAAGGAATCGTTTGGTCAGATAATGACCTGATTCCGGATATGGTGTGCACGGATCTGGGCAACACTGTGGACGTAGCAGTATCAAACAACAGTACCGACGCGAGGATATTGCGAGCTGGACAAAAGGTGGGGAATTACGAGCCGATACGCGTCACAGAACTCGAGCCTGTCAGATGCCAACAAATGCTAGAAAGAACCGCCGCACAGGTTACGAACAGAGAGCAAGAGCTTCTAGACATGCTAACGAGCAAGCGTGGGAGCAAACTCGATGAAGACTTGGAGAAGCTCGTAAAGCGATTTGCGGACGTGTTCGCGGTCAGCGAACAGGAGTTGACACAGACAGCTTTGGTAGAGCATACGATAGAGACGGGAGACGCAAAGCCAATTAAACAAAAAGCCCGTCCAATTCCAATGTCAACTCGAGTAGAACTGCGTCGGATTCTGAACGATTTGCAGGAAAGGAAGATTATCGAATCGAGCAAGGCCAGTTGGGCTTCCCCAATTGTACTGGTCCAGAAAAAGGATGGTACCTTGCGGCTTTGTGTAGATTATCGCAAAGTGAACCAAGTAACCAAGGTCGATAGCTACCCACTGCCCACAATAGATACAATGCTTCAAAGTTTACGGGGGAGAAAGTTTTTCTCCACACTCGACCTATCTTCAGGATACTGGCAAATAGCCCTTTCCGAGTCCGCCAAAGAAAAGTCGGCGTTTACAACGACGGAAGGGTTATATCAATTTCGGGTGCTGCCATTTGGACTATCCTCATCGCCAGCTGTATTTCAGCGACTTATGCACTTGGCGCTAGGAGAGCTACTAGGCGAGGAAGTCTTCTGTTATCTGGACGATGTAATGATAGCCACGGAAACCGAGGAAAGGCACCGAGCAATGCTTGAAAAGGTTTTCGCTGCTCTGAGGGCAGCTGGGCTAAAGTTGAACCCCAAAAAGTGTGTCCTGGGAGAAACCAAGGTAGAGTTTCTGGGTCACGTAATAGATGGCCAAGGACTCCACATGGATCCAGCAAAGGTGCAGGCCGTCGTCAATTATCGATTGCCGCGATCTCGCTCTGAGCTGCGCACTTTTCTCGGAATGTGCTCCTACTACAGAAAATTCGTGTTAGGATTCTCCAAAGTAGCGGCTCCGCTCCACGAATTGACATCTGAGAAGGCACCGTTCGAGTGGACAAGTACTCGTCGGGTATGCTTTAACAAATTGAAAGAAATAATCACCACAGCACCTGTTCTGGCACAACCAGATATAGAAGGAGCTAGAAGTGGAAGAAAACCTTTTAAAATCTACACGGACGCAAGCTACGAAGGACTTGGGGCAGTCCTCAGCCAGGAGGGGGAAGATGGGCTATTACACCCTGTGTTTTTCGCCTCCAAAGGACTGAACAAGAGCGAGAAGAATTATCATGTCACCGATTTAGAGGCCCTCGCAGTGGTATTTGCTCTTAGGAAATTCCACGTTTTTGTCTACGGATTGCCGGTTGAAGTCTTTACGGATCATCAGGCGTTGACAGCTCTGTTTAAAAGAACCAATCTCTCGGCAAGAGTTCTAAGATGGGCCCTCGAGCTGCAGAAATACAACGTAAAAGTTGTCTACCTTAAAGGCGCAGCAAATAAGGTGGCAGACGCCCTAAGTCGTGGGACAGCACCACTGAATGACTGCTCGGAAGGCGAATCAATTCCGAACGAAGTAATAGTTGCGGCTATGGTGAACGAATCTGAATGGACGACAGAGCTTCGTGAACACCCAGTCTATGGAAAGATAATCGAAGACCTGGAAGCTGGGCAGCTTGCAAACGATGTAGTGTTCCCCGAAGTGACGCGTAAGTTCAAAGTCGCGGACTTTATGTTAGATCAGGGAACACTGGTCATACTCGAAAATGACACCCGAAAAAGAATAGTGCCCCCTTCGAAACGTAGAGCGCTGTTTGACGAAGCACATTCAGGAGTGCTAGCGGGTCACTTTGGCGCGAAGAAAGTCAAAAAGCAGCTCTCGAAGACATTCTTCTGGGAAACCATGAGCAGAGATGTCTTCAGATGGTCAGAAGAGTGTCGAGAGTGTCTATGCTACAACGCGCGCCCATCCCTGACCCCGCCACTAAAGCCAATCGTAACCTCGAAGCCGTATGAAATGGTTGGTATTGATGTTCTGGAAATGGGGCAAACGTCAAGTGGGAACCGTTACATTCTCACTGTCGTTGATCACTTTTCCAAGCTGGCGGGAGCGTACGCGATGCCAACGAAGGCAGCGGAAACAGTTGCCAGAGTGTTTTTCGAACGATGGGTCGCAGAAGGGTGTCGTCAGCCAAGATGCCTGCTCTCCGATCAAGGGGGAGAGTTCGACAACAGGCTGATGGAAGAGCTTGGTACCATGTTGGGAATCCAGCGTGTATTCACTAAAGGGTATAATCCTCGCGAAAATGGGATCACCGAGAGGTTTAACAGGACTCTCATAGGTATGCTAAGGAAGAAGGTGCAAATTCCAAGTGAGTGGGATAGAATTTTGCCGTATTGCGTCTTTGCGTACAATACGACACCGCACGAGTCGACAGGCGAGTCCCCATTCTTCGTGCTACACGGATTCGATGCATACGTACCATGGGAGGCTGTTCCAGAGCGACAGGTCACCAAGTATATGGTCGACGTTGATGCATACGCGCATGAAGTCGCTGAGAGCACCAGGATAGCGCGAGAGTACGCACGTGAGACTAACGATAAGATGAGGACGAGAATGAAAGCTGCCTACGATGAGAAGCACAGAGTCAGTGAATCCCCTCTTCAACCTGGAGATCGAGTCTACATGAAGATTCCCAGCGAAAGACAGAAGCTCAATCCCAAGCTCACAAACCCATGGGAAGGACCATATAGAGTTATTACAGTTAGCGAAAATAGCGCGCTGATCACTCTCTAGGTCACAACAAGGAACCGATAAGGGTACCTTTTGATGGGTTACGGAAACTGCCAAAAGGAATATCAGATGCACCACTGACAACGCGTAGAACTAGAGGGAAAAGGGGAAGGCCTCGTAAAAACAAAACACCTTCATGTTCCCGAATTCTATGCAAAAGTGCTTCTGCTTCCAGGATCCTCCTTGGAGTGGATCACCCGCTGCACCTTCGTCATCGATGTCAGTGTGCTCTCTTCAATCAGATGGCTCACGTGGCGCTCCCGAGCTTGACTCATCCGATGGCTAGGTCCAAAAAAGTCCAGGACATGTTCCAGCTAGCCAACGTCGCCTCGATATCAGAGCAGACCTGCTGGGGTGACGAGCGCAAGGAGGAGGAATTACGGAAGAAAAATTCCTCGTACATCACCTCGTACGGACTCGCTCTGGCTGTGGACGCTCATCGCCGTCGGTGCCATCCATATGCAGAGGCAGTGGAGCGAGCACGTGGAAAGAGATTCGACCATTCGGCTGTATTTGAGACGCCAGTCCCATTCGATCTGGGAGAACACCTTACGACGGCCATCGCAATGCTCGATCGCGTGAGGATACCAGGAGCGGTCGCCAATGACCAGGACATCTTCCTTGCGGTGCCACAACCGTTCTCTAGGGTGCATCCCGACGTGGACTACCCTGACAACGTGGTTCCCTTCGTATATCAGGACTGGAGTGCGCTGGCGCACAAGTTGATCTCTATGCCGATCACGACGTCCATTATTGTGGTTTGGCCAGACACCACACCCGAGAGTCGCGAGATGCGGCAGGTCCTGATCGCGCTTGAGCGCCACCTACAGTGTGGAGGAGCCCTGGCTTTCTTCCCGTCGCCTTACGAGGACGAAAACATCAAGGAGTGGACACATATGGGACGAGTTTGCGCCGAGTTTGTGAAATATATGACAGCACCTGAACGCTCCTTCGATGCCGTTGTCCGCGACCATTACAGCGACGTACTGGAGCAAGCGCCGTTCACACATCCGGCGTGTTGTCTCGGCACTCGCCCCCGAAGCGGGAAAGCGCTGTTCTCCGGCCGCCAGATCCTCCTGTTCCTCCAGAAACTGAGGCTGACGGTAAACGATTTGATTCGATTAGACGAATTCGATTTCGCGTCGCCGGAGCTTAAGGATCATCGCCGCAGGGAAAAGATGCTCAGAAATAAGAGACGTCGGGACGAGCATCGGCCCAACTTCTGGGTCATTCAGGACCCAGAGCGACGCCGCCGCGAACTTCCGTTAACCTTCAAGGAACCAGGACGCCAACGCCACTACCAACCAGCGAGGAAGGATCGAGACGCCGCCACCAGCACCTCTGATAACCGCCACAAGCCGAACAAGGACTACCCCAGGAACGACGCCCCTTCGAAGAGAATGGAACCAAGGAAGCGCCACCATAGTCGCGAGAAGTAGCCGGTCATCGTCGGGACGACTCTCCGTCCACGGGGGGCATGTAAGGAATCCGTGGTGCTATGTTTGTATGTTGCTATGCCGTCGTTCGCTCATTTCGTTTTGTATAGGTCCTGACACGATTACCTTAGTTGCAAGTAGTTACGAATTTCGCGCATTACCGTACCCCAGCGCCTATAAAAGGCGCGTCCTCAGTAGTTGTAGTCTCTTTCTGCGCTTGTCCGGACCGCGAGCGGCGGCTCTCCAAATAAAGGCTTGTGAAGGACGACCTAGACATTCGACACCCCGGCCAACGCGACAAAAAGACGGCGTTACTCAATCCTTTCTGGGTGGGGGCCACGCACTCTATTTCCACAGTATGTCTAGAGCCGATTTGAATGCGTACTCGGTCTCTCAGTGATTGCAGTGGCCGCCCGATGAACAATTAGTGACTTGCCCTTCCCAGAGAAGTTTGGCACCAATTCAAGGACCAGGAGGGATGGAAGGCTTGGTTCGTCTAGACGGAAAATCCTAACCGAAAACCTGGTATATGGTACAACTCCTGCCCGGGCCAACCAAGCATTTCATTCCTCTGGGACGGTGAATTGGTACGAGACTCGTACAGGACGGATAAAATGCTGAAAAGTTCAACGACAGATCGGCCGTTTACCGTCTAGGCCGAGTGCGCATTCAGTTCGCCTCCACGACATCCTGTAGAAGTGGAATGCGTAGCGCATTCCAAGAGGGATTGATTAACGCCGTCCTTTATGTGTATTAAACCAGAACAAATGTTCTTTTATTGCAGCCTCTCTGCGCAGCACTATTAAATATGTTCTCACAGGCCCAGAAGAACACCGGAGAACACCGGACATGAGTTCCAAGAACACCGGACATGAGTAGGTTTCCCATAGCTACTGTACCAAAAAACGGATCTTATCTGCGCAATAAGCGCTTCAAAACCCCCTGGCTACCGCAACCGTAAGTGCCGAAATTTCAAAAACAGATAGTACACTCGTGACGTGCACCCCCAATTAAGCCCCTGAGCAAAGTTATGGCAAAAAAAAATCGTCTCTACAGTCATGAAAGTAAAGTAGTACCGAAACTTCCTAATTTATTGGTCTTTAGATAGCTGTGGGCTAATTTTAATCTTACTATTGGCATTTCCATGATAACTTGATTGTTCAGGGAACGTTTTTTTAACAGACGTCAAAAATGCAGGTACCTAGTGCAACTTACTTGGATTGCTGTTCAGCTGTATAAACAGAAGTAAATCAGGCAGCGTGTCGATCTCTTCAACGGATGGGACCTTCGCTGGTTCTTTGCTGGCTTCCTTACACATGATGAAGAACCTAGGACTCAAGCAAATCGGGAAGATCATGATTTGCCTGATTATCAACACTGGAAAATAGTGAACATACTTTGATGGAAGCAAGTTATCTGCCTCCCCAACGGGAGCGTAGTCAATTGGTGGTGGTTCCGGAGGTGTGGCAGGCCCGTAGTCGCTTACTGGCTGTGGATCTTGTTGTTGAGTTTGTGACTGTGACGGGAGGCTTTTCGTCTCCGTAGCTGAGCTTTGCACAGTCTCCGGAAGCACATTGGGAGGGTTACTCCTCGGCGAATAATCTGAAACGCAACCTCCTCAGCAAAAATACGAATGTGAAGAACCAGCACAAAGAACCAACCGCCTCTCAAGTCCTTGTCATCCTCGTTGGACTGACGACCGCGACCAGCTGAATCGTCTGGCCGAGACAGCTCCGGCCTGAAATTATAGAAATTCTAAAAAAACTACCGAAAGAAATGGTACACAAAATGTAACACCTTGTGTTCTCCGAATCACGTGGCGTTGTTGCATACTTGGGAGTGGAAGTGTGAGAACTGGACTTTAACCCAACATTGCTGTAAGCACGAAGCTGAGGATCATGCGGACTCGTACTGAGCACAGTTTCCCTGCTGAACGACGTCCTGTAAAAGCTCCTTTTAAGGACTGAAATAAAGTGTCGGAAGAGCTTACGGTCTCCCTCCAAAGAGAACACTGATCAAGGAGGACATCTGTCACTTACTCAAGAAGCGTCTGTTCTCGAGCCTTCCCTTCGCCATAGATCACCATTACACACATAATCATCGCAGGATGGTGAGTTGGCAGTCCAGGACCATCGAACGGCAACAACATCGCTGAATTATAGGCAACGGTTAGATATTGATTTCATTTCCAACAACGGCTTTAGGGTTCCGTAGACTCGCTAGTCTACAAAACAATTATGCGTGTGACACCTTCCCATAAGCGTTAACAATTTTCCAGCCAACGGTTCTCGTCATACTTCAAATGCGTTCTACATCTGCTCTTATTCACTTATTTCATGCACTCATGGGTGCGCCACAAGTCAACAAACGTCAACAAACCATGAAGAAAGAACCAACATCATTGTGTCAAGAACACAATTAAGAGAACAAAGAATGAACACGAATGAAAACACAACTAAGGTAGAAAGCTGTGGGGTTTGACTGTCTTGTAAATAATGCTGATCTTACAAATCTTACAAATTTTGTTATACCAAATTCCAGCAAGATCCATGTAGGGCTGTCAGCAGCATCTGCAACCGCCGCTGTCGCTTGACACAGTAGACCAATTGACTCTATTCATCGGACAGGCATTCAGAACCACACCTCTCGTTCATCTCGCGGAATACAAGTCAAGTTAATGCTATGGGTGGGTTGCTGGTGTGCCCCAGACATCCTGCGGTCGGCTATTAACCCGCTCTACCGAACGTCATAGGAAACAACAAAACAAAAAACACAAAACCGAAGAGGAGGACCATAAATGAAGCCGATTGAGGCGAATCGGCTTCATTTATGACGGTATTCCTTCTTCTACAGTGAGGAATGCCAACCTTAACCTGGCTACCCTTTCCGACCGACGGAAGAAATTTGACCTTATATTGATGTTCAAGATCCTCTCCGGTTCCTGCGTGATTGCGGCGGATAGGTTTCTCACTGCAAGACCGTCCATCACAAGGGGTGGTCGGCTGAAACCAATTGCCCCTAAGGCTAGGTTGAAGCTTAGATCAAATTTTTTTCATCAACAGAGCTACTTCCAGCTATATGAAATTTACTAAAAATCGCACTCCTCCATGCTCAGTGCTTTCGTTTAAAAACATGGTCAACAAGTACCTGGATCCATTTTGTTAATTGTTATTCTTTCGCTCTGTCTGAGCCTTTTACCCAGTTCTTCTTTTATGTTGTTCACTGTTCGTTCTTTTAATAAGTTCCACTCTCTTTATTGGACTCCAAAATTTCCTTTCCAAGGTTGTGTTATTGTTACATGAGTTCTCATGTAATATATATATATATATATATATATATATATATAACCGGATGGCATAATTTCGACTCTCTGATACTTGAAAATCGGTGTGGATAAGCCCGAAACCCCGAAAGTCACCCGTCACTTCCGTGACGGTTTCGAGGACTAGGCTCTGTTTTTATAGTGTCGTTTAACGCCGGAAACGGTAGAGCTAAATAGCTGGGCTATGTGTCGTTACTGAAAACCTCCCAATTCCCATGCCTTTTCACCAAGTTACGGCACTAGTCATTGACATGCTGATTTCTAGACCTGAGGCCGGATTCATCAAAGTTACTGCAGTAACTTTAACGGAGAATTGTAAGCAAAGAGCTCAGATAACGCGGCTTATCAAGCGATATGGTGAGCGATAAGCCGCGTTATCTGAGCTTCTCGCTTTCAATTCTCCGTTAAAGTTACTGCAGTAACTTTGATGAATCCGGCCCCAGGATACACGTGGGGGGGGGGGGGGCAATCGGAGATATTCGATCAGCAGAGGAGCAACGGTAACTCGTGGGTTGCTCATGAAGATCGTCCCCGTAAGATGCAGCTGTAGTTAAGTGGTTCCATGTATACGACCAAATCGATCAGGGCTCTCTGCACTCATCTAATATTCTGACTTATGAGTTGTCTTTAGTAATAATTAAAAAACGCCTGCTGTATCTAAAAATTATTAAAGAATTTTTAAAAAACTTAAAATTACTAAAACCCTAAATTTTATGTCTCGATTGTTGAAGGCCTTGGTAAAGCATGGAAGATAAAGCAAAGCTAACCAACATTTCGGAGTAAACACAGCTAAAAAAATATTAAGGATTTTCGTATGTCACCTACAAGCAGCATCTCGCAACAATTGGTCGAAATATTGTTATTTTGTATACACCTCACAGCATAATAGCGCTATGAGGATGGAAGGTGACAAGAGATAATCAAATCCTATTTGAACTGCACCACGGTTTTCATTTGAACAGGGAGCAGTCCAAAGTTGAGCGCGTATTTAGCGTACACACAATGGTGAGTGGTGGCGAGCTGATGGACGCCAGCCAGCGTTGTTGTCCTTCCCAACATTAACATGAATTCACCGACCCCAGATAGATGGTATAGAGTTGATCGGCCTGAGCGGTACCAGAACAAAGTGCTCTTCATACGCGGTACATACACGTTCAGCGCCTTCTACGACTACGCTACTGCGATATCACACAACCTGCTTAACACGACACGACATTAGCTCTAGACAAAGGAATGGGACCCACCTGGCGGCTCTTCTCCAGGAGCCAACGGCAGTAGGTAGATATCCTTGAAGCATGAGTCTGCCGGCACATCAACCGCAAAATAACGACCTTTACGTCGCATATCTTCGTATATAGAAATGTATCTCTGCTCTCCTTCCAAATCGGCTAAAAAGAACGAATAGAATGCAAAATCAATGAAAGAATGCATCTAAGACCTCACCTGGTCTAGTCAACCGCAACACAACAACATGGTGCTCTCCGTTCTTCACTGTCTCCAGAATGTAGTCAAACACAATAACGGGCACAATACGTCCCTAAATAACAGATAAATTCTATGGATTTTTGTTCGAATTTAGCTCTAGTTTTTTCTCTTTGCACACAACGATTAAGAAAAACGGGTACTTATGAAGCGAATGGCCCGTGCGCGAAAAAAAGGCTCTTAGTTGGGCTCTGTGTTCTCCTCCGCGGACACCAAGGAGAGCAGAGACCTGCCAGGGGAAGAAACTCCAGGATGTGGTCAAATTTAGCACAGGTGTGGTAGGAGCACATCCTAGCCTACCTGTATGGGCACGGGCCCTCCGCTTCATAAGTACCGAAAAACGACTGCAGAAGAATTAATACGAAAAAATCTAGTATTCAGACCGAAGAGGTGTGCTAAAAATAAAATGAACATGCATCCATACCCTGATACGCAGCACAGGTGGGAGCTTTGGTACCATTCGATACGCAATTGGATTTGAGATCAGACTCAACGTCGTCGTCATAGTCGTAGTGTTCATGCATATCTGTCCACTCCACACGCTGGCAGGACTGAAATACGATAAATGCACATCCAAACATCAGAACAGAACGTGAAAATGTGTCTGAAGGGCATCTTTAAGAAGGATGACTAAACTAGATTCATTGCTAACTCTCATCCTACTTCAATTTGCTAACCTGGACGTCTTTGGAGTTGGTCGTGAGCTCATCCAAAGACTTGCACATACAAGCTGGTATTCAAATCAACCTTTGCACCACAAAGAAACTCTATGCATATTTATTATAAGCAGGATGGTGGGTCTAACTTTTGCAGCCTGAACCTTCCCTATCCAGAAACCCCAAACTCTAAAGCATCTGGATAGAAAGGCATGATTTGGTGAGGTAAACAAAGCTCATGAAAATGTATTCCTAAATGAATGAACTGATGTACTCAGGGACGATGCAAACTCGGATTCGCTTTCGCGGCGGGGATCCTCTGGTTAGGCTATTGTAGAGCTTTAGAACTACCCGGAGTCGATAACGATATGGCTACGAGTTTCTCCTGAACAAAAATTTGGTCTATATCCCACTACACTGACGATTTACAGTAGCACCACCAGCAAAACATTACTAAACCAAACTATGCTTGTTGATTTCCCTCTTAGAAGCTAACCAAATTGCAGAGAAAGGTAGCGTACATACGCGCTTCCGTAGATCCAATGCGCCGTTATCAGAGATGTGCGGATTTCTTGTTGTTGGAAAAAGCGAAGGAAGAAAGACGGAACGGAAGCGCTCAAAAATTGCCGAAAACCGGAATACGAAACACGGAAATGGAAATTCCGCACGTCCCTGCTCATTATCATATGATGCAAATCTAGGCTAGGGTCCAACAGGCATTGTATAAACCACACTCATTCCAAAAAATGTCGCTGGCACTGACTACACAGTTACGCTTTTGAATTATTCTGTATTCACAGTCGAATCTCTTTGAATACACTGCTGCCGCAAATCCCTTTGAAGTGCAACGTTATCCAGCCCAAACGATAAGTACATAGACGACTTGTATTGTGTACTGTTCAAAGCTGCTACAAAATACGCTACATAAGCCGGTCAATTAATGCGTCACATTCTTTATTCCCAATGAACCTCTAATAACAACAAGACAACCTATGAGCAAAGGGAATTCTAAGAAACGTTCGATCCCCCCGATACACCCTTTACTTCATTGAAATTTCGCTGTAATTCGCTCCAAATTGCAATAATTAAAGGGACCACCTCTTTCCTGACTCAAAATGACTCCTCAAAATGAGCAACTAACTTGCAATCAAGCGACCTCTAGTGACACTGTTGATCTATACGGGCATGTGGCAGCGCACCCCGAGAAGGCGCCGACTGTCGTGTGTTACCACTAGAGGAAGCTTTCGGTTCAGTCCTACCCAGGGCAGGCAAGCTTTCCACTCTTCAGCCCTCCCGGAAGTAGGTAAAATGGTGCCTAACCCCCTCTAGAAGTCACAGAACAGAGACTATTTCGTCGACTGCCCATGTCGACTGGCCAGGTCAAATACTCATTTGAATTGCCTCCACGATATCCCATAGGACAAAAAACGTAGCGGGTCCCTCGGAAGGATTGAAAAGCTCTATAGAACTTTATCCTTTATGAGTGTGGAAAAGGATGGCTCCTACACAATGCCTGCACAAAGCTTCCCTTTCGGTTCTAATGGAAAGAAATCTGCGAGTTTTTAGACACACTCTGATACAAGCACCTTGTCCCAGAAGGTGCAGCGTATATTTTAGAGTTGAGTAGTCACACAGCGCTCTAACATAAGGGTCAATGATTTTCGATAACACAGCGTAAACCACAGGTTTTTAACTTTTGTTCCGAAATGTGAAACCCTTTCCTCTTTGCCAATAATCGAGCGCCGAGCACGCTAGTGAAGTGAGTGCTGATAGCATCATGAGGTCCACCTTAACCTCATGACCGACCATCGGTCATGGGCGTATTTAAGGAGTAAACAGTGAGTAGCGAAAGGACGTCAGCTGACATCAGCCAACTCACCTGTTCCAAGGAAGAAGAGTATCACGAGAACCAGTTGGTCTCCAAGAGGTCTCCAATGGAGAGTCAAATCTAGGGTACGGCGCGCTGAATGAACAGAATCACAGATTCTTGGTGTGCAAACAGAGAGGTAATTCAAACACTTTTGCAATTCTAATTTCCTAAAGAAGTTAATCTTTTCTTATGTTTTATATTGAATGGAGGGACTGATTCTTCAGTTAACCTAAGGTTTGTGCTTTTCTAGACTGAAACGTACCGAGTTTCCTCTTCACGAGTGTCTTGAAACACGGGCGAATCGCCAGCTGCACAACCGTATGATCCAGCGTACTCGTCGTCCGAAGCGCATGCTGCACCAGTGCTCTCCGGGCTGCGTATTCGTTTCTCCGGACTGCGTATTCGCTTCTCCGGACTGCGCGTCCGTCTCTCTGGGCTGCGTATTCGCTTAACCTGGATGACAGAAACATCCTAAACGGATTGTGGTTGTGATCAGCTCAGTATTAAGGGTAATTCGACAGCTTGGATATGAGGGTACCTCATCAAAACTTTGATCTTCGTTGTGCCATCTATAATCTGCGTCCTGAATCGGCTTCCTTTCAGTGTACGCGTACGGGACGACCTTCTCAACAGGTAGCATCTGAATGAGGCACATGGGAAAGGGAAAGAAGCCACAACAACCAATCATCCAAAAATACGGAAGCGATGACTAGAAATGACCAGCTGAAGGGAAAACTGCTGCTCTAGCTTTGGCAGTTAGAGACTGTAGGAAGCGAAGGCCTTACCAGGGAATGACTTGACCACACATGAAATTTTGAATAGGGACCAAAGCCATGTGAAAGAGTTTAAAACGCTGGTTACAAATATGGAACTCAAAATTGCTAAGTGCGTTTTTCTAAACGAGTTCTTCATTTAGAAAAAAATGTAGTAAACGAGGTGAAACGGTATCCAGATTCCCGACCCTTGCTACCAGTACTCAAAATAACTACGAAAAAAATGAAATAAGATAAATAATAATAAATAAAATAAATAAAAATAAAATAATAATGAAATATAAAATACAAAATAATATCATAATAATAAAACAAAAGCAATAAATAACAAATAAAAATACAACATATGCGCAAAATTGCGAACGCGCTCCTGATCTCAACATTCTCACCTAATCATAGCGACTACCTTCAGTAATTCAGGACAAAAATTCGGCAACCTATATCAGATCCATGATCAGCTTCTAAGTCCTGCATCTTTTACTTATTTATTTTATGATGAGAACAAGGTGAGTTACATTTCCATCTCCAAATGGCATGCATCGTTGAGTGGCAGACGATACTAAGGATTTATAGAGAAAAAATGTTAAAATTGAGGACAAAGAATGGGAACAAATAATAATAAAACAGTCTTAATGCTTCAGCGCAGGCTTTATTCTGACAATATGCCCAGGTTTCATGAAAGCCGAAAATGGAGAATAATAAAACAATTGACCCAGCGATCCAGCATAAGCAATGACAATAACAATGAAAACTTATCGAAGGCAAAATACAAAATGGAAAACACAGCGTCGGTAGGAACCGAAACCATCAGCTGCTGCTCAACTCTCCATCAACGTACAGACTAGCCGTCCAGGGAAAACGTCGTTCGGGAAATGGTCTTGGCAAATTTTATAACAACTTCAAGGTCTTTCAAATAGCCTAGGTCTGCAGTTCTCCCTGTTCCATCGGAAGTTGAAATCTTTCCCTGATTAATAAAAGCCTAGAAGGGTCTAACTTCAAGTCAACCTGATCCCAGCAAGATCAGCCCCACCTGCCTCGCACTGTCACCCAGTATAGAGTCCAATGCGGACATCGCAGCTATTAAAACGAACCAAATAGCCCAATAACGTAATTTACACGGCATACCTCCCTAAACCGCTTGTCCTCCAGCCGTTGCTTTTCCTTCTCCTCCCTCTCCTTTCTCTCCGCTTCTGCTAGCGATTTCTGCTTCGCCAGACAAATGCTACAGTTGACATCATAGAAATGGCTCAAATGCTGCTCTGTGGTATCCCTCGCACCGTCACCGAGTATAGAGTCCAATGCGGACATGCTCGCTGACGCAGACTGAAAGGCGGAATCACCTTATGTGGACTGTTTCCTAGTTTACTCAGAAAGGTTTGTGTAATTCCAATGAGTTTAGCCAAAATCGAATGATGTGAAGCTCCAAGAGAGGCACGAAGCGCTGGAATAGTTGACAGAAACCAAAAACTTACTACTGCGCTCTTCAACGAATCCTCCCGTCGCGAAGGTCGTTTCGCTGATTTCGGGTCCACTTTCTTCGCTGATTTAGCACTTGTTGGAGTAGCTGCCTCTTTTTTGGAAGAACCACGAGTTAACACGTTTGCCTCCGATCCAGAAGCCGGGGTTCCAGTGGGCCCGTTGCGTTCAACCTTCTTTGACTTGGATTCTTTAGCCGCTTCTTCGGAATTCTCTTTACACTCCGATACAGACGGATCTTCGGTATCGCTGCCATCGTTTGTCTTCTCCTCATCTCCAGCCGCATCTAAATAAATTATTGGTTAGCAAACAACGAAAGTATCGGGTCAAGTGGAATCACACCAATCTGACGCAAACAGCCCTGTTATAAGTTTTCCGATCTTGGAGGGATGGAAGACTTACTTGGTCTAGAGAGAAACTGGACCAAAACCCATAATTCAGTGTGCAGCCAGAACCTCCCCTGGCTGCGCAAGCTTCACCTTGTAGCAGTTGTGGTATTAGAACAGCAAAAGCATCAACACTCTCTCCACGGCATAACGTAGAAGTAGCAAGCGTGTACCATCAAAAAGTGAAACGGACACCCTACCCATTATGCAAACTATCATCCTCGAGAGTCCGCAGATGCTCCATTCCAAGCTCAAAGCTAGTTTCCAGCGAAGATCTACCACGCTCTTCTTAGATAACCGAAAGCATGTCAGCATGTTTTTAAGGATGCCTCGGATAAAACTTGAACGACCTTCTGCACTACAACAGCTCATCAACATGATCACTGATGTGGTGTTAAATATGTTATTGTGGAACCAGGAAGCAACCAGACTCGACCCACCTTCGGCAGAACCAGGTTGCTCGGGCTTTCGCATATCATCGCTTTCCATCGTGACAAGCTTTTGTACAGAAATCGCTCCCGTTAAAACACGATTAAAGAAATGCTAAAATCAAAAATGCAGCATGCTTTCTTTACAAACCCTTGATTGCTACAAACGTAATCAAGCACCTTATTCCGGCAATCTGTCACATTCTCTATGAAGATTTTCGTCCACATCTTGTACCGCGGCGAGTTCAGGTTCAACTTGCAGGATTTGAAAAGGGCGGCCTCCACATTCTCTGCCACTTCTTTGCTCAGCTTCACAGCTGACTTCAACTTTTCCATTTTAGCTCTATAAAATTTGTATTTTGATAAGGATAAAGATGATAAGGATGAGAGTATCTCCTGAAAACGGGAAGCTCTATCCAACCTTTTCGTCAGTGCATCCGAAAATGCCCTTCGCACGTTGAAGCGAATCCGGTCAGAATCCTTAGACAGAACCTTAGGCGCTGATTTCTTCGCATCGCTTACCTGGTCTGGAATATGAACCATGAGAAATGCAGCCAATAGCAGGGTAATAGATATCAAGCTTCACCATTCTTAACAGTTGACTTTTTCTTCGTTACGGGCAAAACTGGCTCGTACTCCGGATATTTGTAGATGAACTCTGCCAGATTCACCAAGGTCGGCCCAGTCGTCAAAAGCTGACCGTCACCTCGCAGCAACGTTAGAGCGCCGTACCCCTCAGGCAGAACCTAGATTGGTTTCAAAAATGATAAAACACAAGAGGAACCGAGACGGACAGCTTCTCGAAAAATCTTTACGTTATATACAACAGGAAATATCTTGAAAATAAACGACGAGAAATCCACCACTTCTAGTTTCTGAGAAACAGACAGGAAAGTGTTCAGAATAAACATGAAGTCTTTCACGTCAAACTAAAAACGTGCTGGGAGAAAATAAGCTTTTGGTTGTCATCATCATCATCATTTTCAGTAGCGTTTGTCCCGCTTCGTGGCGGGGTCCGCTCTTCTGGTGTGGTGACGCCATTTCTCCCGATTAAATGCTTGATCGGGATGCACACCAGCTATCTTTAAGTCCAAGTGCAACGTGTCTAGCCAACGTTGCACTTGGACTTAAACTTAGACTGCACGACAGAGGTTCGGTGTCGTCCCGATAGCCGACAAGTTGCGCGAAGCTCGTCTACGATGGTATGGCCACGTCCTTCGCGCTAACGACGACACTGTCTGTAAGATTGGCCTGAATCTTGAAGTCCCTGGAAAACGGCCCAGAGGACGCCCGAAGCAACGTTTTGGTTGTAAAAATTTATATTACACATTGTCATACATATAGCCTTAAAATGGTACGATTATACTGTATCGATTGTCATAAAATTCAGAAAGCCTGACCTAAATTATACAATAAAAAATCTGCAGTAGGTTATTTGAAAAAATGCGTCATGCACCTGCCCAGTACGCACCGGTACTTATTCAATTGAATCTACAAAAATTGTTTACATGCAGACGTGTATAAATCTACAGTTCAAAATAAAATGCACAACTTTTCTCAGCAACTTCAAATCTGTATTGAACGAGCGCGTGTGAAGTTTTGTTGCACTGCATTTGATGATAAGCTCAAAAACATTTATATGGCCAAAGGGATAAGAATGTTATGATGGTTCAAACAATACAATCATCTCTGGTGCACCCTGTAAAGATTGTAGAGATCAGAACTTCGCTTCACCAGCTCTATTGTGCATTATAATTACCGTAATCCTGTTGGTCTACTCTGACTCCTCGTGATTACTGTATACTGGATGACTCCCAAAAAATGAATCACAGTCTGGCAGCTCGTACTTTCACATGTATCTCACTTGTGCTCCTAGGCCCGCCTTCTGAAGTGCCAGACGTGGAGCCGTTTTGCCATTCGTCCATCCTCGCAGTCGTCGAGCGCCAGAGCTTAGCCTACTCACCTTAGATTTGTAATCAGTTCTAGCACTCTTTATCCTGTTGTGTTGCATTTTGCGATAAATCTTGCAAAAGCCCAAATCTACAGTCTACCACATATAAAACCTACAAGATGGGTTCAATGAAAAATTCTAACCAAAAATCGACAATGCCGCAAAAGTACTACCATGAATACTATTCGGTCTAAAGCAAGATGATAAAAAAGAAAAGATTATAGTTGAAAGACCAAACTACGAGCTGCTACAGCCAAACTGCAAAAATAATTAGGCAAAGTACATCAAAACTCTCGTTATCACTACGCTGACTAGGTATTTTTAAGAGAACAAAAGGCCGAAAAAGCGCTACTGCGAAACTCGGCCTACTCCATTGCAAGAACAAACTTTGCTCATGAGTCCCAGCCGACAAGTTCAAAGTAGACAGCGTCCAGATAAGGGAATATGGTAGGATATCGGGTAGAAGATTCGAGACAGTTTTAAAACACTGCATAGAGACCAGCTGAAGGGTTCCGCTGCCCAAAAAACATTAAAGCTCTTTGAGGCTCCTTGGCGAAATGAATTCTGTGTAAGGAATCAGCAACATTTCTACCTTGGCGTCTTCGAAATAAGAGACAGGTAGTGGGATCCTTCTGTTGAAATCATATGGAATAGAATGAGATGGGGATTGCGAAAGATCAATGACGAAATAAGGAAAACAACTGCAATTGAATGGGAAGACAACATAATCCAAGAGGAATGCATATGACCACAGGAAGCAG
This sequence comes from Heligmosomoides polygyrus bakeri, assembly GCA_947359475.1. Taxonomy (NCBI): domain Eukaryota; kingdom Metazoa; phylum Nematoda; class Chromadorea; order Rhabditida; family Heligmosomidae; genus Heligmosomoides; species Heligmosomoides polygyrus. The sequence continues at coordinate 26,115,342 of OX375866.1, read as the reverse complement.
TCTTGCACACGGCTTCCAGATTTTCATGACCTAGGAGTTTAAGCTGATCTTGGGCGAATACCAAAATCATTTGATTTCTCGGGTAAAATCGCAAAATTTCAGCAGCATTGAGTTCATTCTTAAAGATTCTCCAGGCGACAACATAATGCCCTTCTGACACTTCCTCGACGCGTGTCTACACATATGCAACTTGAAAAGAACGTCCGAAGACCCTTAGAGTCATAAGACAACAACTTTGCATCAATGGTTCGATCATATTTTCATGTGCTAAACATCTACTGTTTATTTGTAGAGCTGAGCAATGAGAGATGAAGCTTTCAAAAACAATAACAGGAAGAAAGAAAGTATGCACAAAGTGTTCTTATGGGTGGACTCCAAAACGCTAACTGGAGTCATTGTAGTCTTCGAGGAAGACAGCTATGAAATTCAACAAGAGAAAAGCGAGATAGCACAATACGGGAAAAAATGAATGCGAAGAAGTAGAGCATGAAAACGTATGCAACAAAGCTTTGAAACTAGGTTACGGTAAGAATAAAAATCAACGGGAAAACAATCATTCGATGTAAATAATACCTCATGCGCTCTCGCCACTCGCCGATCAATGCACTCTCGTGAACACCATACTGAAGACGGTCCCAGTGTGTCCTTCCACTCCAGAACACAATCATCCAACCATCTTCGGCATTCCACACATGGTCTGAAAAATTATAATGGAAAGAAAAGCAGACCACCATCAAAAATGTCTGATTCCTAAGTCTTGAAAATGGCAGGAACATCAAGTCGCATGCATAGTACCGCACTGCGAAAGAGAACATAAGACCGAGTCGACTAAAGGTTATCATCCATTCACAAGTAAACCAGATTATGAAGAAGAATGGAGACGAAAACACATATTATAGCACACTTTCATGGAAAATCGAAAAATATGAGTAATGGGAAAGCGACTCCAGCTGCCTTGACTCACCTTTCGCCATGCGCTTTCTTCTTCGCTGTACTCTTGGTTTGCACGTTTTGTTCGCTGTCCGATTCATCTGACCTGTAAAATTACCTCATACAATATTCAAGCAGAGTAACAACAGATTTGGAGCAGCAACGTTACTGGTAGTGCTACGGATCTGGACCTCCAAAACCTATGCCCAAAGCTATATACCAACATTAGTGAAGTATATAGCTGAGAACATAGGAATTATCCTTGATTCACATAGGTTACCAGTGAAAGGAACAAGCACGAATTTGAGGCAGAATTAAAAAGTGCTTCCATCTCCACCGAAACCTGAAGTCTCACACGCTCAGGAACGCCAGCTATGCAGGTATTCTGCATTGCCACAAAGTCTAAGCTTGCTGTTGGTAGCGAAACTCACCTAAGTTAGCCATTGAAGTGAGTTTCTAGCAAATACGAATGAGCGGGTGCGTGGAGGAGGGAGGGGGAGGAGTTGGGGCTTGGAATAGACTTCTCACGAGGTATACCGAGAGAAGTATGCACCAAAACTATCCTTACTGCTTCGACTAACGCTTATTTGAATAATGGTAAACGGATACCGATATAGAAGTAAATCACTCACGCATCCTTATTCTTCCGTCCTCCGGCAGACGAGGCACATGAACAAGACGATGACGACGAGGCAGATCGCTTTCGTTTCCTGCTCTTACGCTCATCGATGTCGACATCCTTGTTTCCTTTCTCCTCCTTCGTTTCTTGTTCGGTGTCCTTTCCAGGTAATTCACCTTTAGCGTTCTTTTCTGCAGAGTCTTCTCCAGAACCTGAACGAAACTAACAATATTCGAACTACTGATGGTGAGAAGAAAAAGCATAGATTTCACTGTTTTGACTTTACGCTTTACTTTGCGTGTGAATTTTCCACCCTAGGTAGGAAACGAAGTCTAACTGGGCTTGACGTGAAAAAGAAATTCAGCTTCTTCCAAGATTGCTTTTCGCTCACCGATACGCTCGCTCACAACCGGTGAGAAATAGTGCCAGTTTTCAAGTGCGTTACGCTTACTGCTGCGAAACTCAAAAGAGGTTTGAGAACTCTTACTATGCCGAGCACCGGCTTCGTATAAGTCCTGCGTTTTATGATCTAATATTATTCTGCCTATATTCTACTGCTGTTTGCCTCGCCCCATCCGGCGATAAATAGTGCTCGCCGTGACCCATCCATCCCTACTGCTGCATGTTTCTATTACTGTCGTTATTCAAAGCTCATCATCACCGTTGTTCCGCAAGTGGACTACGATAGTCCAGATTATCTACACGATGGTTTTGAAACCGTTCGCCAACCATGACAAGCCACGTGACAACACAGTAAAAATCATATGTGGTTTAGATCTTCAAGTGCTTTGCCTTCATTAGCTTTACAGTAACCAAATACGCCCAAGCAACCTCGAAGGGAGTCACTGTTATCGACTGATATTTCATTTCATTTGTTGTAGAAACTTTGCGCCTTGAACAATACACGAAACAAATTATGTCCTTTAAACTGTTAAATAAATATGCATGCAATAATATATACATATGAAGAAGTGAGCCGAGTGGGGAAATGGGCGTTATGGTAGTTTGGTGGGGAGGGCGGGGGGGGGGGGGGGGAGAGGGTCCCCTTATAAAAATGTCACTAAAAGGGAAAAAAGAAACGATGACACACAGATAGTAAAGACACAAAATTGGGAAGGACTCCAGGGTTGTGGACCGACTAGCGCACCCGTGTTAAAATTGCATCCATCCTGGAGTTATCTTCCTTGCCCAATTCGGAAGCAGACAAAACGTGGATATGTGACCGAAAAGAGGACATAAGACTGCATTTGCATATGCTGTATGCAGCGAGTCGCCAACGGCATGCTATGGGGTCACCCCCTCCCCCTACAACTACCATAGCGCCGGAAAATGATATGCGATGGGATAACAAAGCAGCAAAGAGAATCAATACTATGCCTGACCCTAGCAAAGAATCTCGGTGCTCACATCCCGCTCCCCTTCTACTAGGTCTGCCGTTCGATTTCCATTCTATTGCAGATACTTAATCATCTTCTGAATAAACGTGCCTTGGTTCGCTGGATTCCGCATAGGTCGTGGAGTCTAATAGCCAGGTTGGTTCAAGATAGCTTTAGATCACGGCCGACCACGCTTTTTCAATTGAACAAACTCGCTCTCACGCCCACAGGTACGAACTGTGTTGAGTGATCAGAACAGGATTACTAGTTGCGTGGTCCCACTCGCGTCTAAATTGCCACGGGTAGCGACGAGTTTTCCGGAGAGCGGCTGGACGAGTTATCGCACCGTATGCAGGCGGTCGTCGCGGGACCGGCTGCCGGTTGTAACGCAGTCGCGACTCACTAAAGCCCCGTCCACCTGAGCTGTTCCGTCACTTGATCAAGAGTGGGCATGTACTTAGTAAGCGTTCTATTCAGGTAGTGGCGGTAGGATGTGGATAAGTAGAGTTTTTGGTAGAAATAGCCGCAGAATGTACTAGGAAATGGTATGTGAAGTTGAAAACCAAGAAAGTGCAGATTTCTACCCTTGACTTCCGCTGTGCTTGCCTCTTCTTACTATGGCTATACAGAAACACTTGCACGTGAAGTGTTCAGCGGGGGTAAATATAATACAATACTTACACACATTTAGGACCTATCTGTCGGTGTGACTGCAAGTGGACCTATGATTCTTAGGTTCCATCAAGGGAAAGATAGGGGTTTTAAGGACGGATTAAACGCGGGACGACACTTCTGCTGAAACCGGTTCCCGACGTTCTTAAGTGAATCCATATTTTACGTTTCTTTTTTTTTTTAACCTGCAGGTGAGAACGGAAAAGGGCCTTCTTCATCACTAAACAATTAGGAATTAGGATTATTTTTTTATTCCGAATTTGATAAAGATTCTGTTGTCGTGCTCCTTGTAGTTACAACGTTACGGGTGATGCCAGCACAGAAGGAAAGCGTTGGCTGCAAAGGGTTTCAAACGTTACTTCGGAGAGCAAAAGATCAATTCCTTTCTGCCGCTCTTGTAAAGACTAAGTTTTGGGGCAACCTCAGGCAATTGGGACTTCTTCTGTAAAAATGGGTCGTTAAGGCGAGTTAAGAAAACGGTTCAACTACCTATTGCAGAACTCAGATTAAATGGGATTTCCACCATAAACGAAGCCATCTGGACAGCTGTCTGGCAGACAGTCCCTCAAAACAGATATAACATAGCATGTGGGCCATACACACTTCTCTAGTTGAAGCGAAAAGAGATGCTTTTGTCAATTAAAGCGGTGGTAACAATCAAAGACTGAAACTTGCAGCCATCTTGACCGTGTCTTTAGCGAAATAGAGGTTTTCTATTACTTCCACCTCCATGCTCGTATTGTAGTTACCGCCCATTCCTGGCATTTGCCTCCTTTACAGTGCAACTTCCAAAGGCTCCTGCTGAATACAAGAGCATACCCTTAAGAAATGCTCGCCGATGATATCAAATACATAGTGCCTATCAGCGAAATGAAGGTCGATAAGCGTTCGACGATTTCCCGGTGGTTGGCTAGAGCAAGATTGTTGATTGTTAGGTCCCGCGACGATTGCCTGCATACGGTGCGATAACTTGCCCAGCCACGCCCCGGAAAACTCGTCGCTACCTGTGGCAATTTAGACGCGAGTCGTGGTCCCGCAACGATAAATCTTAAATTCGCATAGAGCGGCTATAGTTGCTGCCTGTCACTCTAGGTCCCGCAACGACTCCCTGAGTTTCACCAATTGTGGTGAAATTCTGGCGGGCAACTGGTGGAAGCTTCTTTCCGGTTGTAAATTTGTCATGGAGTACTGCTTTTCAGAAGCTAAGCTGTTGCAGGTTAGTGACTTACACATCAGAACACGAAAGTCCCTTGCTCCAAGCCTACCGTAGTCAAGACGCAGTAGAAATGCACCCGACGTAAGGTTAAAAGACAGCCTTAATCCGTGTGGAAAGTGCCACGCACTACTTTTGAGGGAAATCCTGAAAGCGCATTTGAAACGAAATGTGCATTTGGCCATTAAGAGTTGCAGTGGATCTGCCGATAGAAGAATCATTTCTTCCAATAGAGGTCTGGCACTATTTCCTCGATACCGAGATGAGAGGCTTGTTTGGCTTGGATGCTAAGAGCAACAGCCGACGCCTCCTCCGGTCGCGGCGCATCGTTCTCGTTATACAACGAACACGTTACACCTCTTAAGGTTCTTAAAAGAATAAGCATATGTGGCGTTGGCACTAACAGGGTCACCGATTTCGCTGAAACTTCGTCTAGAGGAGTTATTTGGGGTGCTGATCACGAATCTGAAATCTGTTTTTCACGACTCGGCTGAATAGTATAGATCCAGGAATTCACAGAATTACATTCTTAAAGTTTCTGCTGGTGGCGGCAGGTAGAGGTTTGTACGGGTTTAAATCGATGGCTAAGTGGAAGTACGGTATCAACAACCGTAGATATAGAGACAAATTGAGCGAGTTTCTCTGGAGGAGACAATTTGGGGGTCGAAAAGAGGCAGTATTCAATTTCTGGGTTCAGGTTGCGTCATTGTATCCCTGCTAACCTCCTTTTTTGGTAGAGTACCGCTTGAAGAATGCTTTCCCTGTCTTTTTATACCTCCGCTGATATATTTCAGGTAGATTTGGTCATTTTTGAGCACAGTACTTATTATCAACAAAAAACTCGTCATTATTTCATTCTTATTGCATCGTTCTCACCACCGTATCTCTTCCAGCTTTTCTATCAAGATCAGAAATCCTTTATAAGATACTGATGCTTATGAAACGGGTCACGAAACGCTGAAACTTCATCTAGGGGGAAAATAACCCCCTAGATGAAGTTTCAGCGATTTTTTTTTCGACCGAAGTCGTGTCGGTGGAGTCGGAACTTTTAACTAGTGCCGTAGCGTAATTCAAATCGATAATTGTTTTCCAGTGAACGAGCTTGGTTCCAGAAAACACAACGTACGCTGTGTGCTCGTTGACGGTTTGAGCTCGTGATGTGGGAAGTCGGAAATGTCGATGGTGAATTCCCTAAGCTTGAAGTACTGGAACATTTTCTCGTCCGACCATCCTTCGACATTAACCGCGGAATAGTTCAACTCTCCCTGCTTCTGAAATCGAATCGACATGATCGCGCCGCTAGAACCGCAAGGACATTTTAAGAAAGAGTAATGGCTGACCGGTCTATACTTCTTTGGCGACACTTCAGCGTCTTTCACGACACTAGCCGCTCGCTCTGCAATCGATTCAACAACTAAACATGTGGTTATTCTAGTTTGGAATGTGAATTGCAATGTAAATATTCCTCAGAGTCATTCCTTAAGGGAAATGCGTGCGGAATACTCCATGAGCACAGAAAGGGAATGCATAAGAAAGAGCGTCTCACCAGGAGATGAGGAAGCGCTCCTCTTTGGAATGCTGCTTAGATTGAACTTTCCACCGTTGACTTCCTAAAAACATGTTCCAGTAATGTTTGCGTTTAGGTAGCCAATAATCAGAAGGCAACATAAAAACAAGGAAGATATCGAAGACTAGACATATAGTAAGCCTTAGAAATGTTAATGGAAATAGTATGTGAAGCGTCAATTTTTGCACCGCCGACAGTTGTTTGATAATTGAGGCCACTACTTGTAGAGAAGCTCAATAAACCAGTAACCGGAAATTGTTTTCGTGGAGCACGCTTCAATGTCTGAAGATGAAGTACACATACACAAAAAAGTTCCTCCAAAGATTTGAATCCTTTTAGAATAAAAATACATGGCTGTGACAAGAAGTCGTGTCATACGATCATCAAGGTGTTAAACGTGAGTTAAATCAATATGCGATTTTTAACAGTGAGTAGGACCTTCACAGACAGAGGTCATGAACCAGGGACAAGATGCATTTTTGAGAGTCGACTATGCTAAAACTGAAGAAAAATTAGCCCTTTGATAAATACTCACATTTCATGCGCTATTCGGCGGGATGGAAAGAACAATTTGGTGGTCACCTAAAACAACAAAAAAAGAAACATATACCTTTCTTTCTGGAGAAGTGCTTTTCTCCTTCTTGCTCGATGACTTTCTCAGAGGCGACTTGGATTTCTTCGTTTCTTTGGGCGTTTTTCTTTCAGGTGATTTCGGAGGTTTTTCTTTGTCGTTCACGGACGTCTTGGCACTGTCTTTCCGTTTTGGGGTTTTCCTTTCTGGTGATCTCGATTTCTCCTTCACTTTAGCGGCTTTCCTTTCGGGTGACTTAGTTTCCTCCCTTTCTTTAGAATCCTCTCTTTCTGGCGACTCATCTTCCTCCGACTCCTTCCTGTTTTTCGGAGGCCTGCCTCGCTTTTGCGTCAAAACCTTCGGAGGTCTGCCTCGTTTCTTCGCTGGTGTTTGGTCAGCTAATTCCTTCTCGGCAGCAGCAGTAGATGAGCCCTTCCCTTTTTTGCTTGAACTCCTCGCTTGTTCATGCCGTTGTATGGCGGCTTTCACGTCTTTGAACTGAAAAAGAAGTAGAAAGTACAATATGAAGAGTCAAGACCTCTTAGAAAGATGTTGCGCCTAAACAACCGATTAAAAGGCTGAGCTCGTTCAGCTATAAAACACTCACCGCCTGAGCTGCACATCCAGCGATCTCTAGAAGATCCTTGGCATCGACTTTGGGAACTACCTCTGCGCCGGCACATGGAGATCTGTCCGGGTAGCTGTATGAGTATCGCCTCGGGTGTTCTGAGCCGGAGGGCTGGAAGAGATTAACATCAGGCAAAATCTACCAACGCTGTCCATGCTTACGACATATCTATGAAGTTGGAAGACATGAAAACGTCCGAACCAACACCTAGCTACTGCGACATTGTAACCTAATCACCGTGATTAGTAAGCAAGATGCGACTTTCCAGCTGACGACCGGGAATCCGTTAGTTTAAAAAGGTATCGCGAAATATCATGAAGCAGGTATGACATCTCTCGGATAATCTCGTTGCAGCGAAGAGGAAACATGCTAAGGAACGAAACAGGATCGAGCTACTCGTCAGCGCACTAAATAAAATAAATAATGACGCAGAAAGAAGTCTTGTCCGAATGCTACAACATGGGGCTCCCTGAGTCAGGTCAAGGTGAAACAGCGAAGGACACGGTTCTCGCCGATTTTACTAATTTTTCCTACTGTTATCCACCACCTAGAGGTTGCCCTCAACTAGCTGTTCGTCGTACCTGTATTTGCAACGTGTCACGCCGATTAAAAGGAAATTGACCATGAGCACACTACAGGGTGACCAAAAAATGTTTGGGCTATTTGAGAGGCTATAACATTGTTACCAATAATGCTACTGGAGAGGCTTGGTGTTCATATGAAAGCCGAAGAACGCAGAAATTTGATCATGCGAATGGTATGTAGTGCGCCGTGCAGTCATAAATAACTTCACATTCTAGGGCCGAATGAATTCTAGCTATCTAAACGGTCGTTGCGCTTCTGTTCGAAGTTGACCACAGAATATCTTATGGGGAGCCTCTTCTACAGTTCTGAGTTAAACAAGAAGACACATCGACTTATGAAAAAACCGATCTATTTAGCATATGATGAACATCAAAGGATTCAACATCGTTGTCAGCAAGGCACAAGCTGATTTTAGCTGAATTTACGAGCTAAATAAGTGCCGAAAGGCCATAACATTGAACCAAATGCTACTGGAAACGTTTGGATCACTAGGAATCATTCGGCCCTAAAATGTGAACTTATTTATCTATTTATTTACGACTGCGTGGTGCACTACATACCATTCGCATGCGTCAAATTTCTGTTGCTGCGCTTTCATATGAACACCAAAGGTCTCCAATAGCATTACTGTTAGCAATGTTATGTCTTTTCAGCGTTAATTTAGCTCGTGCGTTAAATAGATCTGTTTTGTCATGAGTTGTAGTGCCTTCTTGTTTAATTTTGGACTTTAAAAGGGGCATAAGATATTTCTATGGTCAACTTCAAATTAAGGATTAGAACGAAAAAGAAGAGAGGGAAACGCTACAGACCATGGACTGTAACATTGCCCATAACCCATTGCATTTACGACTGATGCGTTAGGGACTACAAATATGTTTTAATTCTATCGCAAACTGATGCTTCCGAACCTTTTCATAAACCACACTGATTGCACATCTAAGCCCATAACATTGGTGATAGCTAAACTGACTACAACACTGAGATCGTGACGCAAGGCTAAAGGCGGCAAAAAGCTCCTAGGTACTTGCCGATTCAGTTCAGATATGGAGGGCGTTGACCTGTGTATTCTCGACACAGCTCAACAGCCAGCCATATATTCACTTTGCGGCAAGATTGTTCAGCCCACAATCAATCGAATCCAAAATCCATAGGACGGGACGAGTCTATGGCGCAATTCTTGCCCTATACACGCCACCAAATTCCCATTTTCTTTCGCGTTCACACGACTGCTAAATGTTTCAAGCAGCACTATTGACGGCAATATCACGGCCTCTCAGAACCGCTTACACATTTTTGCGATACCTTTGTATGTGGAAGAGCTACAATGACACCATGCTTCCATCTTGATCTCTCTCCAAAAAAGATGCACTTAGCTTCTTCCTAAGCACACTAAGCTAACAACGTTCTTTACATAGGTATTATACAGGAATATAACACGTGAATGATCAAAGTGATTATAAGTAGCCAACCTCGTCAGGAGTCAACGAGCTGATCGCAGACTGATTGTCCCTCACACGTTTTAAGCGAGTTCTCCATGAATTGCTTAACAAAAGAAAAATCAAAACTGAGAGAAGAAAGGCAAGCAAATCGAATAGTGAACTGCTCATTCAACTAATTAGCAGCGAAAACAACTATGTAAGAACAGTTCCGAAAGTATTTACCTGCTAAGCGGTTTCCACAAGATGGGAGATGGTTGTTTGAGATCGATTGCATACCCATCTGAATACAAATAACTCATATTCAATACAATATAGTTCTTTGAAAGGAGAGGGTGTCATACCTATAGTGACTCTCGCAGCTGAAGATGTTCCCGAACCACTGGCCATGGTAGCGGACTTAACAAGTGGTAGTCAAAACTATACACTATACTATACTGTCCGTTAAGCTCTCCTTCAAACAGAAGAATTTGAAGGAGAGCTTAGTGGACAAATCAACAGAACCGAATAAGAAAAAACACAGTAAACACCCACTTGGTCCTCGGCTGTTCCCTTCGACATCTCTTCATCGGAGGCTCCTCCCATATCCTCCAAGGAGGGTATGTGTATGGCTAAACCGATTGTGTATCCTAGCTAGTAGTAGAAAGCAAGGATCTGACGGAACGAAATACTCCAACACCACGGACAAATTTCAAACAATTAAGCTCCGGCAGCTTCTGCCAATAGTCGATTTTTCATTTTAAAGGTCGGAATGTCGCACATTTTCGCGGTGGAGCGCGTCAACTGACGCCGATTTACAGACGCGCCCTTGGACCAGTGAAGCGTAATCGGAGCTCACACAGGCGGCCGACACTGCTGCTGGGTCACGAACTGACTGAGGCTATGCTTAAGGGTTCTCAGAATAAATTCCAAAATAGGCGCTGTTGAATGTCGTACACAGGGGTAGAATTCGCCGACATCGGGGCATGGAGGACCGTGGCCTGTAATAGCATTTCACGTGAAACTGGACACTTTCTCAACCGCATCGTACATTTCCGAGTGAGGCCTATGGCATACTCCCGCAGGAGTGTCCGCGGCATGACCATGTGCGGGAAGTGCGCGGCGGAGTGGCGTTCTACCCCCCGCCCTTTAAACAGAGGCATGGCGAATGTCTGCGTATCCACTATCTCGTAAGGCAGTCACTGGACTCTCGAGCAAGCCCAGGGGGTTGTGGGTGGGCGGGCCAGGGGGACGAGGGGGTAGAACGCTCGACCCCCGAAGTGCGCAGTGGGCGGTCGTCGTTAAACCAGGAGGCCCCCGTCGTATTGGAGCGCGATTTCGGCGCCGAACTTGAAACGGCTGCAGTCCAGCGGTCGGGAGCAGGGGTATGCGTTTAACGATTAACGATTTACCGGATTTACCGGCATTTTTTGTTAAAAATTTTTAACGAAATTTAACGACGAAAATTTCCGTTAAATTGTATTAACGACACTTTACACGCCATTTTTGAATTTTTACTTCCTCTCCATGAAAATTCACTTTTGACGAACTTTTTCGATGTGCTTTCGTCTCATTGCGATGCCGAGAAAATCCTCTACTTACCTGAATCAGTGGAAATAGGCAGTCGATTTCGACTTACGAAACATAAATAATGCGGAAAACGGCTCTTTTCTTTTAGCCCGGGAGTTTTCCGGAAAGTTGGATGGGTTCTTCGTGCAGCGTCAGGCAATGATTGTAGGACTACGTTATGGCAACGTTGAGCCCCGTCTAAGGCCTATGTTATACTTCGGCGACACTGTTGTCGGCGACGTCGAAGTATAACGTAGGCTTATGTAACTGGTAGAGCGTGGCTGCTGGCACTGTCACTGCTTCGCTTTTATTGAACTTCATGTCATGCATGTCGACGAATCTGCTTTTCGCCTTCTACGAGGACCCTCCTTGAAGGTTTCTTTAGGAAAAGTACAACCAGTATACTCGTGAAACAGTGAGCATGTGTACAAGCAATGAAACTAAATAAAAAAGAAGAAGCACGCTTCGTCAGTTATTATATATATATGAGGCTCGTCCAAAAACTAGCACCTTACAAATCTACAATCTATTGCGCGAAGATTTTTCAAAGAGTTCTACGAAAATAGTACATTTTTGAAGGTGCAGGTCTAGCTCTAGTATAAAATTTGCTTTAATTTTTTCCTCTAGTTTGCAAATTTACTACATATAGTATCAATATCAATCCAAAATGTACTCTACAAAAATGGAAAGAAACTAAAAAACCCAAAACACATTCGAACCTTAAGAAAATGAGCTGCGCAGCATGGTACCAGGTTCTTCAAAAAGAAAATCAGAGTGATCAGTTGCTAGGAGGTCGTAAAAGATTGACAGACAGCGAAAAATTATATATATATATATATATATATATATATATATGTATATATATGTAGAGGAATAGGAAAGAGTGTTGGCTGCTGTTTTCATAAGAGGAGAAACGCCCTTTCAAATACCTGCGTCCCTTATGCAGTTCCTTCGGAGGAAAAAGGAGGAAAAGCTAACAATTGAAATCTGCCTCACTTTAGTAAGAAAGACAAGAACACTCAATGTAGTAGAATTTGATACCATTAAAATTTCGGTCAACAGTCCGTGACTGTTTACTTTATTTTCTGTTTTCTGCATTGAGTGTGAGAACTTGGTGGACAGAAGGAACCATTCTTCGAAACAGGCAGATTTGGACTTCTGTAAATATCTTCCGAAGGCCAATTGGATGAAGGAATTCGCTGTGGTCAATGCTTGACCGGCTTGATCTTCATTAAAACATTCTGAAGCTCTCCGAAGCAATTATGGAAGTATAGAAAAAATGTTGGACCGTAAGAGTCTACTTTTCGAGCGCAAATTCTTTGAGACGCATTGTTAGGACAAGTGAGAATGCTCAAAATCGTTGAACCAATCGTTAGTGATTTTTTTCGTTTAGCAATTTGTTGGTGATAGATGGACTGCCGTTATCATATAAAGAAAGACCTGGCCTTCTACCTATTAAAATGCAGTCAAACAGACCAGACTGCAGCCAAGAGATATTTTGTTTAACGATTTCACCGAATTTACCGACTTTACCGCAAAAATTTTTCGTTAAAAAATGGTGGTTAAAAATTTACCGAAAAAAAATTTAACGCACACTCCTGGTCGTGAGGAATACCAGTCCCGTCATCCAGCTTGGTGGCGATCCGCTGACCGCGGGCGTGTCGGGGCGGGGCAATTGGCGAAGTGAGGGTTGCCGGCACGATTCGCGCCCGTGGACACTCCCGCGGGAGTATATCATAGGCATAGGCTTGACGCTTTTAAATTCAACCTGAACACCTTACAAACCAAAACGAGCGCATTTTGAATTAGAGACTCTTTAACACGGTTAGAATGTCTTTTTCTTCTAAGGAAAATTTAGTATAGCTTCCCTTTAAATGTAACTAATTTTAATTCACCTGCCCAAGTAGGTGGGACACTGCTTGAGCATTTGCTACTAAGCGGGCAGGTACCCTCAATGTCACGTCATCCGTCGCATTGCGGAGGGCCTGTCGTGCCCCGGGTGAGTCCGCTGCACCGGTGGTAAGACTCATGCGGCCCTAAACCCGAGGCCACGTGTGAGGCACAACCGGTGTCGAGGTCTTTCCTATGCGCGCCAGCTCTTACCTAACCTGCCACGTAAGGGTGAGGCCCTTGTTGCCCCGACTTAGCACACCTCATACCAATGCGGATGTTATTTAGGTTCTCCCGCGCGGACTGCACCTGCGCTGGCCCCCCGGCGACTCTCGCCCATCTTCACATCACTTCGACGGATCTTCACATCACTCGCGTGGTACAATTGAACCAGCCGACCTTCTGCAGTATTACCACTGCGCTCAGAATAAACCTTCCCCCGCTCTCTAGTTACATGACAGTACGCATCAGACATCATACTTCATATCAACCCAACGTACACAGACAATGCACATCAGTATGGAACACAAAGCCTACGAGTCAAGGCTGAGCCCCGCCAGCTTACCTACCGGTCAGCCCCAAGCGCAAGCCGCAGATCCTTCCTCGCTCCTACCCTGGAGCCTGCGCTAACGAGGGCGGCGGCTCGGTCGGTCTCTGCGGTTACCTCTGTTAATGCTCCTGCGCGTCCTGTCCTGGTCGTCCTGGAGTCCTGCGCGGCCTGTCGAGTCGAAGTCCTGATGGTGTGGACACTGCGCTGACGATGGAGTGCCGGAGCGGAGAGCGGACCGACCGCTCAGAGCGACGACGAAGCCGGAGACTGCCGGGTGCGCGCGGGAAGGCGTTTATAGTGCGTCGCGGCGCGTGCGCGCGACCTTTGCCCTGCGCGGCGGGACCAGTGCGTCTCCCAGCGTGTGTGCCCTTGAAGAGTGGCGAACGTCACGACAGGGCCTCTCGGCCACTTATGGTTAGAAGAGGGTGGACGATCGCTGTATAATCTACCACCCCAGGCGTTATTAGGGGTATCGTCGTCGACGACGATCCTAACGTGTAGCTGCTATCGCCGCGCCCGTTACAGGATGCGGAGGCGACCTCACTGTAGATAGAGTGCTCTTCCCCTGCTCACGAGAGCGCCTTCTCGGCTCCTTTCTCCTCTCCTCCCCTACTCCTTCCTACTTCCTCCTCCTCACCACAGCCGCGACAATGCTATCTCCCCCGCATACTACTTATCCATACTCAAAACATATAAGCATCGTAATACCTATAAACATACTTTACCAGCTGTTCTTTTTCTCGTCTTCATCCTCGCCCTCATAAAAGCCACTGAACCACTTCCTCAAGGACACTAAGTCCTTACCGCCTCTTTCACTCTCTATACATGGTGCGTAAAAAGTATTGACGCACTAAACGTAAACGTTAGAAATAACAACACATCATAAAATTTATCAAATTTATATACAAAACTTCAACAATGATCTAGCGAACAGAATAGCACCACTTGTATTTTATATGGGCTTCTTTGCCGCTAATGCAGAGGCGAAGACGCCGGGGAAAGGCATCGACGGTGCGCCGCAAGTAGTCCACGTCGATTTCGTTCTATGCTTTGACCTTCAGTGACTTGATAGTTTTGTGCATTCAACTTGTAAAAGTGTTACATACTCTTCAAGGACCTCCAAAATGCTAATTTTGGCGGAGGGCTACCTGCAAGGGAGGCGCTTCTGGCCCATATCATGGTTTGTGCATTCATCACAAGCGCCTTTCGTTTTCGTGCATACAGTAGTGAAGATAAATAAGTAGAACTATCTGTATTGATGCCCTAAAAAAGCAACAGGTTCCTTGGCTCAAATCCCACCTCGAGAGTAAGCCGTATCTCTTCCAGCACGATTAGGCTCCTGCGCAGAGTCGAGGATTGTTCAGGACTGGTGCCGCGCCAACTTGAAGGACTTCATTTCGGCAGAGGAATGACCTTTGTATAGACCGGATTCGAATCCGCCAAATTATTATGTATGGGAAGTTTTGGAGAACAAGGCTTGCGCTACTTTCCGCAAAAGTATGAAGTCAGTGAAGAATAGTCTGGCCAACGCATAGAACGAAATCGACGTGGACCACTTGCGGCGCACCGTCGATGCCTTTCCTCGTGGTCCTCGCCCCTGCACTCGCAGCAAGGAAGAACGTATAAAATACAAGTGATGCTATTTTGTTCGCTAGATCATTGTTGACATTTTGTATATAAACTTACCAGTCGTTCAGCGGCCTAGCGGCCGCCTCCGACTGGTTGGGGGCTTCGCCCCCAAACCCCGAGAAGAGAACACTCCGACCATCTTCTTTTCCCAACTTTTAGACCTTCATACCTCAAAAACAAACTTCAGATTCGTGTTCAGCGACCTCGATTACCCCCAGGGCCGAAGTTTCGCGCCGCTTGAACGCCATCCTCAAAAAATCGATAATATCGATCGATATCGATTGATCCGACTTCAAATTCGTGTTCAGCGACCTCGATTACCCCCAGGACCAAAGTTTCGCGCCGCTTGAACGCTATCCTCAAAAAATCGATAATATCGATCGATATCGATTGGTCGACTTCAAATTCGACTTCAGCGACCTCGATTACCCCCAGGGCCAAAGTTTCGCGCCGCTTGAACGCCATCCTCAAAAAATCGATAATATCGATCGATATCGATTGGTCGACTTCAAATTCGAGTTCAGCGACCTCGATTACCCCCAGGGCCGAAGTTTCGCGCCACTTGAGCGCCATTCTCAAAAAATCGATAATATCGATCGATATCGATTGGTCGACTTCAGATTCGTGTTCAGCGACCTCGATTACCCCCAGGGCTGAAGTTTCGTGCCGCCTGAACAAAATCCTCAAAAAATCGATAATATCGATCGATATCGATTGGTCGTCTTCAAATTCGAGTTCAGCGACCTCGATTACCCCCAGGGCCAAAGTTTCGCGCCACTTGAGCGCCATCCTCAAAAAATCGATAATATCGATCGATATCGATTGGTCGACTTCAAATTCGAGTTCAGCGACCTCGATTACCCCCACGGCCAAAGTTTCGCGCCACTTGAGCGTCATCCTCAAAAAATCGATAATATCGATCGATATCGATTGGTCGACTTCAAATTCGAGTTCAGCGACCTCGATTACCCCCAGGGCCAAAGTTTCGCGCCGCTTAAACGCCATCCTCAAAAAATCGATAATATCGATCGATATCGATTGGTCGACTTCAGATTCGAGTTCAGCGACCTCGATTACCCCCACGGCCAAAGTTTCGCGCCACTTGAGCGCCATCCTCAAAAAATCGATAATATCGATCGATATCGATTGGTCGACTTCAGATTCGAGTTCAGCGACCTCGATTACCCCCACGGCCAAAGTTTCGCGCCACTTGAGCGTCATCCTCAAAAAATCGATAATATTGATCGATATCGATTGGTCGACTTCAAATTCGAGTTCAGCGACCTCGATTACCCCCACGGCCAAAGTTTCGCGCCACTTGAGCGTCATCCTCAAAAAATCGATAATATCGATCGATATCGATTGGTCGACTTCAAATTCGAGTTCAGCGACCTCGATTACCCCCAGGGCCAAAGTTTCGCGCCGCTTAAACGCCATCCTCAAAAAATCGATAATATCGATCGATATCGATTGGTCGACTTCAGATTCGAGTTCAGCGACCTCGATTACCCCCACGGCCAAAGTTTCGCGCCACTTGAGCGCCATCCTCAAAAAATCGATAATATCGATCGATATCGATTGGTCGACTTCAGATTCGAGTTCAGCGACCTCGATTACCCCCACGGCCAAAGTTTCGCGCCACTTGAGCGTCATCCTCAAAAAATCGATAATATTGATCGATATCGATTGGTCGACTTCAAATTCGAGTTCAGCGACCTCGATTACCCCCAGGGCCGAAGTTTCGCGCCGCTTAAACGCCATCCTCAAAAAATCGATAATATCGATCGATATCGATTGGTCGACTTCAGATTCGAGTTCAGCGACCTCGATTACCCCCACGGCCAAAGTTTCGCGCCACTTGAGCGTCATCCTCAAAAAATCGATAATATTGATCGATATCGATTGGTCGACTTCAAATTCGAGTTCAGCGACCTCGATTACCCCCACGGCCAAAGTTTCGCGCCACTTGAGCGTCATCCTCAAAAAATCGATAATATTGATCGATATCGATTGGTCGACTTCAAATTCGAGTTCAGCGACCTCGATTACCCCCAGGGCCGAAGTTTCGCGCCGCTTAAACGCCATCCTCAAAAAATCGATAATATCGATCGATATCGATTGGTCGACTTCAGATTCGAGTTCAGCGACCTCGATTACCCCCACGGCCAAAGTTTCGCGCCACTTGAGCGTCATCCTCAAAAAATCGATAATATTGATCGATATCGATTGGTCGACTTCAAATTCGAGTTCAGCGACCTCGATTACCCCCAGGGCCGAAGTTTCGCGCCGCGTAAACGCCATCCTCAAAAAATCGATAATATCGATCGATATCGATTGGTCGACTTCAGATTCGTGTTCAGCGACCTCGATTACCCCCACGGCCAAAGTTTCGCGCCACTTGAGCGTCATCCTCAAAAAATCGATAATATCGATCGATATCGATTGGTCGACTTCAGATTCGTGTTCAGCGACCTCGATTACCCCCAGGGCCGAAGTTTCGCGCCGCTTAAACGCCATCCTCAAAAAATCGATAATATCGATCGATATCGATTGGTCGACTTCAGATTCGTGTTCAGCGACCTCGATTACCCCCAGGGCTGAAGTTTCGTGCCGCCTGAACAAAATCCTCAAAAAATCGATAATATCGATCGATATCGATTGGTCGACTTCAAATTCGAGTTCAGCGACCTCGATTACCCCCAGGGCCAAAGTTTCGCGCAACTTGAGCGTCATCCTCAAAAAATCGATAATATCGATCGATATCGATTGGTCGACTTCAGATTCGAGTTCAGCGACCTCGACTACCCCCACGGCCAAAGTTTCGCGCCACTTGAGCGTCATCCTCAAAAAATCGATAATATCGATCGATATCGATTGGTCGACTTCAGATTCGAGTTCAGCGACCTCGACTACCCCCAGGGCCGAAGTTTCGCGCCGCTTAAACGCCATCCTCAAAAAATCGATAATATCGATCGATATCGATTGGTCGACTTCAGATTCGTGTTCAGCGACCTCGATTACCCCCAGGGCCGAAGTTTCGCGCCGCTTAAACGCCATCCTCAAAAAATCGATAATATCGATCGATATCGATTGGTCGACTTCAGATTCGTGTTCAGCGACCTCGATTACCCCCAAGGCTGAAGTTTCGTGCCGCCTGAACAAAATCCTCAAAAAATCGATAATATCGATCGATATCGATTGGTCGACTTCAGATTCGTGTTCAGCGACCTCGATTACCCCCAGGGCTGAAGTTTCGTGCCGCCGACGTGTTCGGCACGTCTACGGCACGCCATGCAGGGTTGCCGACGTGTTTGGCACGTCTACGGCATCGCCAGGCACGGTTGCCGACGTGTTCGGCACGTCTCCGGCTCGCCATGCACGGTTGCCGACGTGCTCGGCACGTCTACGGCTCGCCATGCACGGTCGCCGACGTGTTAGGCACGTCTACGGCTCGCCATGCATGGTTGCCGACGTGTTTGGCACGTCTACGGCTCGCCATGCGCGGTCGCCGACGTGTTCGGCACGTCTACGGCTCGCCATGCGCGGTCGCCGACGTGTTCGGCACGTCTGCGGCTCGCCATGCGCGGTCGCCGACGTGTTTGGCACGTCTACGGCTCGCCATGCATGGTTGCCGACGTGTTTGGCACGTCTACGGCTCGCCATGCATGGTTGCCGACGTGTTTGGCACGTCTACGGCTCGCCATGCGCGGTCGCCGACGTGCTCGGCACGTCTACGGCTCGCCATGCGCGGTCGCCGACGTGTTCGGCACGTCTGCAGCTCGCCATGCGCGGTCGCCGACGTGTTCGGCACGTCTGCGGCTCGCCATGCGCGGTCGCCGACGTGTTCGGCACGTCTGCGGCTCGCCATGCGCGGTCGCCGACGTGTTCGGCACGTCTGCGGCTCGCCATGCGCGGTCGCCGACGTGTTCGGCACGTCTGCGGCTCGCCATGCACGGTCGCCGACGTGTTCGGCTGCCGCGCCCCAACTCAGTGGGACGGACGGACGGTGTGACACACACAGTGACACACACACACAGTGACACACGCTTGCTGCTTTATATATAGTAGGATTAAATTTTATGATGTGTTATGTTTACGTTTAGTACGTCAATACTTTTTACGCACCCTGTATTTTGCATCGGCCTAAACAAGCCTAAGTTGACAGCTTTGGGACCTGGAGCATAAAGTCGATCGAATATAAGATCGCGTTCTCTGAATCCAAGAGGATAAGTCGTCTCGTATTCACTAGCTAGACGCAAAGCATTCCTTAACGGAATAGATCTCCCGTACGCAGTACCTGGAGTAAAAGAACTCTCATATTCATTACCTAGAGGCAAAGCATTCCTTATCTATACCTAAAACATATATACATCGTAATACCTATAAACATACTTTACCAGCTGTTCTTCTTCTCGTCTTCATCCTCGCCCTCATAAATGCTACTGAGCCACCTCCTCAAGGACACTAAGTCCTAACCGCCTCTTTCACCTATATAAGGGGGGGGGGGGGCGGAGAACCGTCAGGAGGTACACCCGCTATCGTTGAAGAGTTTGATGGTCGTTCAACGTTTATGGCGCTCCTATATTCTACGACAAAGCTTTGATTCGACTCAGATCTGGGAGCGGTGGTCTGTTAGAAAAAGGGAATTATATTTGGCGTTACGGAAGCTCTGAAGGTTCCATTTTTGGGGCGGTGTGCTAGGGAGGGAGGGTGTCTGCTTCGTTTTCGGGCCTTATTAGTACCTTCTTCCTTGTCGCTTGAAAGCCATCCCGTCCTGACGCAATTATTGGGCTCTCAAGAAAATTCAGGGAAAGGGACAGCAAAGTTGGCCCCTGGTCTTGCCAGCCACTCACAGACATTTTTTGTACCAGAAACAAACCAAATACGACTTCTCCAAAAGGTACGTTTGAAATGCATAGCATAGTCTCGATGGAGTGCGCTAACACATTTGCATTAATGCCACAATTTTTTCGAAACGTACCAGGGCCTTTCACGTGTCTGGACTTTATGAGTTATAACCATATCTATGAGCCGAAAATTTTTATAATCACTTTGATGAAAGCACCCGCTAAAGTAGCAGTGGAAGTCGAATTAGAGGCTTCGTCGAAGATTTGAGGGGTGGGCACACTCAACAACTTTCACGCAGCTCCAGTGATGAAAGACAGGACAGAGACGCCTCCGTGTCAGTAGTGGCGGCGCGCTCATGGCACACTTCGCTTCACTTTTGACACCCAGCGTCAGCGCGCGTCAATGCTGGCTTCAGCAGCTTCACGGAATGAGCTCGGTTATTCCGTGAAGCTGCGTCCTCGAGCGTCGCACCGCCCCGTTTTTGACACGCAAAAACCGATGCAGAGGAGTTTGCCCAGCCCTTTAAGGTTTCCACAAATCCAGAACTGCCATCGAACTCGTCCGCGATTTCGCGCGCCAACGCCTATAGCAAGAAGTGGGTGTACCTCCTGATGCGCTGCCGTTATTATGCCGGAAGCAGAGTTTTGCGGCACCGCACCGTGATCTCGTCCATTCCGCTCCTATCGTGGTCGCCCGCGGTGCGGTGCCACGGGTTGCACCGCGGACGAGTTGCCACGATGCCGCTTGTCACAACCTGCCGCGAGTGCTGCCGGTAGTATTCTGCGACTCCGCTGAGGGGCGTGGTCCGCTTCGAACCAACTGTGCTGAGGGATAGAACGAGGAAATTCCATTTTTTTGATTTGATGAGATATTTAAGGCGCTCCCACTTACTTGCTTTTGTAGTATCCTTCTAAACTGCACAATGGAAAAATGACTGCAAGACGTAGTGCAGTTCTTCCTGGAAAACCTGTCGCCAAAAAGTATGCAGCATTGCGTACAGTAATCCCCTTGCGGAATCTCGCCACGTCAAAAGCCCTCAGGTTCATCGTGGCATGGCGGCGTGCCGCAGAGATCTGCTTCCGGCCTGAATCGTACGCTGAGTTTCGCGGAGGAGCTCGGCAAGGGAAAGAGCGCCAGGATGTGGTAAATCTATCCGCCCGAATTAGAATGAGCCACAACCCAGGAGCTCCATCCCTTAGGAACCTCCTCCTCGTCAGCAGCGGAGGCAACGAATGAAGGAGAGAACAACTATGGTAATAAACAAGTCAGAGCAATATGTATACTGAGGTTCCTCAACTACGGAAGCATTCCTATATTATTAGGTTGTACCATAAGTCCCCGCCGTTTTTTTCAACGATTCACTGCAGATTTCGCCGGCGGTCTCTTGCATAGCGCTGCATAGCTCTCGAAAGAGAATGATTTGCTCTATCAGAACATGTATTGCATTTCTTTTTTCATCATGAATTTTGTCAATTTTTAGTTCGTTGAAGTGAAAAGTGAAAGTGAGAAAGTAGCCATTTGCGCACTTGTTCTCTCCGCTTAGGTTTATAATTTTTCCGCAGTTTTTTACTGCACCTAAAAGAGAATGTTCTGTACTATAAGAATATGTGTTGGTCGAATTTTCTCACTTGTCCTTTATTGATTTTTAGGCCATCAAATTGGGAATTCCGACTTTTCCGTCCGAATTTTTACCAAAACTCCGGTTCTGTGGTTGGACATTTTTGTTTGGTGTTATGTGTCGTTTGGAAGAGCATGCCTTGCTCAGTAAGAATTTGTGTCGTGTTTATTGGCTCTCGCTGATTTCTGTCGAACATCAACACTGAAGAAGGAGAAGGAGTTGTTGGTGAAGACGATTCCTCTCTTTTTAGCATTTGTTGATATTCAGTAGAAATCAGCAAACGCGACAGATATTCTTAAAGAGCAAGACATTCTCTTTCGCATGACATATAACACCAACCCAAAAAGTTCAACCACAGAGCAGGAGCTGTCGGCAAAAATAACCATCCTCCTTCGGACGTCCCAATTTGATGACCTAAAAATCAATAAATGACAAACGAGCAGATAACACTAACACATATTCTTGTAGTACAGAACATTGTCTTCCAAATGCTCTAAAAAAACTGCGCAAAAAATTACAAACCTAAGCGGAGAGAACAAGTGCGCAAATGGCTACTTTTTCACTTTTTCACTTTTCACTTCAACGACCGAAAAATTGACAAAATTCATGATGAAGAAAGAAATGCAATACATGTTCTGATAGAGCAAAGCATTCTCTTTCGAAAGCTTTGCAGCGCTATGCAAGAGACCGCCGACGAAATCTGCAGTGGATCGTTGAAAAAACGGCGAAGACTTATGGGACAACCTAATACTTTAGAGCTTAAAACAAGAAGCGTCATAGGATCCGGTAAATTTTAGGCCCATCACCATTGCATTCATCTTGCGACTTTTCGAAAGGATCTTGAAAAAGCACATTATTCATTCATTTGGAAAAAATCGTATTATCCCCTCAACTCAGCACATTTCGGTTGCAGGCAGGTTAGTGGAGACAAATCTCTTAGAATGCAATAAGGATTGGACTAAAATACTAGACGAGAGAAGCCGCTATTATGTTGTCTTTTTCGATTTTGCAAATGCCTTTGCTAGGCTTAATCACGCCAACCTCAAAATCTTGATAAAGAATGGTAGCTGTAGAACTTCCCTTGTACGTGTTAAAAGTACACTTTCGGTAACTAAGCCTTTAATTAGTGGAGTACCTCAATGTGGTGTCTTGTCACCTGCACTGTTTAACATTTATGTGGCGGATCACCAAAGCCTGCTCAAAGCAGGCGATGTATTCTGTAAGCAGTATGAGGATGATTTAAAAATCTATAGGCAAATAGAAAACAGTGAAAATATAGAGGACCCACAGTATAGTTGTGCTCTCCCAAAAATTTCGAATAACCGAATATATTCGAATAGCGACGATTTTCGAGCATTCGAATTCGAATACATTCGAAAATCGCGTTTTTTCGAGCATTCAAATTCGAATATTCGAATTCGAATGTTCGGATATTCATTCGGGAGGGGAATCATTTCATCAAAGCAAATATATTGATCACAAGTGCCCTGACCCACCTGTAGTGGACTTCGCACTTGTCCGCCTCGCTTGATGTCCGACTTTCGTTTCGCTAATATATGGACAAGATCCCCCACACTGGGATAAATTGTATCGCCCAATCAAGGGGTGTGCGTTTAACGATTAACGCTTTACCTATTTACTGGATTTACCGCCAATTTTTGTTAAAAACTTTCAACGAAAGTTAACGACGAAAATTTCCGTTAAATTGCATTATTGACATTTTACACACCATTTTTGAAATTTTACTTTTCTTCATGAAATACATTCTCGGCGATTTTTTGGATGCGTTTCCGCAGTATCGTTGCGATATGGAGGAAACCCTCTACTTACTTGAATCACCGGAAGTAGGCAATCAATATCGTCCTCGTATTTCGAGAATTGTTTGCATTTTTCTTGCTCCTTGAAAAAATTTATTTTCGTACATCACTTCTGCCGCAGTTTTTTCGGACTTCCTTGGCCGTTTTTCGCGTTTGATTTCTACACATTAGTACCTATTATTAGCTCCTATTCATATAATGAGTTAATTTTTTCACATTTTTTGTCACATTTGCTTGAAAAGTGGTTTAGAAAAGGCATAGAAAACGCGACCTAAACGCCAGGAAACACAAACAAAGCGTGACAACATGGATAAAAAGCGAAACAATGGAAAAAAGTTCCTCCCCTTTTCTTTGCAAGTTTTCCGTAAAATAGGAAGATTCATCGTGCAGCGTCAGGTGAAAATTGAAGGATTAGGTCAAGGCAACATTGGACACCTCCCAATACATAGAGCATGGCTGCTGGCACTGTCACTGCTCCGCTTTTACTGAATTTCATGCCGTTCATGTCAACGATTTTGCTCAACGTTTTCGTCTTTTTTGAAAGTTCTCTTGGCAGTTTTCTTTTGGAGAAGCACAGTCAGTATACACATGAAGCAGTACATATTTACATGAAAGGAATAAAATTAAATAAAAAATTAAATAAAGAGAAGAAATCGATGGCCACTCTTCGTCAGTTATCATATTGGAAATTTGGGATCTATCCTAGTCCGGGGGACCACATAGCTAAAAGGTATTATATGTAACAAATCCACTTGAGACTTACCGACCGGCTCCTACAGAACAACATGAGACCTAAACAAGAAAAGTCATGAAGCAAAAAACGAAAAAACTACATTCGTTGGGGTTGTAAGCAGGCAAAGTCGTGTGCGTTATAACACGTCAGCCGGCGGCCAGCACGCGCCATGCCTCCATTCCGTAGCTCTTTGTCCGCCGAGACGGTTGTTAACCGCGGCGATTTTTTATTTTTTTCGTTTGTTCGCTCGTTTTCGGTTTCTTTTAGGTTACAGCTCGTTCTCTAGGAGTAGCTCGGTAAGTTCCAATTCATTTAGTTGCCTACTTTTCAGCTATGTTGCCCCCCGGACTAGGATAGATGTATAGAAACTGGTACTTTACGAGCAGTCTATTTCATAAAGTTTTTTTTCAGTTCTACGAAAAAGGTGTATCTTTGAAGGCGCAGGTTTGGCTCAATCAAGGAATTCCCCTTATGTCTGCGAATTCCTTCGCCTAATTTACGAACTTGCTATAACACCGTTCATCAATCCAAAATGTGCTCTACAAAAAAGGAAGAAATGGGGGAAGATAATGCACATTCAGACTTCAAATAAATGTGCTGTAAAGTATGGTACCAGGTTCTTCAAGAAAAAAATCAAAGTAGTCAATTGCTGAAGAGTTTTAAAATAGTGACAGATAGTGACGAATTCTATTTGGAGAAAACTGCAAGGATAAGGACAAGGTGGAACACTGCCGATATAGGGCGAGAAACTCTTACAGATACGCGTGTTCCCTACGCATTTCCTTCAGAAAGCAGAGGACAATTGAAGAACGTTACTTGGTGGCAAAGACAGAAATACTCAATGCCATGGAAATGGAATTTCAAACGATTGAAATTTGTTCAACGGTCCGTGGCCGTTTGTTTGATTTACTGCTGTCGTCTGCAGTAAGAACAGGACATTTTAGAACAAAAGGGACCATTCTGTAGAACAGGCAGATCTATGAGTTTCCTAAATATCTTCCAAAAACGAACTGTACCAAAGAGTTCGGGATCTATCCTAATCGGAGGGGGCATGCGCTGTTTTTACATCTCCATTCCCTACCTTGAGGCTCTTCGAGAACTTTAGCTGCTGTCCCATAATGCGACGGCTTTCGTTCAATTTTAGTGGATATGGTTGTGTGCTATGGGATGACCTAGGAAATTGGTACTTTGGGGTTGCCCCCACCTACCAGGATGGATCCAGAATTCACTGTGACATGTCATATTATGGAGTCGAAAAAAATCAATGAAGTCAAGTTCTGGATTTTTACATACTAAACCATAGCCAAAGTGACTACAGCTAAGGGAAATTTTATTTAACGAATTTACTGATTTTAGCACAAAACTTTTTCGTTAAAAAATGGTCGTTAAAAATTTACCGAAAAATTTTAACACACACCCCTGGTCCAACCCATGAAGTTCTCTTTGGTTTGGTTAACGTTATGGCACTGCCGCAAGCAGTTCGCTCGAACCCATTGTAAACCTTCAAAATTCAACTTTTAGGCAAACAGGCTTCTCAATGCACTCGCAGCTGATATTCCGAACTCTCCACCGCTCCAGTGACAGTCCCAGAAGCTTGCTGTTTTCAGTGTTGAAAATGAACGTTTTGCATTTTTGAGGATAGACAGCAAAACGTGATACTCCAACTGGGCCGCATCATCAGATCTTTCCTATAAATGACCGCTTCCACACTTTCCCTCCTTTTGCATCTACTCTCCTTTGCAGTGTACCAGTCGTGCAGTGGCCTAGCGGCCGCCGACGACTGGTTGGGGGCTTCGCCCACAAACCCTGAGAAGAAAACAATCCGACCATCTTCTTTTCCCAACTTTTAGACCTTCATACCTTCATTGCGGTAAAGAACTGGTTTTACTATATAGAGTACAGCCGTCAGAGCGGCCTCTCGGCCGCAGTGACGGTTTCTCAACGTCAGTGCTAACTTCTCATAATCAATTTTAGCTGCAACATGTGTCATGGTTTCCGCAAGAAGAACACCGCAACTACGTCGATTGCGGCAAGTTAGAAGGAAATAGAAAAAGTGAATGACATCCTATTATATAAAGCGGAGAGGCATGAATCACTGACGGTCAACGGGTGCTAACGCTGTCAATGGGTGCAAACGCTGTCAACGGGTGCTAACGCTGTCAACGGGTGCAAACGCTGTCAACGGGTGCAAACGCTGTGAACGGGTGCAAAGAGGTAAACAAGGATGCGTGGCAGGCAGCCACGACCACCGCTGTTGACTGCCTTCCACTACAGGTCGTCACCAAAGAACATCCACTTGATGAGGTTTCGCAACATTTCACAACGGCTGTGAGGCATGCCGTTATGACGAGGCGCCGCTGCCGGGTTAACACGGCTCACATCCCGTGATCAGTGCTTAGAGAGGTCTACGCGATCCACATTCGCTTCTGTATCCCTACTAAGTCGCCACCGTTTCGCTACGCGTTCTTGCTAGCGTGTCTTTCTTCTTCCTTTTGCTCTCTGCTCAATAGGTGGGTGTTACGTGATTATCATGGCCGCAGACCTAACCGAAACGGATGAGATTTCGTGATTGCGTTGGCCGACCCACCCACAGGTCGCTACTGTTCTTCCTACCTTCGCTGCTTTTTCCATGCGCGTTGCTGCTAGGTAAACGAGCTTCTTACAGGCTTAACTAAAGACCCTTCTAGATGGTTAGAATAATTTTTTGTATTCAAATCCAGAAAGGTCAGGTGAGGCACAAGCTGCCTCGCTGATGAAGCAAGAGCAGCGCCTTGCGTATTTATACCATTTTCACGTCGAGTTGGACACTTTTTAAATCAAATTGGACAATTTTCACGTCAATTTGGACACTCTTCTAAGCTGGCCCATGAATTTTGAAATTTAATTGAACGTCTTCCAACTCCAGACGAGCTTCTTACAGGTTTAACTAAACACCCTTCTAGATGGTTAGAAGAATTTTTTGTTCAGTGAAAACTTAGGATAACTTTTTTTTTGAATTTTTTTACTTCAGCTGCCGAATGAGTGAACTGGCCCATGAACTTTGAAATTTAATTGAAGAAAGTTACGATGTGTTTTTACAATTGTTTATGTTACACCGTTTCCAGATGTGAAACTGGATGCAAACAGAAATGTTGCTATCAATCGAATAAAAATCGCGACATCCCGGACGGGGGCGTGGCGCAATCTCTGTTTTAGCAAAGTAAAATGCCCGCCTTCCTGCTCTTCAAAACAACCTTTAAATCACTGTCTTTTGTCGAAGAATACAATTTTTATAAAATTTCAAACGATGTGTTCCCTCATTAGGAAGTAAATTGAAACTCAAACAAATTTATACTAAAATTTTCCTTGAGCAATAAATTATGAATGCGAGCAATATCACGGGTGTTGCGAAACATGCTGATTAATTCTGATTTGTGGGTTTTATAGTGAAAGTTCTCTTTTTGTTGGATTTCATTACATGGTTTGTCTCACCATATTTTATATATATAAAGGAGGGAGGCATAAGTCACTGTCTGCAGTGGTTCGTCTACAGCGGAAACCAAGTTCCCGACCCACCCCAGTTTTCGACTACACTAGGCTCTCGGAATAATTCTTCCCGTACGTTCCCTCAAAATTAGTGGCTAATGAAGTCACCTTCGGAATTCGCCACACCTAGCTGCTCGAAGCACGGCGACTGGACAGAAGTGTCAGACATTTCTTTAGGCTTGACAAGCTGCAATAAGCTGTGAGCTCAACGCTAGATGAAGAAGGAGTGCTGAGGACATTCTTCTGCGTGCTATACTGAGTGAGTGGTAGCAAGCTAGGAATCAGTCTGGAGTAGGCGGAAGTTTCAACATGCTCGACGCTACGGATGCTTCCTTACCCAGCGTTGGTTGCCGGCGGAGCCGGCGACCGACGCTGGATGGGAAAGCATCTGTAGCTAGGTTGGTCTACGTCCCTAGCGTGGCCCGCCATACCCGACGCCGGCGGAGCCGGCTAGCCCGGCGTGGCCCGCGGATGCGATGCCGGCGAAGCCGGCTAGCCTGGCGTGGCCCGCACACTCCAGCGTCGGCGCCGGCGGAGCCGGCGACCGACGCTGGGTGGGGAAGCATCTGTAGCTAGGTTGGTCTACGTCCCTAGCGTGGCCCGCCATACCCGACGCCCGGCGTGGCCCGCGGATGCGATGCCGGCGAAGCCGGCTAGCCTGGCGTGGCCCGCACACTCCAGCGTCGGCGCCGGCGGAGCCGGCGACCGACGCTGGTCCATGTATAATTTGATCAATATCGATTGATGGTGATCTGCACCTCAAAAACAAACTCGAGATTCGAGTTCAGCGAATTGATTACCCCGGGACTGAAGTTTCGTGCCGCTTGGCCGACTTCCACAAAAAATCGATAATATCGATCGGTATCGATTGTTCCTTCAGATTCTTGTTCAGCGACCTCGATTACCCCCAGGGTTAAAGTTTAGTGCCACTTTAACGCCATTTAAAAAATCAATAATATCTATCGATATCGATTGGTCGACTTCAGATTCGTGCTGAGTGACCTCAGTTACCCCCAGGGCTGAAGTTTCGTGCCACTTTAACGCCATCCTAAAAAATCGATAATATGTATCAATATCGATTTGTCGACTTCAGATTCGTGTTCAGAGACCCAATGCTGAAGGGGATGACGTCGACGCGTTCGTCACGTCTACGGCTCGTCATGCACGGTTGCCGACGTGTTCGTCATGTCACCGGCTAACCAGGCACGGTCGCCGACATGTTCGGCACGTCTACGGCTCACCAGGCACGGTCGCCGACATGTTCGGCACTTCCACGGCTTCGCCAGGCACGATGTCGATGTTCAGCAATCGTTTCCAATACGCAGTGCCCCTACTCCTATATAAGCGGCAGTGTAAAAACCGATTTTATCGGTTCGGCACGGGGCATGGCTCAATCGAAAGAGCTCGTCGAGCAGTCCATGGTTCGCCAATTGGGTTTAGTCGATTTTCAAATTTTGCCCCTATCTCCCGTTGATTCCGAGTTTGACGTCCCACTGAGCACGATTTCGACGAAATAGTGCTGTGGTGATGGAAACTCAGACACTAAGAGGCCCGACCATGCAACAAAAGCAGGGTATGGTCCCCGCGGTGGAGCTGGAAAATTGCCATGGAGTGGGCGTGGCTTACTGGCGTCAACATGCTGAACTCCCTCAGGCTAGAGCTATGTGGGATCTTCTAGGGAGATATCTAAGGTGGAGATATCTAAGGTGGATGGAGAGATGGCAAAGTAAAATTCGGAGGTGTTGAAGGGTTCAGTGCTGTGCGAGCATTACGAGTTTGGCCGAAATTCTGTGAATTTGCAGAATTTTTTATTTTTTATTTTTTCAGCGCTTCAACGAAATGGTGGATATCGGTGAAAGGACTACGCGATCCTCCATTAGGATGCTCGACGACTTTTGAATCACACCTCCAAATTCGGGTGTTCGATGCACTTCTCTAACCCTACGGTTCATGTTGCGAATGTGGGCAGCGGATACTCGTTTCTCTCCGTTCGCGTTTATTGATTGATAGCACTCTAGGTATGTTTATGACGCGCTTGATATTAAGGTCTTGTGTTATTTCGGATTCTCTTCGTATCTACTGTAAGGACCTCTTTATGAAAGAAACTGTGTATTCTGAACCCTGTTGGTTTTACCACCCTTTCCACTTCTCCAATGCTTAATTGTTGGTTCGTGAGAGTGTGCACCGCTCTCCAATGCGTCAAGCCTGAACTGGAGAACGAATATCTTTGGGAATGAGATAATCGCCAAAGAATAGCCATCCGACCAATGCTGGGAAGAGGTGAAGTAGGAGGAGCGACCAGCAGCCACTGACGGAGCTTCTAAATGGACAATGATGTAAAATTCGGCTCTAACAGGTTTTTGAGCTACGCTACACTGTGTCCAAATATACAATTTTCCGGGTTTCTCGATGACGATGATTAAACGATTGAGACTAGTTATTCGTAAAACGGTTAAAGGGCTTCGATTGCCTACGCGTTAGCCATCAGTTGCACCACAGAAGATCCGACGAGTTAGTATTGCTGAGCGTTTTTCAGAACGTTGCAAACGTAACTGCCATCACTAAGATTTCAGTCGTGTCACATTTGGTAGTGGTCCAAGAGCGCTGCCGCTGCTGTGGCGGCAGAGGCGCCGAGGACATTGACAGCCAACACAGTACGACGACGCTCAATTTTTGGGATGACACTCTTCATAGTACGTAGCAACTGTGCCCCTAAAGAGGGCTTGAATAGGTTAGCGAATAAGTTAGGCCCCGGTACGAGGGAGTTCATATCCGCCAAAACTGTACGCATTATGTCACTGGCGCTTGAGAGCTACACGAAATCCATAGTGGCGACGGTGTTTCTCTTGGAGTGCTAGAAGTAGTATAACGGATGGATAACGTTCTCAAGGAATACCTTGAGGAAACCGTGGATCTCCTGATATGTATAACCGATGATACGCACCAATGCGCGATGGCGGAATTTTACAGGATTTTCGGCCAACATCTGGGTTTGGAAATTTCTCACAACTATTGCAGCCAACGGTTGATCTCTAAGAAAAATTTCACCAATCGATTCTCAGCTGAGTTAGTGAAACGATACTGCATACCTGTGAACCTAAATAAGAGGCGCATTGCGCACGCCTTGGGCAATCTCTTGCTTGATGTGCACTTGGTAACGGTCTCGGCGCCCTCGGATATGGCGTGCTTGGTGGGCTCTTCGGTAGAGATGAGCGAGTATGTCGTTTGGATTTCTTGAAACGAGATCAGCTACCGACTGTTATACTGCAAGAGATTTAGCTTTCTGTAGCGCTGCTCTTGAAGACGTCCACGAATGCATTCAAGATCGCATTCAGCCTTCAGCGAGTCATTGGTGTCGAGGTAGACTTGGTTGAGTGTAGATGGAGCAAGTCTTCTCGCGGCAATGTCTCCTGTTCCTGTCTCCAAAACGGGTGACCTTCACCTTGTTTGCGACTACCTGGGCTCTTTTTGCGGATGGCTTTGGTGGCATTATGAGGAATTTGCTGACTTGTCAGTGATTAAGGAACGCTGCCCATGCCGACATCTGATGAGGATTTGCTCTTCACCTTGACCCGCCAACCAAGCGATAAACGCATCCCACCATAGAGTCGGAGTCCGCAGAACATTATATATCCACATTGTCTGCGAGGTATTCTATATAGCAAAACATTTTTTACTGTAATGAATGTAGGAAGCTCTGAAGAAGAAAAGAAGACTGTCAGGGTATTCTTTTGTCGGGGATTGGGGTCAGCTAATGCAGGAGAACCAATGGGATTCGAAAGGTGGCAAGCGTTGATGGCACCGCTGAAAACCGCACTGGTGAGCCCCCAGTACAGATTTATCTGGCTGTCTGTGGTTGCAAGGGCGAAACAGCCATTTTCGTGCTATTCTGGTATTTTCCACCATAAAACATCAATAAAGAAAGTCTTTAAAAATTTGCTGTGTGAACAAAAATTGAGAGGAGTGGATGTGTCTGAATTAGTGCATTAGCCGTCATTTTTGATGTGGCTATTATAGGGGAGTTTTAAAAAGGTTTTTAGAGCATCGATTTCTGGATGATCTTCAGCGTCTCCTGCAGTCCATCGGAGTCGAGGATAAATAGGAAAAATAGTTCATAGCACGGCTTTGCTTGGAGACGGTCGTGGGAGATTACTGCGAATTTTGGCGTTGTTCGAATTTTCGCGAAAAAATCCGCTTTAATGCGCATACTTGGCGCTCTCGCCTGGCCTTCGTAGTGGACTCAGCCACCTGAATATCATGGTAGGACGGAGCTGTTTTTCTGGACGTCTGGGAATTTTTTTTTGCGAATTCTCGGGCTTTTCGGCGTGTCAACCTTAAACTTAAACTACCTAATCCGTAAGCTAATTCAGGCCGGCCGCGACCACGATAGCAACCAGCGGAGGAGTGCGCGAGAGAAGCTAGCGTATCCTCCGCACTGCAAAAGTCGCGGCTGGCCGCGAATTAACTTCCTGTCAAGTAACTTAAACTAGCGAGCCACCTACATAATGGGCTATTGTGGGTTTATTTCACAAGATACGGCTTTTAAAGCAGTTATAAGATACCGCTTTTAAAGCAGTTTTCGTTGGAAATTCGCCAATTGTGCGGTGGGTGCCGCAGATGGACCCAGATTTTTGGTGGATTCAGGTATCGGACTGGGGATATTCGTAAAACTAAATTGCACTGAACGGAGTGGAATCCACAGGTGTGCAAAATGTGGGTAAAAATTGAGGTTTTCGGTCCATAGCAGTGGTTTAGTCGATGAAATCGCTAGTTTTCGGTAGGTACCGCTAAAGGACACTGATTTTTGCTGGGCTAAGGTATTGGACCGGTGATATTAGGTTGTAACGAAATAAATGGCACTGAACCACTGTAAATTTAAACAGTTAATATCTCGGCTTGTAGGCAAGTTTATTAATCGAAATAAAAACCTTCTGATTCTACACATCTTTGCCAACGTGACACAAGCTTTTTTATCCCAGTAGCATAAAAAGCAGAAGTTCTGGAATTGACGAAATCTTCGAAGGCACTTTCGGCATCCTGTTGGTATTTGAATATTTTCCCTACCAAGAAGTCGCCAAGATGCTTGAAGAAATGGTAGTCTGTTGGGGAGAGGTCGGGAGAAAACGGAATATGTGGTAGAGTTTCAATGCTCAGCTCATTCAATTTCTGCCACGTCATTCGTGCTACATCCTTCAACTTTTTCATCATTTCTTCAATTTCAATGCAGTACTTCTCTGCCGTGATGGATTCACCGGGAGGGAGGAAGCTGTGGTGAATAATTCCCAGCGAACACCACCATACTGTCACCATTACTTTCTTTTGGTGCAATTCCGGCTTCGCAAAAACCTTGGGGCTCTCATCGCTGTCCACCCACTGTGCCGGTCGTCGCCTGTTGTCATACATTATCCATTTTTCGTCACAGGTTACGATGCGATCAAGGAATGGGTCCGTTTCGTTCCGTAGAAGCAGTGCGGACGAGATCTCATATCGTCGGTTTCTTTGCTCCTCAGACAGCTCGTGAGGCACCCATCTTTCCAGATTTTTGGTCTTTCCAATTTCCTTCAGATGCCGGGCAGCTGTGTTGTGACTGACGCCAAGAACCTTCGCTATCTCCCTGGTGCGGTACCTTTGTGTGGATCCTCCTCTACCACATCTCTCAGCTTGTCCTCATCAACATCACTATGCCTCCCACGACCTTCATGTTCTTCCAAGCTCTCATCTCCATTCCGGAACTTCTGATGCCAACGATACGCCGTCCGAATTGTGGAACATCCTTGACCGAATGCGGCGTTGATCTCCTCGTCCGCCTCCTTAGCTGTAGTGCCCAGCTTGAATTCATACAAGTAAATGCCTCGGATTACCCTTTTGTCCATCTGCAAAAAAGTCAATAAAACTCTAAAGTTTTCCCACTTTTACATAGAAAATTTGGTACTCACCGGTAGAGCAAAGTTCTAAATGATATGCCACATGTTACGGTTTGTTCTTGATCAAACGCGTAAAGACGCGCCAAAAAATGGCGCGAGCAAGTGCCATTTAATTCGTTACAACCTAATATTTACAGAACTTAAGTACAACGGAACACGTCGCATCCTGCTGTTTGGATCTGGCGATTGGAGCTTGAGCTTTTCACCCTTTTTGAAGCGGTTAGGTGAAACCCGCTAATTTTGCGGTGGGCGCCGCCAGTGGACACCGATTTTTGTTGGATTCGGGTAGCAGATCGGGGATATTCATAGAATTTAAATGCAATGGGGCAAAATGCAACGGTGAATGCACTGCTGAGTGAAATTTGGGCTTAACTTGAGCCTTGGGAACCTTACTAGCGGTTTTACTTTGTAAAATTGTCAATTTTGGGGTGGTGCCGCCAAAGGACCCCGATTTTTGCTGGATTCAGGCATCGGATAGGAGATATTCGTAAAATTTGGTTGGACTGGGCAAAGACGAGTCCAACAGTGTGCAAAATTTTGGTGGAATGTGAGTTATTTATCGCTTTTAAAGCGATTCTTGGTGAAAGTGTAGCTGGAAGACGCGCCGTCGTAAGTTCTCGAATCTACCGTAATCGCTCCAGCCAATAAAGGACCGACCAAGCGCGCACTTTCCGTGCAACTGACAGTGCTCAGCTTCTCAGCAAGGTGGGCCAAGTTAGGTGAACCGACCTAATAATGATGTCGCTTTTTCTCTGGACGCTGTCACCTAGTCATCTAAATCTACTACGCAACCTATTTCTATCGTGAAATGTGAAAATAGAGAAACACAGTCACAGCACAGCAGAGGAGGAGGTGCCTGCTGTCGCGCTCCAGGTACGAGGCGTGTCATGAGAAAAATGAAAGACATGAAAATAAATTTATTCACAAAAATCAAAATATCAAAAAGTGTACAAGGAAGCCTATGTACAATCAATCTATATACAACTAATCTATGTACAAATCGTAGGCTCGGCAAAGCAGTGTATAGTTGTTTCGTCGACACCCTCGAATAACTCAGCTCTCCGTTGCCCACTGGTCAGAAGCGGTTCTCTACTGCCCGAAATTGCCTAGAATTAAGAGATATTTGAAGATTTTGGGCGTATTGATAAGTATAATAGGGGAAGGAACGCACCTCGAAGACCTGTCGTAGTAGTGTGCCACTTGTGGCCAATCGACAGTTTTTCTGTCGCACCGCTCCATCAAGGAAGTCTTATAATATTTGGTTCAGCGCGCAATATTCTTGCAAACTAGCACTAGTCTGCGATCTGGCCTACATGAGGAGGTAGGAATGCGCTAACCAATCAAAGCTGCGATCGTTCACGCTTATTTTTGCTTGGATCATGTTTGGTACCGCTGACGCGGAGTACCACAGAATTCAATAGGAGGGCTGCTCCGGCCGTTCATTTTCCGCCTCTACATACTGGCCACATTGGCTACCAATACCAAAATCCCAAACTGCCAAACCTTTGAAAAGTTCTTTATACATTTCAAATTACCGCGAGTCACGCTGATGTACTCCTGAAGCAGAGGCGCGCCCGACTTTTTCAGACCGTCACAGCTCACACAGAGCGAAGGGATGTCTGAGGATAACAGCAGCGGCAGGTCATCAAAGTGAAGATCGCCACTAAACCACAGGTCTCCGACGGTTGCGAGATCGCAAGCATCGCCAAGCATTGGCTCCTTGAAAGCTGTGGATTACCTACGAAGTCATCTCGACCATTTTCCTGTTCGACTTCAAAGGTGTTTCCTGCAATGGACTTACTTGCCCCGCAGAGTGACAAGTCGTGGATGTATACAGTACACCCCGAAGTGAGGGTGACAGTCTGGAGCACCTTTAATCAACTTTCATTAACATGTGTAGTGCCTTTGCACTAGATGCGTGCCCTCCTAGGGTTCGTAGCTTGGGCTCTTGCAAGAGCAGCTTCGTTAGCTGGCCAGGGTACTCCACCTGACAGTTTTAAGCCGCACCAGTGTCTGCTTTTCAGTCTCGTATACTGTACGCTGTGCATCAGTAATGGCCGGCCCCTCCACTCCTTCACGATTGCTCGGAAGATGCCCTGAATTGAGTACCCTGGTCAGCATTACAATTCTTGCCTCCACCACCTCCGATGCCCTCGTGGCGAGTACCCTCATCTGGTTATTGTTTGGATGGTTTGGGGGCTCCTCCCCAGGCCCGTGGACGCCCAGCCAAGCTTTCAGTGACTGATTTGCAATCCCGAGAGCAGCACAGTTCCTCGACAGCGCCCACCCAAGGGGGCCGTTATATGCGAAGAACAAAGCTAGTCTGGCGAGCTTCTTCCTCTGCACCGGTGTGTATTCGCGAAAATCCATGCAACCGCCCGAGGCGTTGATCAAGGTATTGATGAAATTGACATCAAGCACCTGGTCGACAGCACGATAGACGTCATCGGCACCAAGAACGTTGTCCATGATCGTCCAGTTTGCGATGTAACACCTTAATTAGCCATTTCTAGTTGAGACCTTTCCATCTTACGTGCCTCGTTTCGGTCCTCACATTTTAGCCTCAGCTGGCTCGTTCTTACTTTCTGACACAGATTGTACAGGTTCTCAGACAGTTTCGATGCGCCAAACTGAAAAAAAATCTCGCTAATAAAGTAATTTATGGAACTTCAATGAAACCCCTGAAGGGGAAGGGAGCTGAGTTCTAGATTATTTATTAGGGAAAGCTTACGCATGAAAAGCGGAAAAAGATGAATTAAGTTGCTATTTGTTGAGCAAAGTTGATGAATTTCATCGAATCACAAAATGTCAGCACGAATATCTTATTTGGACATTCTGCTATCCGGTTGCTCACGAAAAAAACAATAATGACAGATGGATGAGCTTCGTCCTCTATCGGCACTATTAACCTGTGCTCAGGCTCATCGTTTTTGATGGTGGTCGAACACTGGAACCTTTGGTGTGAAGCCTCATCAAGTATACAGTTATGACCTCTCATTAGTTTCATTGCTGACTTCGAAATAAAACGTGAAGCAAAGGCAAGGTGAAATTTGCTGCAGCACCGTATTTGGGGGAAATGAAATGTGAAATGTGAGGTAGGGTGAGGGGGAGGGAGAGGGATGGAAACTAGTAGCATAGCAGGCAGTGGAGAAACAATGGTAAGTGTGGGCCTACATGACTAATAATGGGTGGCATCCACCACAGTAGCCTCCACAGACAACACATGCCAAGGAAGGCTAAGGTGGCGGACAGCCATAGTCACCCACGCAGATCGTAAATTACGATTTGCGTGGTGGACTAGGCTCATGGTGGCCCAAGCCGACTCACAGTGCCACTAAAGGAAGCAATTCACTTAAAAATAAGTGGCATTGTGGGCCGCCATGGTCCACAGAGCCTAAAAAACCGTGACATACAATAGTAATAGAGAAAAACAAAAGCTAAAACAACTCACCGTAGGCGCGGCGAAAGATGGCGAAAGACTGCGACGGCAACTAGGCGCCCCTGTCGAGCATTGATTATGCGGCTGGCTGTCAGCTCAGAGCTGGCAATGGGCCAGCGGAGGCGAATCCGGCGGGCGCGGAACGAGTGGAACACGCCGGGACCAGGAGACGACTGACTGCCTTTTTCCAGAACCTTCCCGAGGTTCGCGCGCCCGTGGCGCCCGCCGTCTGCGATTGCGGACAGCGCGCCGCAGCTGACGCGCAAACCCTAACTCTCTTCCTAACTGTTGTGGTCTCTGAAAACGAAGGCCATGTTTTAAAGTTTCAAGGGCCATTTTATATTGTTTTCTCTTTAGGGCTTGTAATTGAAGGTGCGGCTTCAACTATAACGTTGGGAGCGGACCACCTTAAGCACAACATTAACACATTGACGACAATCGCGATTTGAGGCAGAAAGCCGCCGGTGGCTCATAATGTCCCTCGCGGACCACTTTTTTGTTTGGCGTGTTTTTTTTTCTATCAAACTTCGACCAGAGGGGCTATTTAGGTTGCTGAATATGAATCTTATGTCCGTTTATGAAATTTCGGCCAATTACAACAGGTTACGTTAGGTACGGGTGACAAAGACTACCGAGGCCATGATCACCGTTTTGCCCCAGGCGTCGCCCAGGGGGTTATTTGGGGTGCTTATCACGACTCCGACATCCGTTTTTTGGTATTACTGTAGACTAGGTTAGGTCACGGTAGGTACGGGTAATCGCCAACAGCCTTAGTCAACCGCACCTACCGTAACCTACGCTAGTGCTTCGTAATACCAAAAACAGATGTCGGATTCGTGATTAGCGCCGAAATAACCCCATAGTCAAAATTTGGGAGAAGTCGGTGACCATGACACCGACAGCCTTACCCACCCGTACTACCGTATCCTATCATAGTAGTTGCCCCAAATCTCGAAAAAGGATGTCGAATTGGTGATCAGCACCCCACACCTCCTTGGGCAAGATTGGGTGAAAATACTGACTTGAATTGATTTGAATGTAGGATTGGTCTCCTTCTTAGTAAAATTTTTAATTCGTTATGTCTAATGAAAGCAAGGACAATTTTGTTGCTTACTCCTGTTGGACATTCTCCTATCATAAGTAGTTCTCCTATAGTTAGTGAACATAAAAAACAGCTGTAAAAGCCGACGGCAGCAGTACAAAAAATAGCGGGAAAAGTTATGAGTCACCGGTGGCTCATATTATCATCAATGTGTTAAGGTGGGTTGCTGGACGCGGGCGGAGTGGCGTTCTACGCCCGCCCTTTAAACAGAGGCGTGGCCAATGTCTGCGTCTCCACTATCTCGTAAGGCCTCGTGCATACTTCCCGTCGCCGCGATTGAATCGCGGCGATGAGATTTGCAGAGCGACGCGAAAGAATTTGAATTTCTCTGTGCTCGTCGTATCGCCCATCGCTCTGCAAGGGAGCGCGACGGCGATCCGTCCAGGACCAATGCTAAACACCGCGCGCGGCGCGAAAAAGTATGTTATGCCCGCGATGGGCGCGGGAAGCTATCGCGCATGCCGACCGCTGCTGTTGCGGCGGCCGCGGCGAAGTTTTCTTTGACTGCTCTTCCGCGTGCGGCGGAATGGCCATGAACTGAGCGCCGCGATGGCATCGCGGCGATGGAAGTATGCCCCCGGCCTAACGCAGCCACTTCATTCTCGGGCAAGCCCAGGGGGTTGGGGGTGGGCGGGCCAGGAGGACGAGGGGGTAGAACGCTTGACCCCCCTGGACGCGTGGTTCTGGTTGAAGTTCAGCCCAGTGCTATTTAGAACCCCTAGCTTGGCTAGTGGCGGATGCTGGAGGAGGAATGCCGGGGAGAAGAAGATGATTTGTCATCATTGCAGGCAGACACTTTCTCTCTCGACTCTACCTGATGAATCACCCATATGTGTGTACGTGCAGACTCTAGTGACCGAGTGCAGGGAGCAATTCGGTGGTTGGATGAGTAATAGCAATTTCGTAATTCCGGCCGCACGTCTCTATTTCGCCTCCGAAATACTCGGGTGAAACTTTCGTTCTGTAATTTCTGCCATAGAACTGCCGCAAGTTTCTATTTCTATGTAATACTGTATTCTATGTATGTACGATTAGGTACCACGTTTTCAAACCGTTATCGTAAGAGCAATCGTTGCGAGACCACCAGGTATCTGGATAAGTTCTGGCAACGATACGTTAGTGCAGCACTCACGAATTATCAGGCGGGACCCCTTACACACGGATAACTAGTAAAAGTTCTTGGACCAAGGCAGTGTTTAGCAGAGTTATAGTTTCTTTGGTGTTTCTTTTGTGTAATATTGCTAGAGTAGCTGCAGAACTTTGCCACCACCTTGGCGATAGATTGATGAATTTTTCATACAATGATCAAAGATCTGAACCGGGGTATACTTGCATAGATAGAATTAGAGAAGTGTCTATCGCTCATGTATCTGTTTTGAGAAACTATCTGCCACACACCTCTCTAGGTTGCTTCATTAATGGCGGAAATCCCATGTAAGAGGAGCTATGCAGTAGACATTTGAGAGACTTTCTTGGTCTGCTTTCTACAACCATTTTTTAAAGCAGGAATCTCAATTGACGTCTCTCCTGCGACTTTCAAACCTACTTGACCAG
This sequence comes from Heligmosomoides polygyrus bakeri, assembly GCA_947359475.1. NCBI lineage: Eukaryota > Metazoa > Nematoda > Chromadorea > Rhabditida > Heligmosomidae > Heligmosomoides > Heligmosomoides polygyrus. Next base: position 26,075,568 of record OX375866.1, on the reverse strand, counting down.
TTCAGTTACTACTTGACTACTTCCTAAACCTACTTGACCAGTTCAGTTACTACTTGACCAGTACTTGACCAGTACAGTTCTCCAAATAACAGTGCAAGACAGGTTTTTTTGCGCTTCGAAATGTCGTTTGAAAGTGTTTCTAGCTAACGTTTGTATTATGATTTTGATAATCTTTCACGTAGTTTTTCCTTCTGCTGGCGCCACCCATAACGTTTTATCTGCAAGGAACACAGCAACAGATTCTTTGTCGAATTCGATAAGTACCAAATCGTATACGAAGACAGCCCTTTTCCGTCTCCTCCTTCACCTCCAAAACCACTGGAATTAAAAAGATGGATGTATTAGAAGACTCGGAAACCGGATTCATCAAAAGTCTCGCCTTGCTCTTAATCCCCTTTAATAAGTCCTTATCTCTCCTTTGATGGAACCGAAGTATCATAGGTATATATGGCGTTACCTCCCCAGATAGATCTCATGGGTGTATCCTCTTCTTCTTATGGGTGCATGAGTATTCTATTATATTTACCTTCACTGACCACTTCACTTGAAATTCATTCCCAACAAATGCTTATATATAGTCATTATACTCGCAGCACACGGGAACTCAGGTGAAAATATGCACTTTTCTGGTTTTCCCACTCAGCATTTACTTTTTTGTACTCTCTGCAGTCATTTCTACTAACAGCCCAACTAATGGGGTCCATGTTCTGCCTCTAATACCTGATAAGGGACGTTCATGTTCATATTTTAGCGAGTCAGGGAACAGATCAGGACGGCCATCTGTGCCGCGGCGCGACTGTGTCGCAGCCGGTGATATCGAGTAGTGCCCATCAGTAGCGACGACTTTTCGGAGGTGGGGTTGGACGGGTTTTCACGCAACGTGGATGCGGTGGTAGCAGGACCCGGTTTCGGCTGAAATCTTTAATTAATCGAATTAACTTAACCATCCGATTTGAAACAATGAGAGTTCCAGAATACGTGAACGTGAAAGGAGTTTCCTTGCCTGATACGAACAGTGTGTGCAAATGGGGTCGGGGGGGGGGGGGCACCTTAGCACAGATTTGAGCAGGGGAAGGGACTCCAGGGTGTGGCTTGAGTGACGCACCCGTGTTAAAATTGCCCACATCCTGGAGTTTCCCCCTTGCCCAGTTCGGAATCAGATAGAGCACGAATCTGTAATCGAAACGAGGAGGTAAGACTGCATTTACATTCGCTGTATGTAGCTACTAACCACACCTGCACACCACAGCATGTTTTGGTGACCCCCCACCCCATCACGATGGGAAACTCAGGTGGATCTTGAAAGCCTGAGCGACTTCTCGAGCGAGGCTGTGGGGCGGCCGCGCTCGATATGGGAACTTACCATTAAGGCCCCACAGAGTTATGCGGCAACGCGGCTCGCCGCAATGGTTAAGGATAGGGCAGGGACGCCGCCGGCGGCGAGCTCTGCGTCTGTGCCCTATGGTTAAGCATAGGGCCGCGGCGCTGCCGCAGAACTCTGTGGGGGCCTTTACATCGCGTCGCGCGTCGTGTGCACACTAAACGATCACTGAAGCGACACAAGTAGCGACGAGTTCTCCGAGTTGGAGTTGGACGGGTTTTCACGCAATATGCGGGCGGTGGTTGCAGGACCCAACAAGTGCTCCAATCAATCAACGGAAATTGGACTAACGCTTATCAACCTTCATTACGAGCAACCCAAGTGGCGCTAAACCATCCACTGCGCTCGCCGTTTTGGAGAATAACCATTAAATATCAACGAGCTAATTCATTGAGCATTCTTCCAATGAAACTGCTCGACATTCCGGCATTGTCGTTTTTTAAGAATTTTATGTGTGTTTATTTAATCTGAAAAATCATCTGAAATTCGGCTGAAATCTTTAATTAATCGAATTAACTTGATCATCCGATTTGAAACAATGAGAGGTCCAGAATATGTGAGTTTCCTCTCTCCAAATGGAATTGAAAGAGTTCCCTCCTTTTACAGCCCTGTTTGTTAAGGACATGGATGCACTCTTCTCTACAGTTGAAGGAGCACCGCATCCGGCCAGTCCAAGCTTCGTGTGCTAAAATGGCCCACAACCCGGATTCCTTCTCTCGCACATCATCTTGTCTGGAGAAGACGGCTGTACTCACGTCAACAGGTGAAGGAGCTCCGCATCCGGCAAATCTAAGCAATGCTAAGTTGGATTTTTTAAAGCGTTACATTTGGTCTGAAGCGTGTCTATTTTGATTTAAAAAGCTTCTCATCTGTATATATTGCTACGTAGTTTGTTCCTAAATATCATCCTGTAATGGTCACCGCCGCCTCGCTAGACTTTGCATATCGATCTGCTAAAATCGAAATGTAGGATTTCTCCCTAAAAATGTATGCATTGTTTGAAGGCAATAGCTTTGAACGTAGCGAAGCCTATGAAGAGGGGAGGATTGCAGCAGGCTCCCGTATAAAGCTCCTCATTTTGAAATCGATTGACTGTCTTTGGGATGAATGGTTTCCAGAATTCTGACGTGAACTGAACCTATCGATCACCCACGTTGGTAAAACATCTAGAACTCATTCTGAAGAACTGGCACTGGCAGACATACGTGCACTGACCAAGTCGCCATAAATTTGTTGACGTGAGACTCTCGTCCGAATCTCTTGTCTAATTTCCTTCTTTAATTTATTCTGCAAATTCCAGTACTCCCCGTTGCATTCCATCCCTACATTCGCTACTCGCGGCCGGCCGCGAGCTGCCCGCCACCATCGGATCCCTGATTTCGCAATCCTTTCCCATGCCGTCCTGCACTCGGCGAGAGTCGCGTTTTCGCGCCATCCGTCGTCGTCGTCGAGAATTAAGCTTCGTCTCTTAGAAGAGAACATGTTCGCTTTTACAACAAGGATGAATACTATCTCTTGACCCGGGCAACCGGGAAGCAAAGCTGAATTTTAAAAGCAGAAAAAAGATTTCAAACTTATGTAATGTTTTTGATTTTTATTTTTTCGATTCGTTGAGACGTTTCGGTTTCCCGTCTTATTCACAGGATTCACAGATCAACATCTGTCAAAAATCTATATTTTCGACCGATAAGGGCTGACTAGTCAACATTTATTACACTTTGTTAACCCAATCCGCTGCGCGACATATTCACGAGATTTCCATTCCAAAGATCAACTCTTACCCAAAAGTCGATATTTTTGGCTGATTAAATCGTTCGATCTATATTGACTACCTGTTGTTGAATTACGATCGATCGGTCAGCATACTGTCGCGCACACGTTCTACTTCTGTGGTATGTGGTGGAGGCAGTGCTAATACGTATTTGGTTTATGCAGTGACTTGCCGTGGCTAGCCAACAGGCTATTCCGTACTTTGTCCTTCCTAGGGAAGTCTGATGTCTGCTGGTCTTCACCGACCTCGGAGGGATAGGAGGCTTCGTTGGCTTGGGTTGAAAATGCGAAGCGTGGATTTGTCGTCAGGTGCACGCAACAAACAGGGCCTCATTCGACAACAAACAGGGCCTCATTCGGCAAAACTGCATAAACTAACATAGCTTCCTTCAATTTGTATCAAATGCATTTCCTTATCTTATTCTTCCGTGCCTCCGGGTTGGTGAGTTGGTGCTGTGCTTGTCTGTGAAGAAACAGCAAGGCGTCGGACGAGATCAGTGCCTCTGCGATAGACATGGTTGTAGCCAGACGCAGCAGCAGCTCGAAGCGGCTATTCTCTGCCAGCGGTCAGAAGACGGTACTAGAAGTCCGCCCGCCCTTGACAAAAGGCTCACCACCAGCATCGGAATACGGCAAGACGATGTAGCGGTCTGGAGGGGCTGCAGAGGGAAGCGACGTCTGGCCATGCCTCTGCACCTTCCTAAGCGTTAATTTAACCCAAATTTTCCGCTGTTTTCACGCTTCTTCGACCTACGATGTCCTGCCAGTGTTAGCGTGCCCTTGGTGTGCGCCATGCATTCTTCTGCGCTCGGTAGCATCTGAAGCGCGTGAAGTTGATTCCGAAACCAACAGGTGAGGCTGCGCAGAGGTATGTACAATCAGCCAGCAGTTGGTGGTCGAGGCGTTTCGCCACTATGGCAACCGGCTGGCTCCTCATACGGCCCTCCTTCTCGTCTTCTCGCCGCACTTCTCTCTTGCTCTTCTGACAAGAACGCCTGACTTTCCATCTGTTGCTTGGCTGCTTGTGGGCAGCTGCTTATCACTGAACATCTTCCAAATCAAAACGGAAACTCTCCGAGAAGATTAGAGTAATTGTTTATTTTAGGAAAATGTAGTGTAACTCGTTAGATTTTTGAAATTTATCCGCCTCAATAGTTGTGCACACAATGTTCGAAGATTTATAAAACTTTTATCTCTAAAGAAAACTGACTGGGCTTTAAAGTTTGTTTTTGAGCGCTAGAGCGCAGCAATTTTGGCGTACCAAGAGAAGAGATCATGGCATGCACCCTCTAGCTGGCTGTTGTTTTTAATTGTCTGGTATTGTGAATGCTACTTACTTGAATGAGCGATGTGACGATGTGTGGTTTTGGTAGCTGCTTTTGTTGTCCGTTTTCATTTGTGCAATCCCACGCAAGCAGAATTTCTGCTATCAACCACAGGAAAACCTCGACGATCCAGTCGAGTGCATGGCACGCTGTCTTCTTTTAACACAGTGAATGATTTCTCCTCTCTTGCGTCTCTCATCTCGTCTGCATCTCATTTCTGTCCTGTCGTCGTGCTTTAAGCCACGAGATGTGATGAATTTCGGAAAAGGCGACTTAGGGCAAACATACTATCCTCCTGTGTATAAAGTACTAAGAAAACTGGTCAAACCACTGCTGAAAATTGAGACCCAGGACGCGAGGCTGACTGCTTGATCGAAGCATCTCCCTGCTGTGAAGCCTTCCCGTCGACCGTCTTAGTTGCGCAAACGCACGTTCGACGTTGTCTGGATGACGTCTGTAACTCATCGTTGAGAAGACGAATATATATGAAGCTCAGGGAACCAACGATTTTAAGGAGCCTTTTTGTGTTGTATAAGAATAAGATGATTTCTTTGAAAGAGTCATTATCTGCCGTTTCATGATACTTCAAATGTTCTGGACACTGACCTTGGGGCGTCATTAAATTGATCTTACCGGGAAAGAGGCGAGATTTGATGTGTTAAATGTGTGATTTGGTAAATTTCTCCAGAATACTGTTTCCTGACATTGTCTTCTAACACAGTCTTCTGTCTTCTTCGGTGGTCTGTTCTAATTAACCAGCGCTCATCTCTATCTCTCGCTTGCGCACTCCAAACGAGAATATAGAGAATATTCTATCAGTTGGTTTGGTCCACGTGCGGCTGCGGTCTTTTCTTTGGCCACACGACCTAGGTATTTGCACTTCGCGCATGCGCTGGGACAGCCAGCCACCGCGCCGCTTATCTGTTGCACTCGTGAAGGACCGGACAAAACCTTATCAACTCGCTTTTCGTGCCTACGCGAAATTAACACCACAAGTTCTGTAACTCATCTAGCGTCTATTTTGCACTTGCCACTTGTTTCTTACAGTGATACCTCGCTGCACACATAGCCCTTTCGCACACGAGATAGATGGAGTCCTCAAAAATTTCGTGAAGTAATTAAGAATGCTACTGCAAAGGTTCGGGAATCATATGCTTGGTGTCGTCTTTAATCCTAATAGGGGGGTGTAAATGTTATATAATATTTTTTTCCGAACATTGGAGCATGTTGTAAGTAGTGGCATGTGAAAAATACCCTTCTCAACTTCATTAAGCAGACGAGTCCCTGGAGGTTTGGTATGCCGCTCAATTATGGGCCTATTTTTTTCCATGTTGTTTAGCACTTCCATTCTCTTCCGGGGTAGATTTCTCCTTCTCTTGTCGCATGCGGCAAAGCTCATTGTAAGAAAAAATTCAAGTTCCTCGGTAAACGTTTTCCTTGCATGTTTAATTAAGGACAGCGATGAATCTCACGAACAGCAGTGGTTCCCGGGGAATATTGATGCGTTTCTTTACGCCTCTGGTAGCCGGCGCTGATGTGCGAGCGGCCCTGCTAGCCAACTGTCTTAATGGGCCCTGCTGGTGTTGATTTAAGGCCATTCAGATGGGTACGAACCATGGCGATGTGTGACTGTCATGGGCAATGGGGACGCGGTGTCGTCTACGCTTTGTAAAGAGTCGCGCCGTAATGGGCAGAGTCTATTCGCAGCACTTCGTAAGCGATAGTTTATACTAACACCACCGTGCTGCGCGGAACCATATGATTGGCATAGCTATTGATTTTTCGCACCCTCCGGTCGACATGGTGCTGTGACGCTCAGAGGCGCAAGTACAAACTAGTCGACAGTGGACAAGATCAGTCGACCAGGTCGCGAGAAAAACACAATGATATTAGACTCCTGCAGATCCATCACGATAGGAAACTCAGGTCGATCTTGAAGTCATGAGCGACTTCCAAAGCGAGGCTCTGGAGCGGCAGCGCCCGGCCGAGGAGCTGACAGCAACGGATATCAAGAAGGTCGACGGTTGCTGGGCGATAACGATGGGGTTTTTTCGGTGACCGATGCCGCTTTGCGAGTGGGTTCGATGGCCAGCTGTGTAAGTGGGCCTTCCCTCCAGTCGATTTGCGAGCGTCAGATCGACAAAGACATTGACGCCTAACCACAAGATCATCCATCCACCTCTCAACAAAATCTATCCTCTCGAAATTAGGAGCTTAGACAAAGAACCTGCGAAAGGACTGTCAAGAGAAGAAGCCACAATCTCATTCTCTGATAACGCGAGACGAGAAAGCTTCCTCGCCACTCCAAGCAGCGAGCGACAGAGTTCTTCCGGAATTTGGATAATAACGGTCACCACTCACGCGTTTTACCTCCAATCGCAAAGACCTTTGCGTTTCTCACGATGCTACCCACAATTGCGCCAGCAGTAATTCTGCCTGAAAACAAAATTGTCTTGGAGACGCATGGCGAGTGGCGCTATACACTGCGAAAGCTATACCTACAGGTGCAATGAAACGGTTCCGCTTGTAGTCGTAAACCACACAGCATCCGTATCGCTTCGCATCCAGTGGACCGATGAGCGAGCCTAAGGCCTATGTCCATCACCTTCTTCTAGCTCCTGCCCTCTCTCCTCCGCCACCAGGAGCTTTGAACCGCATTTTTGTCTATTCGGATGTAAAACGGTGAAATATGCCGATATGGCTGGCGAGGTCGCACGCCCGCGCCGCGTGCGCGACGTTGCAAGCCATTTGCTGGTGGTGCGGACGAGATTTACTCATACGACTGCTTCCTTACTTCACACTCATTCGCCGGACGTCTTTTTTGAGTCTCTCTTTGGAGTGGAAGGTGATTGATAACGCGTATTCTGTGCTACTTCCGTTATTTACTTCTCTAGGCCCTCATCATCAAGCTCTAAGCTCATCCCTTTATCGAGTAAGTTTTTTTTAAATCAAGTTGCTTCATTCCTAGGAGGAAAGTTCTGCTGAAGTTAGTTGCTGTCTTTGGAGGTTCTGCTGTCGAGTTGTAATCATTTTCTCCTCGTCCTTGTTCTCAATTCTTTTCTTGCCGGATTCGGTCGTTGTTCATACTCATCGGTGCGGGACCCACACGCACGGAGCTAACAAGTCGCATGCGTTTTTGAAGCGCCATTGCCGGCTTGCCGCGGACAGTATCGTTGCACCAGAGGCGTGTGGCTAAAATTGAGTAAGCGTGCCCGCACCGGGTTTCTTTATTGCCGCAAGGCACCAATGCCACTCTACAACTGTCGTGCTGACAGTGCGTTTCGTCCTCTGTTTCATAAGTGTTACAGTACTGTATTTGTACATCTCTTTTGTCATTTTCGTTTTGTTTTATGAGCGCGCTTTAGACGCAGCTATAAATAAATAACTAATGTTCCAAAACTAACTTACAGCCACTTTAAATCTTTATCAGAGAAGGCATTTCAAGGTGAGAACAGTACAATGAACGTAGAACACAATTAACAATATCTGACATCGGTGTGGTAATGACTCCACGGGGACTCTCACCACATCATCTTCACCGGGTCATGGCACAATCGGTGTTACACTGAGCAGCAGTGGACGCACTCTGGTGTGCACATGTCTGGAAATGCGTCTGCATGCACGCACGCACGCCGGAACGCCCACTGTCCCATCTGCATTTGGAAAACGACCGCAATGATACTCGTTCAAAGTAAACTGTACGAAATAACACGGATCTATATACAATATGAAAATCAATGAATTCACAGTAACAATATAACGCGGATATGCTACGTTCAAGTGAATTCTCGACAAGTGAGCCTCTAAATGATAAATCTCCTTCATCTATCTACTAAACAATAGTCTCTGTTTGCAAAATCTGTTTCCCTCAGTGAACGTTAATGAGCAGTCAAAGCTCCCTGACAACATCTGACACACTAGAAATCGACCATAAAAGGATAGTAATAGGAAGAAATTGAACTAGATGAATGCAAAGGACACAGTGAAAAGGTTCAGGCACGGTGGACAAGGCATCGTCTGGACGAGATCCGCACGAAACTCGTACACGGCGCGACTGGTTGTACTGCTAGACACCGCACACTTCGCCGTATGACGAGACGTTCATATAGCGTCCACAGCAACTGAAACACATTGTATTAGGTTCCTCGCTTAACAATAGCATTCCCCTTCTCATGTTTGACCGACACCGTCTAGAAGTTTTCTCATGTACACCATTTGGTCGTAAGACTGAACATTTCTCAAGTCAAAACTGAAAACCGAAGAGTTTTGGAATAAATTTTTAAAAAATTGAAGGACAAGGGATAGGGGCAGCGTTATTTAATTCCTTTCGGAATGCGTCACACATTCCGCTTTATTTCATGCTGTGAACGCAACCTGAATGCGTGTATGGCCTAGTTGAGGTGCCCAGCCGGTAAACAAGTCATTGCCTAATCCTTCCTAAACAAGTCAGGAACAAATTCACTGACCCCAGAGGGCTGGAAGGATTGATTGGCGTGGGCGGGTACGTCTTACTTATAACTAATCGCCTACTGCCGTTCGAAATGTGGTTTGATGTGCAGGCTTGCGAAATACTGTAGCGTGCGGTTGCCGCCGTTGCGTCGTGGATCGAACGATGCGTAATCCCTCCTGAGCACGGAGAGCGGTTTGAGCACGAGCAGCTTGGATGGCCCACACCTCGTAGTCCATTCTCAAGCCGGTTTTAGCACGAGTAGCTTGGATGGGTCTTATCCTTCCTAGAGATGCCTGTAGGTTAGCGATGAAAATGAGAATGACAAAAACGAGTTGCGATGACAACGGCTTGGGTGATGTGCAGGTTGGGGATACTGTAACAGGCGCGAGAACATTCAGACAGCAGAAGGCGATTAGTTATAATTGCTATCGGCGGGGACTCGGTCACCAGAAACCTGAAATCGGGCGTGTATCCGACTGCGCTACCGTGCGCATGCATTGAAAGAAGTTATCATAATGCAGTACGAAAAGAAAACAAGCCGTTACGGCTTAAATAAGAGCACTTACTGCTGTTTGATTTGGAATGAGGGAGAAAAGTCGTCGGTGGTAAAAGCACGAACGTAACACGGGGCGGAGAACTCTGCCTTGGCGATCTTCTCAAGACCTTGCATAGTTCCGAGCACACAACCGACCACAGCGACGCCTGGAAAGGGACGGTCGACATGATGCACAGCAGAACTCACTTTAGTTCGACAACCCACCAAGGATGAAGAAGTTGATGATGAGGATCGTCTTATCGGTACGGCGAATCACGCTGAAACGACGATCGTTATCCCAAACTATTGAGCCGGCCTTTTAGGGGCATAATAAGTGCAAAGCAGCTCACCTCATCACCGACGGCGTGTGTCCCTTTCTCCACTCGTCTTCGGTGGCCGCCTCACTGTAGAGGTAGAACAGCGAAGGCAGTACAACGCAACCGATCGGAATCGTGGACGCGCCAACCTGCAGGAGAGCTTGTTGTCGTGTGGAGGCGATTGCTTATCTACGATTAGTGGGCTTACCAGATTCATTACCGGCGAGAAGTCGGGCACGGATAGGCCGACAAAGAGCACGAGAAGAAGCACGGTGGTTCGTGTGAGAACTCGACCCGTTCCGAAGCCTAAAATGGTAACCGGCTATTAGCGTTTACCGGAATAAAGCTGAACTCTAATCGCTTCAGTCTATTTATAGAAGCGTGCTAATTCCTTCACTCAAAACGACTCGTTCTAAAGCAGAGTGCTTCTTGCTTGCAAGAGTGGAAAGAAAACTTACTATGCGAAACTTTCAGGTAGTGTTCAACTTCTTGGTTCAGCGGATTGATGACGATAACAAGGGTCATGATACAATGCACGGCGATCATGAGGTTGGCACCAAGCTGAAAAAGGAGCATCTGGATTTCCGACAGATCCATCAGATGCCTATTTATTCAGATAACTGTAACTATAACTTGAGCTACAAAACATGACCATTAAACAATTGAATTTACTCTCTCAGTAGCGTCTGTAAAGGCCCATGCACACTTCTGCGACAGCGCGGCACGGCCATGATGAAGGATAGGGCCGCGACGGGCGCGGCGCGACATAGCGACACATGCCGCAGAGGGGGGGGGGCATGCACACTTTTGCGGCTATCGCGGCGGCTATCGCCGGCGATGCCGCGCTGAGTGCCGCAGGCTGGAATGGTTCAAATCATTCCAAGCGGCGCGACATGCACTGGGACGTCGGTCCTGTTGCCTATAACGATGCTCTAACGCGACCGCGCCGCGACCGCCGGATTTCGCGGAGGTGGCCGTCGCTCCTCCTGCCGCGCCGCGATGTCGCAGAAGTGTGCATGGGCCTTAACAGCTCCCAAGTCATTCATCTGAAATCAGTAGCAGCGGTAACGTCATTTTTTGCCTGAAGAGCCCGATAATTTTGAATTTTTGACTTCACTGATAGCACATGAATAGTATCGCCCTTAAGGAGGTTGTGAATACTTGCGTCTAACCACTGGATGGCCTTCGCGGGGAAAAGGTTGCCGAACAGCGAAAGTGAATGCAGTTTTTAAACAGAGAACGGTTTAAACAGATTTCATGTGAAATTTGAGGCTTAAAATCAAGTTGAGCACTTTTCAAACCACAATGGACAGCCCTCTAAGCAAACTGCAAGCAAGGTTTAGAAACTAGATAACAATCTCAAAAATTAAAATAAGCTTTTCCACATTAAAATAGAGACTCTCCAAAACGCTTACAAAAATTTTCTCTAGGAAAATTTATTTATGTATTTATTTTATGAACTAAGAATACGTTCTCCGAAAAAAGAAATTTTGTAAAGCTTTGTTTGAAAACCTTTAGTTTACATGCTTCAGAAAATGAATATACTCGCCGAAACTTTATAAAAAATTTTTTTTCGGAAAAATGGTGATTCACACTTTATTTTAAAGCACAGGAAGGCAACAATCTGCTTGTATTAAATGAGGAGATTGCACTCAAATAGGCCATGCAATTGGTATCAAACACTGTTCATCTGAAGTAACACAAATGTAAGCAGTGTAACAATAACAGCTGCAAAAAGCGAACCTATCATCACATCACTGTTCAAAATAGGCAGCGTTTACACTATCAATGAAAAATCGGACAACCAGTCAAATGCATGGCGCAACGTTTTCTATACTATACAACCGCCATTCCCTGCCCTGTTAAACAAAGCTTATTTCAACATTTTTAAGGATCTTATAAAATTCCAAGCGGTGTGTTAATTTATTTGGGCAAGTGAATTGAATTTTTTAAAGAAAGCCATACCAAATTTTCTTTTAACAAAACATATTCTAAACATCTCGGCGAGTTTCTGGATCAATGCAGAAAAAGAAAGGTTGCTTTCATATTGAAGATGTTCAAATTGATTTCGAAAGAGTCAGGCTTGCCTAAAGAGTGTCTAATTTGACTTGAAAAGTCAGCCTGATGAACAAAACTGTATGAAAGGTATTTATGAGATTTCTGGAATTCGAGTAAGCTCCAACTATTAAGCTATAGCCGTTTAAGGGAAGCAAAAATTCTCAAACTCGCACCTGAAGCCATCCAGTTTGAACGGAGTAGATAACGGAGCTTTCCAGCGATCCACCATAGACAACGTAGCCAGCCACCGATAATGGCATGTACAGCAGAACAACCACTGAAGTAGCACCTCAGTCTCATTTTTAAAGCTTTGCTCTGTCTTCATAGTACGCTTAACTCCAGTCAGGGCATCCCCTTGTTTCTCGCTAGATCATGCAGCCGAGAGAGGTTCGAAAGATTCGGGGTTGAACTGCTCGCTCTATCTCTGTTCGCTCTTCATTATTAGGGAGATGTCATTGTCTAGATGCTGCTGAGCGTCTTACGTCTAGTGGGTACTCATACTTAAGCTATAAGGGCAATAATAATTGTGCACTAACTCAGTACAAGCACTTTGTACATTCAAAACCAGCCACATGCGCATGATCAGGCTGTTTCTGTCGCAATGCTTTGGCAATACTCAAAACTATGCTTCCCATGCATAGTTGATGTTTAATATTCCTATGGCGTTCAACCTACGTCTTTTTTTGATACTGATAGGACATCAGTAGAAAAATTTCATAGGCAGTCGAAAACGTACTGAAGAATCCGACGAAAATACTCTTGCTGAACTCTTGCGGATTCTTCATGTCATGCTGGATAGTGGGAAAGACGTAATGACCGGAGAAGGCGAATAGGAAGATTCCTGAAAGTAATAAATCTCACTATTCTATGAGCGCTGCGTAATAATGTAGTAGGAAGTGCCGACTGCCAGGTTCACCTGATTCCAGGTTCCTGGTTCGAGTTTCCCGCCCAGACCAACCAATCCTTCCACCCCTTCGAGATCGGTAAATTGGAACGAATTGTCTGGGAAGGACACAACACTGAATGCCAATCGGCTGGCAACCGCAAGTCATTCTATAGGTCAAATAGGCGGTGCAGCCGGTTCCACAACATACCGTAGAAGTACAGCGCGTGGCGCATACCGCAAAGGGTTTTAATTACTTGTACTTTATTAAACGCCAAACAAAGTAGCTGCAGAACTCAGGAGATTCGTTGATCGCACTCTTAGGTTAATCTATTTACTTAAATGTAGCCTTGACCCAAATGACAAATAAGCTCGTCAAACAACAAACATTTTAGGATGAGATCCCTCTGTATGAGAAAAAACTTTCACTTCCTGTTCGGTCATCTAGTTCCATGGGCCACTATTCCACTGACTATCACCATCTTATCCTGAAAAGGCCGACCTTAACCGATGTGCAGATTTCATAATACTGACATCCCGGTTCTCTTTTCTATCTTTTCCATCCTTCTCGTGTTTCATTTCCTTTCAACTTTGTAGAGTTCTGCACAGAGAAGAAGATAGAAAAGAGAAAAAGGGATGTCAGTATGATGATCGCTCTGAAATCTGCTCATCGGTTAAGGTCGTCCTTTTTAGGATAGGATAGGAAACCACTGTTACGCTACTTCCTTTTTGGCACAAATGCCATTCGTATTGCTTCTTCCAAGCCTCTGCAAGATGCTGATGACAGCGAATAGACGAAGTTCCTCGATGGGTTCTCCAGGGGTCGAGGTATGCAATATCATTTTTTCATTCTATCATATTAACTCTACGAAGTGGGTGGCAAAAACTGCCCTTTATGCAATTATCCTTGGAGAAAATTAGCCTAGTGCTACACCAGATGGCTGGACTAATGAGAGTCTAGGAGGCGACAACAAGTATTCCAGCCCATCTGGGGTTCTATACATACATACACAAAAAGTTTAACTGCATTTCGAAATTTTTAAAAATTATATATTATGTATGCTATATACCTATATCACGACAACGGATAGAGTACGGCATTACACATTATCCATTTGTGGGATGCACCATGCATTCTACTTCTGCAGGAAGTCGTTGAGACAATTTCAATGCGCATTTGGCCTACACAATGACCTACGGTGGGCCGCCGAAATAAAAGTCAGTGTTTTATTTCTGTCAGTCGAGCCTGATACCATTTCACCGCCGTGGAAGGGATGGAAGGATTGGTTAGCCTGGGCGGGTCTGAACCAGGAACGTTGAACCGGGTGCATGCGAGCGCCCCGATTGCGCTACCTCGCTCCCAGCTCTTAGACATTATATTCTTTAAGGAGACAATAGCAGCTCAATTAAGTCTACCCCTCCGAAAGAGCTCAGCTACAGTCGCTACAGACGCGTGAAAAATCTTGCAGTGTCAGGAGCTCATTCGCAAAAGAAGACATCCACTTTCTCCGCAACTAGCGCCTCCGCGACCTATTCCTTCTTCAAGATTTATTTATTTATCTATGATGAGTGAAGATGAGCGAATGAGTAGAAAAAATCACTCACCAAGTGAAAGGATGATGGTGCCGGGTGTTTGCTCAGGATAGTTCACTTCTGGATAGCAAGCCGTCGAGTCGATTGCTACGCCAACCAGAATAGAGAGCACAGCGATTACGGTGGTGGCCATCGCAAGCACGACCACACCCCTGAAGAAGGCGTTGAAAAACTCGATTAAACACCATGCTCGGAAAATTCAAAGAACACTGCTGAATGCAGAGTCTTGATCGCACCGAACGTCTCTGGAAAAACTGAAATTTTTTTGAATGAGAGTCACCTACAGAACGCTAGGTCTAGCAGAGAAATGAGTCATGTCATTTTACTCAAGAATCAAAGTGGCTGTTACAGAGATTGTAAGCTGTTGCGATCAAGTCTCTGGCACCAGACAGGACTCGAACATGCACCGCCTGCTAACCGGGCAGGTGTGCTACACACCGTTACAGCGCCGGTGCCTGTTAGAGAACTGCTCCAAAAAATCCTCCAATGATAGCCCTTGAAATCCACGGAAATTATTTGAGTTTTAACAGCACTTTTGCATACAAGCTTCCATGACAGGGAACATATCTATGTGGATCTGATGAAGTTTGCATTCAGCTCATACGGCTGTTATTACGTCGAAGTTCTCATCATCCAGCAAGATGATCGATTCTACACGAATAAGCTTCCACTTTTTTCCAGGAGTGCAAGGTCGCAGAGTGACCAGAAAGGAATTGGATGAATATTGAACCTTTACTCGTCCCGAGTCCACACATAATGAGTAACAATAAATCAAGTGAGAGCACCTACACTTGACGCCCTTCTACGGCGCCAAAAGAGATACTTTTTCAAATCAGTCTACAGATGTACCACGAGGAGATACTTACCAAAATTCGCCAGGGCTCTTCAGGAATGTGAATGGAAGAATAATAACAGCTAGGATGACGATCACCTGAAAACGCCGTCGTATAAAACACAGGTCATCATCTACTGTCGAACATCATGAGTTCAGAAAAACCAACATTCATTCCATAATATTTAACCTATGAGGATCACCTTGCCACCGCTGAACGCTTGTATAGACATGAGTTTTATCACTCAAGCGGAGTGCAGCAACAACAACAGTCATCCTTGTCTTTTATATCAGGGTACTATCCTTAATGTGGTCTAAATGAGAATTAGAGAGGGTACTATATCATTGAGACCGCATCGAATGGGCGTGCAACCCAGATGAGACATGTACTGCTGGTGACCTGATTGACTGTACAGTTGTGCTTATTCGACTATTCGAATAATTATTCGAGCAATTATATTATGTTATTCGAATTCAAACTTCCTGGTTTTGGAGTATTCGATTTCGAACGATTATTCGAAAACCAGAAATTATTCAAATAATTCATTCGAATAATTATTCGAATAGTTGAATGAGCACAGCTACGATTGGCTGGTGCGTGTTCGCCCGGTGCTATGATTGGGTGTGCTTGTCTAGCGCGTTCCCGCATTTTCATGTAGCCACATTAACAACTAGCACCCATGTCTATTATAAAAGAACGCACAGAGATTGTCATTAAAAAACAGCTGACTGCGTTTGAGCAGTTGTTGCTAAGAGTTGTGGACAAGTTGTATAAAAATTTCAATGGTAATTCAGAAATATAGTACATCTTTACTCTGCATCTCCTTTTTAATTTCCTCATTCTCCATTAGGGAAGGGTTTCGACCTCTCATGTAACTTCAAGTTGAGGCCAGGATCGTTAGAAAGAGCTCGGAATGCTGATTACGAATATGGGTGTCAAAATTGCAAAATGGAATTCCTGAGCGAGTTGTGGCCTGCCGAAATCGGTGGCCTCACCACAGGGTGGCCGTGTGACACAGCTGGCGCGAGAGTTGGTAAGTCATCGGGGCTCCGTAAGGAGATCACTCCAGCTGCGGCGGTAACGCAGGGGTAGTGCCCCGGCTCGTCAGGTGCGACGTCTTTGTTCGATTCCCATTGTTTCCGGCTTTTTGCAAATGACAATATTCTTTCGAAATGACCTTATATTCTGAATTATGAAACGTGTCTGATTAAACAGCAGGGGAAACTACCATTCATGTTCGGAAAAATGCTTTAAGGCAAAAAAGTGGTGTGGTAACAATTTGATTTACTATTCTGCACAAATGAAGTCCAATCATATATTGAACAACTAGAGGTGTTTCTAACAACCTTGGCATTCGTGGAACAAAGCAAAAAAAATGTGAAGCAGACATGTTGCTCACACATTGCACATCTTATACATTGTGAAGCAGACATGTTGCTCACACATTGCACATCTTATACATGCAGCCTCTCTTGCTGTTTAATCAGACACGTGTTATAATTCAGAATATAAGGTCATGTCGAAGATAAATTGTCATTTGCAAAAAGCCGGAAATAATGGGAATCGAACCAAAGACGTCGCACCTGACAAGCAGGGGCACTACCCCTGCGCTAAAGCCACAGCTGGAGTGATCTCCTTACGGAGCCCCGATTACTCACCACTTTCGCGCCAGCTGTGTCGCACGGCCACCCTGTGGTGAGGCAAACCGATTTCAGCAGTCCATAACTCGCCCAGGAATTTCACATCGCAATTTTGACACCTATATTCGTAATCAACGTTCCGAGCTCTTTCCAATGATCCCGTTCTCAACGTGAAGTTCCATGAGAGTTCGAAAGCCTTCCCTAGTTAGGGTTACGTTCAAAAAATAGTGAAAAACAGCGAAAAACTTCAAAGGACTTACCGTACACATACTGGCAGGGATAGAAGTGAAACGCCCGATGAAGTAATGGATAATGTTAGCAGAAAGCAAGAGATACACGACAGCAATGCCGAACAGCGTGACGTTGCCCATGACGGAGGTAAACCGTCTGAAACACTTCCCATAGCTTTCCCTATAGCCGGCTGAAGATCGAATTCAACAACACCCGGTCTGGGTATCTAGCCGGGCTATACGCTACTGGAGACCGTGTCCGTAGTCGGCTTGTTGTATACATTAAAGTTCTAGAAAGGATTCGGTAGGAAAAACAACAATGAAAACCTTGGATCACTCACTGCATTCCGGGTCCCATAGTCCTCTTAGCCATTTCCGGGAACGGCTTCCGACAAACGCCCAAATGAGGGTACCTAAACGAGATTTAAATAGAAAACTCCGAATAATACCTTTCTTGAGAAATGTGGGTGTCCGGGTTCCATTGCGACCACTCCAAAAAAGGATTTATTCTTTCCTCGTTTCGACCTTTGCCAAATTTTAGATCATTAAAGTGAAAAGCTTATTTTTATATATATACTTCATCTTCTCATGCCGTCATTAAACCATTCAACAAAACAACGAAATGATGTTATAAGAAGAGAAAACACTAAGAAAAGCAAAAATCGTAACCGTGGTAAATGGGCTACAGACAAGCAACACCAAAAACGAAAACGAGAAGAATAACTCTCTAAAAAACTGCTTTATTCTGTTCTTACAATTTCTTCTTAGTTTCAGTTATTTTATATTTTTATTTATTTAACTTGGCTTCGTTTGTTCTACAAAGTGTACAAAGATAATCTGCGCATAGCACTTCTACTGAACTTTCGTCTTCGGCATGGTAACTGGTTACTTGTTGCAACATAGGTTGTTGTAG
Organism: Heligmosomoides polygyrus bakeri; assembly: GCA_947359475.1. Lineage (NCBI taxonomy): Eukaryota > Metazoa > Nematoda > Chromadorea > Rhabditida > Heligmosomidae > Heligmosomoides > Heligmosomoides polygyrus. The sequence goes on along the minus strand of OX375866.1, from coordinate 26,057,640 downwards.
ATGGTGCTTTGCCAGACTAACCTCAGCCCCATAGAAAAAATAACGATTCATTTCCAAATGGTCTTGCACCTTGTACAGCTTCCAATCGCGTGTTTTCTCCAGATTTAGCTCCCGCAGCGTGTTTTGTGCCAGTAGACTGTCAGGTTGCACTCTAAGTACTCGCCGCACTTCTTCGAATAAGCCACGAATAAACAAATGACGCTCTTCTTGTTTCTTGGGGGATGAAATCCCATTGGGCTACATTGGAATGCGAAATGGACTCATGAGCACGCTTTGGCCTAACCCCGCAGTTCGACGTATGCTATTCTCTCCGCAACCGTTCCCGGCCGGGTATGAGGCGGTCTCCGCCCACATCCCCGATATGCACATCATGCGCCATCGATTTTTCGCGCCGGGTACCGTAGCCGAGTTGGGCGAGAATAGCATACGGCCCTTGGTACCAATTCACCAACCCCGGAGGGATGGTAGGCTTGGTTGGCCTGTGCGGAAATCGAACCAGGAATCTGGTATCGGGTGCAGGCGACACTCGGCGCCTTCTCCGACTGCGCTACACGCACCCAGCAAACACATTCACATGGTAAAGCAGACTTGTCTGGGAAGGATAAACGCTAACTTGTTCATCGGCTGGCCAGCGCAAGTCATTGTATGGCCAAATACGCATTCAGATCGCTTCACGACATCCCGTAGAAATAGAATGCGTGGCGCGTCCCAAAAGAGATTGAGTGACGTCATCCTTCATCCTTTATTTTATCATTAATGTGTTTGCTGCTAGATTGGGATGAGATTCATTCCAGCTTTGGAAACTGCACTTTTTCCTTGTTAACACGGTAAAGAAAGAATTTCCTTATCGTGTTAACAAGGGCGAAAAAGTCGAAGTCGGATCTATTTGGTCCAAAATCCAACTTCCGTATAAATAGTAGGTATTTAAGCTTTTCTTTTTTCTAAGTTAACCATGTGACTCGACAGTTACAACGCCTGTAAAAAAGGCTGCGGTGCTGCGGACTTGCTGTCTACCGCCTCTTACCCAACAAGCGCAATCGTATGTAGCTAAGTGAGGAGAATGGCTCCTTCTACTTCACCAGAAAGATGGTTTTCTTAGCACTCCTCTTAAAAGACTGCTAAGCTGCATTGTGCAACAGCATTGTGACCGAGAAACCTGATCATGAAACGATTCGAGAAAGCCACAATGGATGACTTCAATGGCACATCATGAAGCGATCAGCATTGTCTTCTTTCGGCTGAGGGCTGGTTTCGGGTGCATTCAAACGCACTGATTTCCTCCCATCATCGTCTCCGTTGTGCTTGATGAACCGATGAACATTTCATGAAGTGCGAGACACAGAAGATAGTTGGCCAGAAACTTGTAAGCACCACGCACTCTATTGCCACAGCCATGCGCTCAGTTAGAAGCGAATGCAAACAAGGATACCAACGCTTCCTTAGCAGAAACAAAGATGATTCCTTCGAGTGCGCATAACCATATAATAGCTAAATTTCAAAAAAGGCCAGTTACTATCTATTGTGAAAGCACCCATTGAGCTTAACTATGATCAGCACGATTCAAAAAGTGGAGCCTGTTCTGACAATTGACTAGTTTAGCATGAAAATCGTATACAAACAGACATTCATCTTTTCAAAGACTCGAAAGGAAGGACTTTTCTGTAAGTTCTATACCAGCGGCGGTGACTCACAACGATTTCTTCAGGTATAAGGAAAAAAGCTGGAGGTATATTCCAAGGTGATTAAGGTGGTTTTGATCAATCGTGAACGTTTTGGTGGTTAGAGAAAACAGAGCGCTATCCGTCTGGCGTTGCGGAACAGCGATCCTTCCTGGAAAAAGACATCGCATCCCTGTAGAGATTCGAAGCCATGCAGAGTATTGTTCAGAAAACTTCTGCTAGCTTCAGAAGCCTATTAAGTCGTAGAAAACGTCTTGTATTAGCTAGATAATCACAAGTGCGAACAGTTAGTATCGAATGATATATTATGTATAGTGTGGACTGATTTCCCGGTCGGAAAGTACCATACAGACTTCTGAAAGTGCAGTTACCCTTATTAAAGAGTATAGTAATTTCTAGGAAACAGAAAGCTTTTGAGAATCATACAGGTTTCTAAATTAGCAAATAATTCGCACTGGCTAAAAACAACGTCACACTCACCTCTGCATCATCTTGCACCAGACTTTGCCCAGTTGATATCCGGTGTACTCGAAAATTATTGCAATAACGATCATGAATATGATTCCACCAATTAGACCTGAATAAAGAAACTTTTTAGAAGGGCACTGAACAATATCTGGGAGGAGCGTTTGATAAAAGAAGGGAAGACGACTCAATCCCTGGTGGAGTGGAAGCAGTTTGCGTGAGTATTTGGATTGTACCATGGCTTGCTGTGGCCAGTCGATGAACAAGCCAGTATTTTGTCCGCCCCAGGCAGGCCTTGTACCAATGCAGCAATTCCGGAAGGACTGAACGGTTTGTTCGTCAGTGCAGGAACTGAATTCATTACCTCGGTGCGTGTATGACTGCCGGCGCCTCCTTCGCCTGTACTATCACACTCCCATTTGATAAAAAGAATGAAACTAATACATAATTATCAACTCTCGGCAACTTCCTTTCACGCTATCCTCAAACTACCTATGTAATTTCTCTCGTAACGGTCAAGAAGGTTACCGTATCCGTAAATGAATGGATATACATAGACCGTACACAAGCATTAACATTCCCCATAAGCTTTGTTATATGTATTATAACAAAGCTTATGGGGAAGGTTAATGCTATATGGGGGGATATTAGGTTGGAAAAAAGTCTCTCCACACTTCGAAATTTTTTTACCGTTCTCCTTGTAGACACCCTAGCCAGTATTGATCGCTGATTTCATAATCCTATCACACTTGTCTACCGTTCCCACGCAGGCACAGGTCAAGACCCTTCTTGTACTTCGTTATCTATCCAATCTTCCACTTTTTATCGACTCTTCTTGGCTTATAGACAATCTTCCCTCATACCTAATTTTTTATTCTTCTAAAAATAATACATCAAGACTTATTTTAACCTCATGTTATAATATTATACCCAGCTCTTATCTGATTTTATCTCAACGCTTTATCTCCTCCGCAGGTCTCCTTAGTAGGTTATCGAGTGGGGTGCATAGTAGTTTAAAGAGGTTCTTGGAATAGAGAACCCGCCCCGGTATGGTTATGCCAGTTGCATGCCTATTAAGTCCTAGCACTCAATGTGGAGCGACGTTCAAACTATATAACACAAGTCAATGATCACCTATTCCTAATCACATTTCTAACTCTTATACATTTTTGGCTGCCTTCAGTCAGCTGCTTTTTTGTTTTCTGGGTGAACTTTCGGTTCAGATAAGTAGAGCCGTAGTGTAGACCTGTCTTCCTTTCCCACATTTTTAGTATGGCTGAACCATTACCTCGAGAGTACTATCTTTCCCAACTTTCGAAAATTATGAGGTATTTCAGGAACAGCACTATTTACAGAGCAGTCAAAACACCCCAGTCTTTAAACTCTTGTTGCGTTCTCGATTTATTTTATCCTTGTTCTTTTTTTCGTTCTGACATTGCGATGGTGTTCTTCCTTCATTGTTCTTGATATTTTTCCATTGTGGCGCACACATGTGTGCATGAAATAAATGAATAAATATGGCTGCGGATCTACTACTCATTGCGTCTGTTATGAGTGGTTCGGAAAGCTTTTAAGGGAGACTATTCACTCGAGGACAAAGCAAGGTCAGGAAGGCCAACTGAATTGGACGACACTGAACTACTCCATCGTCTTCGTACCGATAGTAGGCAGACGACCCGTCAACTGGCCGAGAAGCTCGAAGTGTCTCATAGGATAGTCGGAATCCATCTGAAGAATCTTGGCTTTGCATGGAGATAAGGATAAAGGATAAAGAACGGCGTTACTCAATCCCTTCTGGGAGGCGCCAGCGCATTCTACTTCTACGGGATGTCGTGGAGGCGGCATGAATGCGTATTTGGCCATACAATGACTTGCGGTGAGCAGCTGATGAACAAGTCAGCGCTTTACCCTTCCCAGACAAGTCTGGTACCAATTCACCGATCCCGGAGGGATGGAAGGCTTGGTTGGCCTGGGCGGGAAATCCGAACCAGGAACCTGGTATCGGGTGCACGCGGCAGTCGCGCCTCCTCCGACTGCGCTACACACGCCCATGCATGGAGATCTGGAGCTTAAATTCCACATGCCCTGTCAGACAATCAGTGCAAAACCACATGTTGCAAGACTCACAAGAGAGACAATAAAGGAGCTGGGCTGGGAGGCAATGCCACATCCACCGTATAGCCCTGATCTCGCCCCTACCGACTACCATCTCTTCCGTGCTCTCAAGCAAGAAATTGGAGAGAAATATTTTGATGAATACCTCAAAAATGGACTCAGCAATGATACAGCTCCAGAACTACAGTCCTTTAAGCAAGAGGAATTATAAAAGTACCCAGTCTTTAGGGAAGTGTAGTGGAACAAAATGGATTTTATCTCAATTGATTTGACATTGTAGTTGTGAAGGAATAAACCTTTGAAGAAAATGAAAAGACTTTTTTCCAACCTAATGGTACGGAAACATTCCAACCGGTCAGCAGATCTTCTAAAGCCTCGCTACTTAAGGTCACCACGGATCCAACCATGAAGGAGGTGTCCACCGACTCCTCGCTCTCCTCTACTGACGACCCCACCGCCTCTGACTAGCTTTCCTCCACTTGCTGGTCTCCACGATCTCTGTGCCCAAAGCCGCGGCTGCTGCGACACCGAAGATTGAAGATGATTAGCGGAGATAAAGTGTTAGCACGCAATGATTGCGAGGCCAGGCTATTGATTCTCTCCAAGGTAACTATAACTACGGTATTCACTACAGTATTCAATCCTTGCAGGAAAAAGACATCTATTACATTGAAGAGATATCTAGGATTGGAGATCTAGGATTTCATTATAGTAACAGTCTGGATTTTTCGGAGCATATCAGAATTCGATGTAGGCAAGCATTCATGCGAACGTATCACATTTTCAAAGGACTTTGTAGCAATAACAAGGCTATCGTCCTAGACGCCTACAAAACATACGTCCGTCCTATAGTGGAATCTAGCACTACAGTATTGAATCCTTTCAAGAGAAAGGATATCAATTGCATTGAAAGGGTACTGAATGATGTTACGCGCAATCTGATGGTACGCACTGTAGATTTCAGGTACGAAAGAATGCCAAACGCTATAGTAAGGAATAGAGGCCTTGAATTGCCTTCGCTTGCATCTCGGCGCAAAGCAATTGATGTATGATTGGTTCATAAGATAATGTTCAACGGATACAACTGCATGAAGTATAGTATGAAACAGTTGTTCCGCGTCACGAGTTCACGTACCATACGCTGTGCACCTAAAATCGCTTTAACTCGTCCTAAATCCACACTATACGCCAAGTCCTTTACCTATAGAGCAGGGACTGCATACCTTAAGGTTACGAAGATTCTGACAAATGTGCTATCCCTAGACCAGTTTATGCGGTTAGTCAGCAAAAAAATTACTTCACTATGATGCTTCCAGATGGACCGTAGAGTATACCGTTTACTACATACTGCTGCTTGTTTTTTATAATACGATGTTATGTTATGATCTAATTAGTGTTGTTGTGTTCGAGATATTGTTTTTCTTTCATGTTGGCCTTTTGCAAATGTAATAAACTTATAAATGTTTTGAAAAGCTCGCCCCTAAACGGAAACGTTTGCACGCACATGGCGTGACGAAAGGAGAAATCATATCGACGGTGCAGGCTGCCGCTTAAATTCCGCGTGGTTTCAAAGCGCTGTTCATGCACTACAAGTCATTGCATAGGCCAGAAACTCATGTAGTCCCATACGTCCCCTAAATGTGACCTGTGCAGCACCTCTTGAAGGGCTCATGAACGCTTTGTTGTTCTGTAGAAGTAACTAGGCATAACTATCTCCTAATTTATTGTTGGTTCACAGAACGAGCGCAGTACGGAGGGTAACTCCATTCTTATTAGTGATCAGGGATCATCAGCGTGAAATACTGACAAACATCACACAGGATGGTACAACCATGGTTATCGCCTTGTGTTATAGCAAATATTCGTTTCCGAGTGCCTTTTGTCTTACAGAACAGGTGAACTAGGACCCTACTACAAGAATAGAAGTGCGCTGCTTGGCTGGTTCAGAAGCAGGACTATGTAACCATCGGCTGGCTTATAGCTATGTAACGATCCTCTTTCAGTGTCACCAAAGGAGGAGAACATCATTCTTGGGAAAAATCGACGAAGTATAGGGTCTCCAGTAAATCGTTCCGTATCCACTTAACTTCGCCCTCTCCCCTCCATGAATGAGATATGCCGATGTAGGGAAGCTGCACGGGAAGTGTAATGGGTTCGCAGCTCAGCTGCCTTGGACGTTGTGATACCGATTCTATGGGGACATTGTTGTTGAATAGAGACACTTGCGATTCTAGGGACCGATCGTGGTACGGGACGCACTGCGCACTCATGCAACCTCAATGAATGCTCATTGCCTTTGTAATAATTAGACATACAGACATATGCATAGGACGGAGTACGAATGACAGAGATATTATTTCGACTGAGAGGAGGTATGTCTCCACTGCTCGATTTGGTTTGTTTCAAAGTTTTAAAGAGCTTTCCGCATATTTTGACCGCAAATATTTTCACCAGTTCAAAATTTCTCAATAGCTTTAGACCAGGTATACGCAGCACAATCGACAAATGACTTCGCCGATCGCATTTGACTCGAAATGGTGTCTATAACACACGCATTGGATCAGACGCCTCGGATAAATCAGATTCGGCATTACCTCAATCCCAAATAAATGGATAAATCTGGTAGTGGGATTCTTGAGAAGCACCGTCTTAGGATGAATGACTAAGATAAGAACCATTCTCAATAGAACGGAATTCGGGTAATTCAGGTAACTAAGTTCTCTTCGATTTGGACATCCGATTAGAACAGAATTTCGATTAAAATAAAGTCGGTGATTTGAATCACCCGAATACCCTGTGCACTAGAAATTACCTTTATCTGAGTGATCCATTTATCCGTGGTTCGAGAAAAACGATGATTACGATTTACCAGAATACTCATTGGATCCACTGTATAGACAATTGTCAATTTCCTCGTGGGACTGTATAGTGTCTACACCATCCAGATCACTTTCCTTTTATAACTCGTGTTCAGCATTTGTGGGTAAAACATGCCAAACTTTTCTATCAGTTAGCGAAGAAAACGTTAAACGTTATCTTGCGGTTCACAGTGTATAAATGCTCAAGTTGGCCTTCATACACAATGAACACCCATGGCTTGAAAATCCATAAAAATGCAAGACGATGTACTTTCTCCTCGACATGGCTACCGCTCTAGACTAGCACCCAAGTGTGCCTTCAAACTGGTGTGACTCCATGACACAGAATCAGAATGCATGGTGTTCTCCAAAAAGATTGAATGACAGTGGTGGTTCGTATTCCCTGAATTTTCGCCACTTATAGGCAAGGGTGTTCTGAGTGCTCGAGTGTGGCGTAGTCGACAAGAACTACTGCATCCCATGTGCCTCCTCACTTTTCAGATCACGTCGTTCCCAACCAGATCTTCAATCACTTCAGCATTGGTGGAACATCACTTCCACACCTGGCTAGCTTACTTTACTCCAAACAGGCTTAGATGACCTTCAACAGCTACGGTCTATGTGTGTTTGACCCCAGCGTCTCCATTTCGAAAGCTCTTGATAAATTGCTAGCATTTTATGGAGGAAAATGATGGTGGATCCTCCCTCCCCCTTTCTAGACTTGCATCCTGGCTCAAGCATTAATTAGCAAAGTAGTTTTCGGGCGGAATATCGAGCCTTCCTAGTATCTTGGAGGTTCATTCGAATTTTCAGCCCTTCCTGGAACTTCAATTGGTCTTCTTTTTCTCGGTGCCAGCGGAGGTCAATCGGGAATTTTCGACCCCTTCGACAATTTTTTTGGTGCGTCAGGCCTCTTGATGGACCTACACGGCTTCTTCCTCCTTTGGCAGTCTTTTTGCCTTCCTGACCACCTTCAGCAATATGCCAGATTTTTTGAGAATCATTTGACGGTTTGTTGAGCTCTGTTCTTTCGTAATATCTGGTAGTATGGATTCTTCAAGAGCATTTGTCAGATGGAAGACAGTACCATGCTCAACACTAAACAAAGAAATCGTAATAATGGAAATACTCTAAATAATGCGAGAAAATAAAAAATCCTACATAGCAAAAAAGGAGCCTACAGCGCTGTTGATGGTGGCTTGTGGCACCCCTTCGTATGTAATCTCTCAGATGAGAGAAAATTCGCAGCCTTGTTAAGGAGTCCATGAGTAGGAAAGAAGGAGAATTATCATTATTCACTGTCGCATCCTTATTGTTAGTTGTAGATGTCAGGGACTATGCTAGTGCAACTGAAGAGGAACAGTCTCTTACAGACCGTCAAAGTTGGACAAAATACCGGGTTGGCTAGGTTCATCACATCCTTAGTCGGAATTTTTTCTAGAACCTCGTCGCTGGGCATCGTCGCTGGGCATCTATGTCGTCTCAGGGAGACTAATAAACAAACGAATCTCGCTCAAGCCTTAGAAAGGTCAAGGAAGGTTAAGCAATACTAGTATAAACTGATAGTATAATATTGTAATTACGAACCCGACTGTTTGAAGGCGACCGGCATAGCAACAACACCTCCGCCGACCATGTCGGCAACGATGAAGATCGCCGTCACAACCCATCCCAACTTCTTCTCGGCTTGCATTGGCGCTGAAAAGAAAAGCTCGTTGTTCTGGTTTTGCAATTGTTTTCTGTGGGCTACATCGAGGAAACAAAATAATGCTGGGCTAAGTCTGAACGCTTCATTCATAAAGAAGAAGAAAATATGCAAATCCTTCCCTGTCTCTGTCAGAGCATGGAGCGATTGCATTGAAAATTGGTAATTTTTGAGGTTCCCCCAAGGCCTATTAAGCACCTCTGCAGTCTTTTCTAACACACGAAAATAAACAAACCCGTAAACAACAGCACAGCACACGGCGTAGACGTGGCGAAGTTATTGTTTTGCTGGGCGGCGACAGCACAATGAACCAGTTTGTACACACACACGCACAGCAAAGTCAGAGACCGTTCGGATCGCTTTAGTAATTTGATGCTAACGGCGGTCGAGCGCGCGTGGAACATCCAGTTCGCACCGAAAGTCAATGGCGCGAGACAATCGGACGGTTCATGCAGCGCAGATGCACGCAGAAGTGGATCTAAGCCTTTCGGATTGTCTGGACCACGCTTCGCGGCAGCTGGAGGGCCGAGGGTATTAAGACCACCAAAAGAGGGCTGCCTCCTGTACCTCTCGGGTTCGTAGCCAACAGGGAGAAAGCACCAGAATTTTAAGCAACCGCCTGCTTATTTCATGCTATGCACGTCGTCTTGACGTTGATAAATAAATAAATTTCAGCTTCTCCTGACTACGTGGAGGGACACTAAAGTAGAATTTATAGGTGGGATGAGCACGAGCTAAGGATTACACTCTCAGCAAGGCTGGAACAGTTCCTTATGACAAACCAACATTGTACACTGCTGCTCACTGCTACTTTCGGGAATTTCTGCATAAAGGCGACCTGCAAAGGTCTCGGACTTCACTCAAGGTGAAAGACTGTCTTAGCTCCTCTTGTCCACTAAGACCATCAATGTAAAGTCGCAGCCCTAAAAGCCACCCGCTCTGGACCTGCTAATCTCCCGGTTTTACCACATCACATCTCTGTTGTCTCCAAGATCTACACGGGATGTTCGTGCAAGGTTCTGCTTTTCACTTTAATAAGAAAGCACGAAAATCAATAAGTGAAGTCCCAGAACGACCATCAGCTGGGACCTTTATGCCTTTCTTGACGGCGTTTGGGAATATGTGGTAACGGAGAGCATCGGCGAGGAATACGACTGCTTCGAGCACCATCTCCGCGATAGCACTAAAGGAGCAGCCGAGAGCTTGAAGACCACCAAGAGACGTCTGTATCCTGAAACTCTCGAGCTGATACGCCAGCGTGGAGCAGCACGAGCGTCAAGCAACTACCAGCTAACGTCCGAGCTTGCGAAGCTTTGCAAAGCGACGATAAAGGAGGATCCTAAGGAGAGAAGGGTGGAAGTGTTGAGAGGAGCCGCAGAGGCAGGGATGAGCCCTGCGATGCCCGTCGGAACTTCGCCAACTTCAAGACCAAGATGACCGCTCTCCGACGTCCTGAAGAAACCGTCACCAGAAGGACCATGGAGAAGGTCATCCACGACTTCTACTCCGATCTCTTTGGTAGTCGCGTCCACCTGCCCCCATGTCATCTTCCACAGGGTAGATGCGTTACAACCCTGTTCTTCCTTCAGAGATCCGACACGCCATCTCGTCGGTAAAGAAACGTACAGCGCCCGGTCCCGACAGGATCAGACCAGAGCACCTGGAGAACTTCCCACCAGCGCTCGTCAACACCATGGCGCGGCTATTCACGCGGTACCCGTCGGCAGGCAATGTTCCATCTCAGTAGAAGACCACCAAGACGGTCTTGCTGTACAAGAAGGGTGACTGACGTGCACGACATTAGCAACTATCGCCCGATCTGTCCTCCGAAGGTAGGCTAAAAGCTGCTTACTAGAGTCATCCTGAATAGGATTGGCAGAACGCTGGACGACGGATAGCCATGCGAACAAGCAGGATTTCGGAAAGAATTCAGCACGATCGACCACATACACACCATTACGAAGCTCATCGAAGTGTCGCGAGAGTACAAGCTGCCGCTGTGCCTTACGTTCATCGACCTAAAGAAGGCATTCGACTCTGTAGAAACTGAGGCGGTCATCGAAGTCCTAGGCTGTAGGGTGTTCCCGCCAGCGGTGTAATACATGAACAGAGTTCCAACCAGAAGTTCTAAATTTGAGCGACAGCAATCATGAAGTGATGGCGGATGCGCGGCGATGCCATATGCTCGGTTAAGTAGTGATCCCAAAGCAACTGAGCGCCGAAGACGTAGCGGGAATCAGAGAGTGCTGTAATAGTTGCACCAATGCCGTAAACATATTACGACGCAGGTTCAAGTCCATCCCGACTTGGTAGGTTGAGATGGGGAAATTACCGGAAAGGGAGCTTCCCATGTAAAGTTTATGCTGGAAACTGTTTCGCGCGACAATAAAAACCTCAAGAATGGCGGGCGGGAATTAAATCATCAATTGACTGGAATAAAAATTAGCTTCTTCGAATCATGGAATAAAACCAAACCCTAATGCATCCACGGAATCGCTTGGTTGGAAATAACCTCAATCGTCGATGTAGAAGCTTCAGATGTGTTTAATAGCATTGCAGGAGGTTTGCGCTCTTCTCACAACTATCTGTAGTTCAAAAAAGCCAGACCAGATAAGTTTGGCAGTTTTTTCTTGGAACATGATCTGCTTTTCTTGGAAAGGCGACCGACTTCAAGGTGGACTCGAGGCGTTTGATATAATCTCGTGACAAAATCCATTCTTCCATCGCTAAACGCTGCATCTTTGTCCGTCATTTGGATAGGCGTATCATAATCGTACTAATTCCTGAATATAACGGAGTGCTTCGCAGATTGAGGTATATCAGCTGCCTTTTGCAAATTTTTCAGACAAATCCTGATTTCGGAATCTATAACACCTGAGTCTACAACAGAAGTGCCATAGGTAAGTTTCTTGGGTCAAATGGCTCTGTAATAAATAACTAAGAGGACATCAAGGGAATCATCCGGACGGGAAGTGGCACGTCTTTGAGATCATTGACTATGCACCTATTCCGCAATAAACCATAAATCCTTGAGGTTCCTACTTGACTGGCAAAGTTTGGCCTAAGCCTCATGTAGCTAAAAATAACTAATGTTTGAATGCACATCCTGCAAGGAGATGACATGCCATATGGTTCTTCCCATAAGACCAGAATTGCTTGCGCCTATGTGTTTTACTGCAGTTGACAGTTTTCGACCTTCTGGGTTGTTAACCAACTAGGGGCCAGATTCAACAACGATACCGCCGGTATGATTTCAGTGCGGGTTCAACATGCTGGCCTACGTAGTAACCGATACAGGGAGTTTGATCTCGAATTTACCGTTGATGAACCGCGGTATCAGTAGACTTGGCCAGCCTGTAAGCAGTTGATGAATCTGAACTAATTACTCACTGGACTGGATCTAACCAAACCAAAACACGCCAGAGGAGGCATTTTTTATTTGGTTAGATCATACTGACCTCTGATTTTCGGGCTCTTTCGATGAAGAGCAAGCAGTAACATGGACCGAATTAAAATCTAATTTGGACTTAACCCTTCCTCTCATATACAAGAAGGTCCGCTCAGAACCATTCTCTATGCGGACGACATCGTCTTGATAGCTGACAGCTAGGAGTAGATGAAGGCTATGATAAAACGTAGCAAAACCTTCGCGGACAGTTGTGCGTGATCGCTCAGGAGATCAGTTTCAAGAGCTCTTATCCGAGAACCGAGCTGATCGAAAATTAGCAAAGAAAGGCCTTCTATCCAATGAAAGAATCCCAGAACTTCGGGAGTTGGCTATCCGAGGAAGGAAATGAATGTCTGCTTATGGATCAAATTCTCGGAGACATAAGCATCATGGTTCATCTGTAGGGAGCCCACTGGGAACCGTTTCAAGAGGAGATGTTTCAGGACATTCAAATGAAAGCTTTATTAGATATTGGAAGTGACCTTTGAGTATTGTGAAAAAATAGATAGGAACAGCTCAAACAACAATGCTCAGCTGAGGATACGGAATGACCATCTTGGATAGGGAAAGCAAGAAAAATGTCGATGCAGTGATGATGACAGCAGGACCACAGTAGCTATGAAAAGTTCATTAACTAACTACAAGAATGCTCACAAGGAGAGGCAGAGGAAGAAGATAAAGCAAAATGGGATGGCATTCAGTGAAGTATTATCTTGAGTGCTATCTAGATTCTTTCCGAAGAAGACAAACCGGCAAAACGTCATCCCAGCGAGATGCTACATCATTCTTTACGAACAACCCATCCATGTTTTTAGTATGAGAAACGACGGTATCTGGAGTGTAGACCTCAACCTTAAGTTGTCTGGCAGATGGTACAAAGGGAACCCGAAATAGCCCTAGCCTGGATGGTTTCACGGGGATTCGAAATTACATTGTACCTTTGTTCAAACGCGGGTCGGAAATGGTTCAAGGATAAGAAAAGCGGACCTAACAATGAAAGCGGACAAACATTGAAAAGACGCCTGGGTGTGAACAAATTTCTAGATCCCACAACGGACCATTTATTGCATAACTCCTGATTACTCCTGATTATTTCACAGGTTCCCCTTCATGTGCCACCTCACCGCGGTGAAGGGGTGAACATCACTTTGTGATGGCTAACGGCACAAACGGTCACGCAGTACGCGACACTTTGTCGTGTATGGGCGGCTCTCCTGTATCCCTGGCCAGGAACATGTGAGTAACCAGACCACCGGTATGGCTCAAACAACTAAACCCGTGCCCCAGTCCTCCGCGCGCCGGAGGTGGACTTCTACGACGTCGGTTGCATCCACCTCCGGCGAGGGGCCATCTAATCTCGGGGTTAAGCTATCAGGACGTCACTGGAATCGGACTACCGGAAACTCCCTCCCACCACGACACGGAAACTGCCTATTCGTCTGCACTTATAACTGTAGTTCGATCGCATCTGAGCAGGATCTTCGGACACTGCTTTATAGAAGCCGCAACATCAAATACGACGTTATGGCCCTGCAGGAAACGAAAGGCAGAACGGAAACCATAAGAAGGACCGACCACAACGAGCTTCTCATTATCGGAGCAAAGGTGGACAGAAAGAATATTGGCGGAGTTGGACTTCTCGTCAATTCGACAGTGCACCACCTAGTAGACTCTTATAAGATCATCAGTCCGCGAGTAGCTGTTCTTCGTCTGGAAACCAAAGATCAAGGAACCATCTCCATCATAAATGGATATGCTCCAACATCTGCGGCCACAGATGAAGAAAAGGAGGAATTCTACAAGCTGTTCGAAAGGACTGTCAACGACGAGAAGAGCTACTACAAAGTTGTCGTTGGTGACTTTAACGCTATCGTCGGTACGAACGATCACGACGAATGGAGGCTAGGACCACATGGAACTTCCTCAAGGAACGAAAACGGAGAGCGCCTGATAGACTTCCTATCCGCGTGCCGTCTCTACCATGGAAATTCTATGTTTAAGAAGCCTTCAAACCGACGATGGACCTGGGAAAGCCCAAATGGAGAAACACGTTCGGAGATCGACCATGTTCTTACAAACAGACGCTGGAGTCTGTTCGATGTCTCCGTGCTGCCTTCATTTGACACCGGCTCGGATCATCGTCTTGTCCGTGCGAAGCTGACTCTCAAAAAGAGGATGTTCAAGCGTGACACTCATAAACCGGCACCGGTGAGGATCCCCACATTCAAGTCTGAGGAGTTGGAATGTGCAATAAAGTCGTATGATTGGAATCTTCTTGAAGATCCATCGGAAGACTACGACCTTCTCTCCAAAGGACTGTTGAAATGTGCTAGCAGCTCTTGCGGAGCCACATCACCGCCTGCTTCAAGACTCAACGCACATGCGATTAAGCTCTTGGAGCAAAGAAGAGCTGTTAAACTGGATCCTAATGCCTCCCATCTGGAAAAAGTCACCATCTCGAAGGCCTGTCGAATTGCAGTGAAGGAGTCCATTCAAGCCTACAGAAGATTGAAGCTGTTAGAAGCCGCTGGGAAAGGTTCAAGCATAAAGCGCTGCAAACGAGATCTCTGCGATCAGAAGGCAATAATGTCAGCCCTTGTGGATAAGGATGGAACAACGCAAACGTCTCGAAGAGCGATGGAGGCCATCGTTCAAGAATTCTACACAGATCTGTTCCGTTCTTCCATCACTGTCCCGAAATACTTGATGCCACCAGCTGAGGAAGTACCTCCCATTCTGGAATCAGAAGTTGCTCATGCCATCAGAAGGATGAAGCCGGGCACTGCTCCCGGACCGAACGGCATTTCTGCTGATCTCCTTCGTGCGGGTGGCAGTGCCCTCTGCTCACTTCTTGCCAAGCACTTCAACCACTACCTTCGACTTGGTAGGATTCCGGACTCATGGAAGGAGTCGAAAACAGTTTTAATCTTCAAAAAAGGTCAGCAGGAGGATATCAACAACTATCGACCCATCAGTCTTCTCTCGGTTGTGTACAAGATCTTCACCAAGATACTGCTTAACCGCATGGAGCGTTGCTTGGATGAATATCAGCCAGTGGAGCAAGCAGGGTTTCGCAAGGATTTCTCCTGCATGGACCATATTCAGACTGTCTCACAGCTCATCGAGAGGAGCCGCGAGTACCACCTCCCACTTGTCCTTGTCTTCGTGGATTACAGGAAAGCGTTCGACTCTGTGGAAATCAACGCCGTTTTGAACGCACTTGTGCACGCTGGTATACCATCGCCCTACATCCGACTTCTCGACGAATGCTTCTCGAACACATCGACTACCATCCAGCTGTTCGATCGAAAGCTTAAAATTCCTATCGGGAAAGGAGTACGGCAGGGAGACACGATTTCTCCTAAGCTATTCACAGCGGCACTCCAGGATGCCATGAAAGACTTGAACTGGGACGATAAAGGCTACCTTGTCGACGGTAAACGGATCAGCAATCTTCGCTTCGCCGACGCTATTGTTCTCATCTCTACCAACACGGCAGAAGTCGAGGAAATGCTGAACGAGCTCAATGTGGCAGGTATGAAGATTGGATTGGACATGAATATGTCCAAAACACAATTTATGGTCAACCAGTTGTGTGACACGGGACTCGTAAGGTTAAATGGAGTCGCCCTACAACAAATCGACTCCTACATCTATCTGGGAAGAGAGCTGAACATGGATAACGATCTCGCTCCTGAAATCGCCCGCAGGAGACGCGCAGCATGGGCAGCCTTCAGTTCGATTCGCGAAGTCACCGATCAGGTCAAAGATCCCGGCCTCAGGGCCTCGAAATTCAACGCTTCTGTACTGCCTGCGATGTGTTACGCGACGGAAACCTGGCCCGACAACAAGACAATCGCCAGAGCGATGTAAACTACGCATCGTGCACTGGAGAGATGTCTTCTAAGGACAAGCCTTCGTCAGCAATGGCAAGAACGCCTACGAAGTTCGGAGCTACGGGAGAAGTCGCAATTAGCAGACCCGCTGCAGTACATGAAGAAGTCCAAATATCGCTGGGCCGGACACCTGCTTCGACGAAAGGACGATAGATGGAGTCTCCGTGTCACAGAATGGCTCCCGAGAGACCATAAGAGACCACTGGGACGACCGCCAACGCGATGGGCAGACTCATTCTCAAGATCTTTCAGAGTGCGGAGTCTGCCTCACTGGATGCAAACAGCCAGAGATCGAGCGGTCTGGAAGAGTTGTGGTCCCCGCTGAGAAGACCTCCAGCCGACAAAAGGACCATCAAAGTATCAAAGTAAGTATTTCACAGGTTCTCGGTTACAATTATGAGCTCTTTCAAACAATTTCGTCAGCTGAATGGTCTTCAATGTGGAATGCATGCATGGGAAGGCGAGACGCGCCAGGGATTCATTTTACCGACGTACACCTCCTTCATTCTGGACAGCATCTCTCTCAACAAAGTCGACGCTAAAATACGCTTGCGGAATCTTTGCATTCCGAACTGTGTCTAATTCTTAGCAGAACATTCGCGATGCCACCCATGTTGGAAGTGCACGGCGAAATAGACGATGCGTTCCGCCTCCGTGGGCCGCAATGAATATTAGTACCGTAGCATGTTTGGAATATCACAGGCGTGGTGGAGAAAGTTTCGAGAAAAAATGGTAAACGACAACGGGGGCTGAGAAACAGCACCAAAGCATGTGATACTAGGGAGGAAGATTGGTTCACCTTCGAGAAGATTTATCAAATTAATCAACGATGTCTTCCAGCTCAGCACTCAATCCTCACATGCGTTCTCTTCCTGGGCCAACCTCCTGGGTTGCGAGAAAAAAGAGGCGCCTGAGCAACAGTTCGTGAACTAATCGTAAGCAAATCTGCAAAAGAGTTCATCGGCAACTCTAAAATGGTGACGAGTGACGCCACCCATAATTAACTGCTGGATCGACAGGAAGATGTTTACATCCCGAATAATCCAGTTCTTGTTACACTCTCCTGCAGAAGCGAGGCGTAGTTGAGTTGAGTAGTTCCCCTGCACGAAAATCACCGACAATCAGTCATTGCTGGACTTCAACGCACGTTCTCCCACCAGTCGAACACTGCCAACAAAACTCCAGCAGCTGCTGGCCAGCAAAATTCCTCAGATTTCAGCACGTCAGCGGTTAAGTGAACTAACGCTGGCCATGGTTCGAACAAATGGGCTCTCTTGTTCAATCATGTGCACTTCTTATGAAATGCAGGCCGCTATTTTGTAGGAAGACCTCGCATCCGGTCAACAGAATACCGCATAGAACGCTCAGCGAATTCATAAAAACTTGTCCGCAAGATTTGTTGGTACGAATGACGGCAGCCGATGCACTAGGCTGGTGTCCTTGCGTCATACATCTTCGAGTATAGTGTAAAAAAACTGACCATAAGAAAATACGCATGAGATCAGCAAATTAAATGAATTGAAGACTCCACTACCTTGAAAGGTCTCGCTACTGCACGTCTTAAAAACTATCATCAGGTGATTTCCCTCTGATGCCTCATTCTTGCTCAACGGAACGAACATTTCGGAGTGCTCCAGCTACGTGTGTTTGGGTCAACATGGACAACGGCCTAGCGTCGAAGCTGGACAGGAGGAAACGCGCGGCTTGGAGAGCTTTTTTGAGCGTCGAAGAAGTGAAGAAGACGAAGGGAGAACGCCCGACTCCGAGCTCTTGACCGCCTATTCGACTCCACGTTCTTCCTGCCCTAACACACGCCTCGTGGTCAGAGACCTGGGCTATAGGAAAACAGGGTGAACACGCGCTCAGCGTCGCCAACTAATCGAGAAGACGATGCTCGCAGTGACGCTGTTCACGCCAGTAAGAGATCCCCGGAGTTCCAAGCTTCGTTGATGCGTGAAGATCAGAGACGATGTCGCATGGGCCAAGTCGTCGAAAATTAGGTGGGCCTGCCAGCCTATAATGTATTGCACAGACTCGCGCTATATGCAAACCTGACCCGACTGGATGTGGAAAGAACAATACGATACTCATTAACACGATGGCGGGACTTCCGTTTCGAGAACTAAAGCGAAAATTGTGGGGCTTTTGGTGATCCTCGTGCGGCGAAATAGATCAGTTGGACCACTCTTGCGCGCGACGTTGAGAAAAACAGACACTGCTGGCCCATTCGGTAATGAATGGAATAACAAGTGAAGAGTGACAAGTGACCTTTTTGCCGAAACGACTTCCTTCCACCATGAACGCTCAGACACCTTTGACAATATTATATACGTTAGATCCGAATGAATCATTTTCGGATAATTACTACTCACTATTTATCCAATTAGGATAATCCGATCCGAATCATCCAAAAGTCCGAAATCAGCAAAATCGCCCTTATCTGAATGATCAATCAATATGCGATGATTTTTGAACGGATCCAATTTATATTTCACAGGATGCAATCAACTTTTTTGCACCCCCTATGAAAGCCTAGTTCGTCATTTCAAAAGCGACTTCTGCAGGCTGCCGCTACGGCTTCCTGACACAAAATTATCATCAGTGAGTATCTTCTTGATGATGTATTTACAATTTTTTCAAGCTAGTCGACATCGCTAGCTGTGTCCCTCAAGCACCAGGCTCTTCATTCTTCTTTTTTTAAAGATATGCTTTACTTAAGCATTATTCGCAACAGAATTGCTACTGCCTTCATCACGGATCTCGCCCACCTGGACATTACCTTTACTCAACCATAGTAGATATGTTCAACGCAGTCTCGCTTCTAGATGACTGCAGCTGACTCTTGAGAGCTCTGGATTCACCGCCGTGAAAGTAGCAGGTTCAGCTAGTGTTCTGCAGAGTGTTTCCTTGAATGTCATACCAAGCATCCAAGCTCACAGGCGAATACAGTGGACTCTCCTCATTTCAGACACACAGATCATCCCGCTGCTGACCGTCTGTTCCACAATTGCTTCCCCTCACAGATACAACCAGGGGCCGGATTCATCAACGACTTACAGCAATTTAACAGAGAAAATTGCAGCCGACACCCCTGATAGTACGGCTTATATGGTGAGCGATAAGCAGCGCTATCTAAGTTTTCCGCTGTGAATTCTCTGTTAAAGTTATGCAAGATTTTGGTGAATCCGAGCCTAGAAGTGTAGGAACTCCAACAACTCCCAGTGGCCAGATAACGAACTTCGCTGTTCCTGCTTTAGTCCGATGACTCTGATGGTTTCCGATCTGGCTTGCGCCTTCTCCTTCAACTCCTGTGGGCTATGCGCTTGCCCAGAGAATGAGCTTCGGACTACCATTCTTCAGATGTTTGAGAATGTTTTCGAGGAGTCGTGGTGAGAAAAGCGAACTATACACCGGAATTGATCCTCAGTATTCTCTATACACCGTTCACAAAAGGAAGCTCCTCAAAGACAACCCCTTTCCAACGACAATTAGGCGCGGCCAAAAGATGAGGAAGCCATGAAGAAAATGTTTTTCCTGTAAAAACACGAACAAGAGTTGGAAAGCTTAGCTCAATCTAAAAAAAGAAAAACGGCCGGTTAGAAAATTTTAAAAATGACAAAAAAGCAAAATAGAGTAGAATAGGACGGAACTTAACATGTCAATGTACTTCTAAAATAAGCTAATGTTAGAGCCAGAATTCGTATTTTAAAGAAAATTGCATAAATATAGTCTAAATCTTTATAAGATGCTGACGCACATAACCCATGTCATTAAGTTTTCCAAAGAACTCCTTGGTATGTTTCAATTAGAAAAGCATTACCACGTCCATTAGAATTAAATATGCTTAGGTAATGGAGGAACTTGATCATAGCCCTTCGAGTACAGCGGAGAAAATATAATGAAGCAGTATGTTATTAGTTTTCCAATTTCTTTAAATATTTTTGTTTCTGTTGCTTAATAGTTCCTTTTTTATGTCTAATAGTTCCCTTTTTTGGCAGGAGAAACGAGCTCCTTCCAGAGTTTGGTCTTGAAAATATTGGAAAAATAACTTCCAACTTTTAAAACGTTACCTCCACTTGTCTTCTTACATCCTATCCTTACCATTAATTTCTGCATAAGTCTTCGTAGTTTGGACATTTTTAGGTTGGTAAAGGCTAAAAACGAAGCTGAAGTTTGAACAAGCAGAAATTTGGACACAAAAATCATTACTTTTCGAGCAAAAATTTTAAAAGTCATTGTTTCCATCATTGCCTAAGACAAAGGAAAAAACAACTATAACATTAATAGTAATAACAGAAGCTGCATGAAACTCACCGACAGCACCACTCGACATGCACATCTCCGAGTAGCAGTTGTTGATGAACGGCTGCGCCGAGAGGTGGTCATTGCTCGGCAGCAGTGATTGAACCATGACCTGAAGCTGAACGGATGAAGTGTCCTCAGAAGCAGTCGTCACTCACGTGGGATAGGCGAGATAGTCAACGGGAAGGCCAAGGATCACACGACATAGATGGAAGAAGTAGAAAGGACGACGGAATAGTAGAGCTTTTTCCAGTCACAAGTTCGCGGCACCTAGTGAAGTGGGTGCCTAACTGCGAGGTTGTTGCGCGAAATTTTAAGGTTTCGAATAAATGACAGTGGGGTCTTCTGAAAAAATCCTGATCCACAAACGAATCAGCGTTGGAAAAATAGCGAATATTGTGACTCTTCCATGACTAGGCAAGGCGTATACAATTTCGATATCACCTTGCGTTTTTTGGTACGTGTAGCGCAGTCGCAGGTGTCTGCAGTCGTGTGCACCCGATACCAGGTTCCTGGTTCGGATTTCCTAATCAGATAGACCAACCCTTCGGTCCCTACTCTGACGCTGAATTCGTACCAGACTTCTCTAGGAAGGATAGAGCACTATTTTGTTCATCGCCTGGCCACCACAAATCAGTGAATGGGCAAATGCGCATTCAAAGCATCTCCACAACGTTCCGTAGGAGTAGAGTGCGTGGTGCATCCCGAAAAGGACTGAGTAACGCCGTCCTTTATCCTCTTTATATACAAATTCAAAAAATCACTTCATTCGGAGGCAACAACTCCACTCAAAGCAATCCAACGCGAGCTCAAGGAAAGAGGTCGAAAGGAATTCTATGCGGTCTGACGAATTTCTCGCTGCTCTCCGAACGCAACAAGAACGGCTGCTTTCAATTTCGCAACGGTCTCGAAGATCGTTGTGTGCTAGTCAACCATTTCATGTTGTAGACATTTTCTAGACGCTTTCTATGGATCGGGGCGATCAAGCCTGCTGCTATAGAGCGCCCGATTTTTTCCATTAAGCCACTTCATCATTCAGCGACAAGTGCAGATGTCAACGTTTCCTACTGACACATCAAATTTCGGCTAGAATGATCTTGCTATACGGTTGTGGACAACTACTGCAGCCTCCTTGGTGGTAGAACTTCACAATCCTTCGTGAAACAAGAACTAAGCGTAAGTTGGCAAAAACAGGTGCATCCTACAGTCACGTACCTCCCCATTTTTCAAAACATTTTGAATTAGAGGGATCATCTGGAATTTGCAATGCTTGTGGGCTTAGCAAAGGTAGTGAGTTTCTGTCAGGCTTCATTTCTAATCTGATGTCCATCAGAAAATCCCGTGAACTCTCCAGGGATCGGATTCACCCTTGGAGAGTTCACGGGTTTCAACGGCTTACACCACTTTGACAGACAATTCTCAGCGGAAAACTCAGATAACGCGGCTTATCGCTCCCTTACCACTTGATAAGCGCGCTATCAGGGAGTTCGGCTGTAATTTTCTCTGTTAAAGTGTTGTAAGTCGTTGATGAATCCGACCCTAGGACGTCAGCGAACGGAATTGTGGTTGAACGTGGAGCAAAAAGTTCAATAATAAAACATTAGCAAGGAGACTGTGGCCAGCGACAAAAACCTAATGTCTACGAAGAACTTTTCAACTGCTAGCTGTCATCATTTTACTTTTTAGAATAATTCTTAAGTTTTTTTAAAAGAAGAATTTTGTCAAAATTTTTAAATAATTGCCTAGATATCTATCTTATGATAAAAAGCGGTTAGTATAATATTTAGAACGGACGTTAGCCATATATGGTCACTAGCGGACTGGAAACGCTTGTGCACAGTGACTTCTACAGAAGATACAGAAGATTGTACCTTTGAGCTCACATGGAACTTCTTTACTGAAATGCTTCGAAAATTGAATTTTGCTTGTTTATTTATATCAATTCCCGTAAAAAAGGTCACTTTTGAGGTCAAAATGGACATTTTTAAGTTGAAATGGGCAACCTTCTAAGCAAGCCTTACGCTTTTGATATCAGATTTGACATCTTCCTGATTAAAACAAGCTTCTTCCGCACTGAGCTACAGACTCTAGAAAGAGGTTAGAACATTTTTTAAACAAGGAAAATTTTAGTGTGACTTTCTCAGAACTTCTAATTCACAGACCCAAGAAGTAAAAATAATCTTAAAGATTTTGTAAAACTCATTAAAAAACATAATGGCTTACTTCTTGTTTAAGATATAGGCCATTATATATTTAACGACTTTACAGAATAGCGGCCGTTTTTTAGTGCTGAAAGGAGAGATTGCGCCATGCCATTCTCCACGAGTCGTGATTTTTCTTCGATTGATAGCAAAACGGGTGTTTGCATAAAGTGCACACCTGTACATAGACGACACAACAGAAGCAACTGTAAAAAAAAACATAGATGTACTCACTTTGATGCCTCATGTAAGCAGCATTTACACTATCAATCAAATAAAAATAGTGACAAGCTTTTCGATTCAACTTTTTTTTCGATTTACTTTCAACCTCTAAACAACGACAACGCTGTGCCTTGTTGAGCTTGAAAATCAAAAATCAAATTATTAATTTTCCTAAAAAATTAAAATTCTATAAAATTACTACACGCATTCGAGGAGTTGAACCAAAAATTCAAAGAAAGATATTCCATATTTTCCTTGAGCAAAAAATTATACTGACAACATTGGAGGTAGCGTCTGTAGCTTAACCTGTAAGAAGCTCGTTTTGATTTGGAAGACGTTCGTTTTGGCTTCAGAAGCATCACGCTTGCTTAGAACATTGTCCAATTTGATGTGAAAGTGGTATATTTGAATACTACAAAGTGGGTGCCAGTAAATCAAGCAGAGCAGGTTTGGATGATATTTCAATGAAGAAAATAGATAAAAAGAAATAGTAGGGACCAGGTTCAGCTCAACGAAAACCAGCCACCCACTGTAGGGAAAATCAACAGTGGATTAAAGGATAAAAAGGATAAAGGACGACGTTACTCAATCCCTTTTGGGATGCGCCACGCATTCTACTTCTACGGGATGTCGTGGAGGCGATTTAAATGCGTATTTGGCCACACAGTGAATTGGTGGCCAGCCGATGAACAAGTCAGCGCTCTCTCCTTCCCAGACAAGTCTGATACCAATTTACCGACCCCGGAGGGGCCGAATGGTTGGTTGGCCTGATCAGGAAATCCGAACCAGGAACCTGGTATCGGGTGTGCACGACTGCAGACACTTCCGACTGCGCTACAGCGCCCTAAAAGTAGATTAAGTTGATTAAATTTCACTATATAGCGGCCCTTTGAATTGGTGAATATTAATCTGACATCTATTTCAGAAGGATTCTGTCGCAACTTTTATCAACCTCAGAATTCCTCCTTACCATATCGCTTCGCACTGTAGAAATGAATGGTAGCTATGAAGATCGTTGTCGAGGAATAATTTAAGAAGCTTCTACCATTTGCCCTCTACTCTCGAAGGAAGAAAATGGAAAGCCAAACACACTTGTCTATAGCCTAGGCGAAAGTGCACGCAAAAAAAGTGTAGGAAACATGACTGCATTTGGTTTTCATTTGCCGGCTACTTATAGCCGATGGAAATACTACACGAGGCCTGCCTGAAATTCAATACCAACTCAAGGATGAGGACAGAAAAGGGACAAGAACAGTATAAATCGCAAAAGCGGTAGTAGAGTCGATTCAGAAAAAGGATACCTGCAGGAAACCTTTAGCCCTTTCGGATCACTGTCAAGAAATAGGATGTAATTCATTTACATCGCTTCAACCACTTCACAAACACCATAAGATTAGTAAACGAATCTCCGATCTTTTCTGGTATTTGCTTCGACAGCTACTAAAGACATTTTTTATATACTACAGCAAAAACGAGAAGGCTGTTCGAAAAGCGATGAATCGTCTTCGAAAAAAACTTAAAAGCAGTGTCTATAGATGTTGATATCATTCAGACTGTTGGTCCTATAACAGCGCTGGTCGAAAACAGTATGACTGTATTTGACTGGTCCACAAGACCTCCTTTCTTGAAACGATTTACCCCGGATTAGCCGTTTTGTCAATAACTAAGACTGCTCGTTTGCATTTGGTCTTTCCATTTCTGGAAAATATGTCTACGAAAACAGGAACTCCATGAGAACAGCACCTCAAAATTTTCATTCCTTCAGGAAGGGTTGTGACATTGTAGCCGAATCAAAACTAAGTCTGCAGCTAATACAAAGTTGAACACGAAAGTTGGTGCTCATAAACGTGAGGAGATGTAGTAGTCTGGTAAAAGGTAGACTCAGTTGCGCAGTTCCATCGATTCAAGAAACCCGATCAAAGACAACAAAGCCTTCATTCTACGGTGTCGGCAGGTTGGTATCAGAAGAGGTTCGGAAGGTTAAAATACCGATGTCCTCACCTATAGGATTCTCAAGAAATTCAAATCGTTGCTTTGCAGGTACGACAATTTGACGATGCTGTCTGTGCAGGAGTGTAGAATGGTTGTCACAGGTAAGCCAGGAATTTCTTGATGGCTGGATATTATTGGTGTTGCACCGCTTGATTTAAATAATGGTTGTAGGTTAGTATCACACATCGTTTGCTATTGTTTTTAAAGCTGTTTAAGCTAGACCTTAGCCTAAGCCTGAATAAATAATAAATAAAATAAATAAATAATCTGTTCATCATTTGTTCACATCAAGTCATTCCATTTCCCAATGACGCTCCCACATTGCCCCTACGGCATCCTTGAGGAGTAGAATAGTATCTCAATTAGAGACTGACTCACGTTGACCTTTATCCTTTGCTTTTAGAAGGCCGATACCACCTCTTTGGGAGTTACGGAGCAGTCCAAGAGGGTCGCTACTTCTCACGTGAATCCAACATATATAGGTTCCCTTTCTATCCAAAGCATTAAGGGGCCGAATTCATCAACGACCCCCCAAATACCCACGAGTTTAATTTTTGATGAATCCGAGATTTACAATTGTTATGGTAATTGCTAGGGTAAACGTGGAATTTTCTAGCCATCGGAAGTCACTGTACAGGCCACACGTACGTCTTTGCAATGTCCTGTACAGAGAGAATGCCCGGCGCACCATGACGATATTGAAATCTTTGTCTACATTCCTATCCTGCTTATCCACATCACCTTCTTGAAGTTCAGTACTTTACCTACTGCAGCTAAATAATTTTTAACCCAAATTTGCCCAGATTTTATAGGGAAGCAGTGAACGATGATGAACGTGCAATGCCACTGACAAGGGAAGGGTCTGAAGCGTATGTCTAAGCGGAGGAGCGGGTCACATAGGGAGAATCCTCATCCCTCAATTGGTTTACAAATGTGTTTATTTTTTGCCAAATCGTTAAACCCAAGGAGTAGGGGACTTTGAAGTTACCATGGAATACGGCGCATCACGAATTTGGGGGGCTTGTACGCCCGCGATGCCCCTGCCGACAAGCTGCTCGGAGCGCGGTGGAAGTGGGGTTGCTTCATACGGGAAAGGTCGTGGGTTTGGTTCTTGTGCGCTGCTGCATTATTGCATTTCAACTGACTGGTTGAGATTTGGGGATTCTGACGTCTACACCATTTTCAGACGTTTTCTGCGCATTTTCCAGCTGCATGCTGTGGTGTCCAACATGATGATGTAGAAATGTTCAACATCAGCGATACACAGGCACAAAGTGAATGAAGCACCACTGGGCTCAATACAGCAGCGTATAAAGCTACAGTCTATTTCCATACATGGACCAATGACCTTTGGAAAAGCCATCCTGTTCGGATATTCCAAAGGTGCCAGGGTGTGACGTCGGAGGTGGATCGAGTGAGAAATACGGTCTGTGGATCCCGCAAATTAACCTAAACGGCATCGATACACTCTTTCCCTCGTCTTTGCCTGTCACCTGGAAATCAGAGCTATGCAGGAGGTTTTCTAAAATCTGGCACCAACAATGTCTGAAGATGCTCGAGTGGTGGTCCACCTGCTCCCGCTGAAATGTGGCCCACCTTTAGACAAGGAACATTCGAGGTAAGAAATCAAGTTGGCCGGACTGGCGGCCAGCACACTAAAGGACTTCAAGGCACATCAACTTGAAGTTGACGAAGAGGTTGTGGTTAAAAATCCGGTCATTACTAAACAAGTCGCAAGAGAGGTACTCTACACAGCGTGCCGCTAGGAAATGCTCAGAAAACGTCTAGAAATAGTACAGACGTCAGAATCTCCCACATCTCAACCAGTCAGTCGAAATGCAAAAATGCTGCCGCGCACAAGAACCAAACCCCACGGATGAAGCAACACCACTTCCACTGCGCTCCGAGCCGCTTGCCGGCAGCGGCATCGCGGGCGTACAAGACCCCCAAAAAGGTCCACCTACTCCTTGGGTTTAACGACTTGGCAAAATATAAACACATCTTCATACTAATTGAAGGGTGACGATTCTCCCTATATGATTCACTCCCCCCCCCCCCCCCCCGTTCAGACATACGCTTCAGACCCTTCCCTAGTGAATGCTTAATGCCCAAAGATGATGAAAAAGCTCGCATTCGAATGAAAAATGCGCACTCGATGCATAGGAAACACTGCTCACTGGGAAATCACGATATGCTCGTAACAGTTAAGTCAACTTTGCAAGTGAAACGTTTTCCGTTGACATTTCTGTTGAAAAACGAAAATGCCACAATCCTTCCGGTTTTGCCAACAAGAATAGAGAGAGCAAAAAATAAAGTTGTTAAGCTATGCAAGAGCCGCATCCTGCAGACACATTTTAGGGCATTTATTAGCACGATCTTGAAAGATTTTCAGTGCGAGATAACCCAAACGGCGCTCATTGAGTTCAACCCGAGGCCTTCTCTGGTGCGCTCCACTTTGTTAGCAGTGTCAAACGATGAAGCCTCACCAGGAGTTAAACTAATACTGCATATCCCATTTGTTCAAAAAGGGTTAAAGTGCACTAGTCCCTCTTTCGGGTCATATCTAATCTAGGACATCAAGATTGGACAAGGTTGACATGCCGCAATGTAGAGTTACGTATTTCTAATTTACAGGAAAAAAATTGCGGGGATCATGTTCGCGCACCCTCCTTCGAATTTATGTGATTCCCACTTTGAAGTGTGTACTCTTCAGAAAACAATAACAATAAAATCGACAATAAAATCGATCGATAGCGCTTTCTGATCTACTGCAAGCATATCCGCGTGATTCACTGCTTGTAGTTCATCCGCCATAGTGATTCTTCATGTACCGAGAAAGAGATAGAAACATAAACGATCAACCGTTCATTATATACAGGTTAGTTGGTCCATTCGTTTCTCCGTCCATCTGTCTGCGCGGAATCAGTGGCCGTTGGAAGAGCTTCCCAGCTTACAGTATCAAAAGACCTATCAAGATCAATCGAGTTCAGATAATCCATGCCGCACAGCTCCACAAAATCAGAATCAATCGACCAATCAGTAGCAGACTGCTTCCATCGATTCTTGTCCATACGGAAATCACACGAATATGGATAGCCTGCTATAGGTAGGAATTCATTCAACACAATGTTGGAGGGAGGAGTCTCAGGAGAGTCAGTCAGTTGATCAATATCAATCAATGTCAACTGCGAATCAATCTTGCAGTTTAGGGTATGTACGAAGGCTGCATTGGACCACTTAGGAGGAGTCACAATGAAGGAAAAAAGAGTAAAGACGGCGTTAATCCCATTGGGATGCGCTACACATTCTACTTTTGCGGAATGTCGTGAAGGCGATTTGAATGCGTGTTTGGGTTATACAACGACTTGGAATGGTCAACCGCTGAATATGTAGCGTTCTATCTTTCCCAGATGGGGTCTGCTACCACACTGCCAACACAGGAAGGATGAACGCTTTGATTGGTTTGGCGGGAAATCCGCACCAAGAATTCGGAATAGGGTACAGGCGACAGCCGGCACCTCCTCTGACCGCACTATCACTGCCGCTTGTAAGCTACACGGTGGCCATAAGTCAAACCGGGAGCTGCTGGATAGGGGTGTGAGTGTTCACACTCTATGGCGTTAGCTCCGCATATCGTACATTCCTGCGTAGATACGAGGACTTACGGTCCGGACAGCCTAATAGAGAGCCCGTGGAGTAATAGGAGAAGCACGACACCTCATGACGGGCACAACGCAACGTAACGCAACTGATTCATGACGTCGTCGATTGTCGCTGGCGTACATAATGAAGAATCCGGGCATTGGCGACAATGGCCGTATCGATTGACAGGAATATAAGCATGGCTGAATAGTGGATGGGCATTTTTAATAAGCGCTCATTGTTATCCAGAAAGCGAGGCGATGCCCATGAAGCTGCTGGCAGCAGCATGTACGGACGCTTTCATGTTCAGCGGAAACGTTCCACGCCGATTTGTCGAGGACTGTGTTCCGAGGCTGCGAGGCAGATGAGCAAAACAGGATTCATTTCCGGTCCCACTTGAGCTAGTGATTGAGCTTCGTCCCACTTGAGCTAGTGATTTCTTCACACTTCAGTGACCTGACAAAGTGACTTCTGAAAATGGCCCAAAAAGCTAACCGTAAGTTAAACGTCACCAACCTAACACCTCAATTTCAAAGTAAATGTAACCGAGCCATTGACGAAAGAATAGGTTTCTATTTAAGGTATGGACGGTACCCTTTATAACAGTGCCCTATGTAACATCATGTCTTCAGCTCTCCTCGGTGCCTCCAATTCTAGTCCAATTCCAAGTAGACCTGTCGTTTTCTGACCTCAAACTAGGATACCGCTCTACATACCGTCCCTCAACGTCCACTTAACAGGACCTGAGTGTTCCCAGCAATGTCCTGACTGACATCCCCACACCTCATACTGTATCCCTCTCTCTACCTGCATGCTGCTTTAGAAAATCAGCGTTGTGTAGCTGATTATCATTATCGAAGTCACCTGTGGTCTGCATTTACGTACTGGTTAGTGTCATAGGGAACGGTGGATCTGAAAACTGTCCTACGCAGTCTTCGCTTGATATGCCAGGAGCATCTGCAGTCGCTGAGAGGAATTCAAGAACATCGTCAGGCAGCGTTTACCCCAAACTTCCGCATCTCGCCTCTCAACTAGCTCGTTTTGGAAGAAGTAGAACTTCCTCGAAATCTCGATCCACTCTCCTAAACGCAGTCCAGCAAACACATTTCATTTGGGTAAGTAACTGCTTGGAAAGACCCGAAAAGCGTCCGAGAGAAACCCCAAGGGAAAGGTGGAAGGACGTCGTCAAGAGAGATCTCGCAGAAGTTGACACTGCGCCAGGCGACACGCCCTTGATAGGATGAGGTGGCGACAGATGACAAGAACAGCGGACCCTTCGATTGCGCAGGACGAAACGCTCAGAGAAGAAGAAGAAGAAGAAGAAGAAGATGATGATGATGATGAACTTGGACTTGATGAACTACGTTTGCCCTATGATCAGCCATTGGCCTATAGCTGCTTGAACTTTCCAGCGGCACCTTTCCACGCATCTGTTTATAGTTCACTAGACAGGCACATGTCTTCCGCGTAGAGTGCATTTTTTGTTGAGGAATTCATCAATATGCTATCTACTATTAGCAAGGAAAGAACGACCTACTTGCGACCTTCGATGGACAATCAAAGTGTTCCTGATTTCAGGGGTCGGAATAAAGAATCCGGAAGAACACAATGCATGCAAGAGTATCTTATATCTTATAGAGTATCTTGCAAGAGTGCGTTTGAATGGCTACTATCTATCCCCACGAGCATGCTTCTGTGTCGACTGTGCCACAGTCAAGAGCTCATTCGATGTAGAGGACCTGATCACTACATATATGTTTTTCGCTCTCGGTTCTGAGCTAGCAGAATTAAATTCTGAGGATGACTCATGCATCCGACTTCTACGCGGTATCGTGAAGACAGCGTTAGCTTAGTATTTGGCCTTTGTAAAAACTGACTCGAGGTGGCAAGTACACATTGAATCCGAATGAATCATATTCAGACATCCGATTCGGATATTCCGTTCCGAATCATCCAAAAATACAAGGCCAAAGCGCCGTTTTCCGAGTCATTTAATCATCCGGATTTTATATCGGATCCAATGTCTAGTGGTCAACAAACCAATAGATAGGTCATTGCTTTATTCTACCGCACAGTTATGGTAGCAATTTACCGCCCCTTACAAAGGGAAGGATGGGCTTTAATGGATGAGACTCGAGCTAACAATCTGGGTGCGCGCAGCACCACGCGCCTCCTTCGATCACTCGATCACACTCCTCTATTCTGCGATACACTTTGAGAATGAGTAAACAGGGCGGAGTTAATCACAGCATTCCTTATAAAACTGGAACAGCGTTGGATTTCCTCCAATGCTGAAACATAAGCTGAATGCAAAAACAATTTCTGCAGTAGTGGTGAATATTACACTAGTTAAAAATTCCGACTCCACCGACACGACTTCGGTCGAAAAAATTTTTTTCGCTGAAACTTCGTCTAGGGGGGGGGGGTTATTTGGGGTGCTGATCACGAATCTGACATCCGCTTTTCACCATTCGGTCGGAAACAACCCATACCGTTAACAAGGATGGTCCAGGCAGGGTCACTAATTTCTCTGAAACCTCGTCTAAGTGGGATTATTTGGGGATGCTGATCAATAAATAATAAAATCAATATGACATCCGTTGTTTCGTTTTGCGCTGGAGTACGGAAGATTACTGAAGATACGGGTGACTAAGGTAATGGTCACCGATTTCGCCCAAACTCCAGTGTAAAACAAAAAACGAATGTCAGATTCGTTATCAGCACCCCAAATAACCCCCTAGGCGAAGTTTGGGCAACATCAGTGATTATGACCTCGGCAGCCTTAATTACCCGTAGCTACCGTAACCTACCGTAATCGGGCGCAATTTTAAAAACGGATGTCAGATTCGTGATCAGCACCCCAAATAACCCCCCTAGACGAAGTTTCAGCGAAAAAATTTTTTACGACCGAAGTCGTATCGGTGAAGTCGGAACTTTTAACTAGTGCCGAATATTTAAATCACAAGTTGGTGAAAATGCACAAATTTTTACCGAAGCGGAATAAACGCAGAAGAATAATAGTAAGAAGCCAAGGGAAATCTAGACACATCTTGTACTCGTTTCCGAATATTTTTTCTTTTAAAAAAGGGCGCACACTTAAGAATAAATTAACAATGCGAGGACAGATCTCTAAAGGAGAACGCCACTCTGCAGAAGTGCGAGCGGCGGCTTGCAACGGAGTTATTTTTGTTGCACTGGGGCCATCGATGTTGGCAACTGACGTGGCAGAATTAATGGCCGCCACAGGTGGACCTATCCGTCCAGCGAATTCGATGCCAGCAGCGTTACCATTGGTGACAGCTAGACCCTCTGTTCTTCCGTTTTTGTCAGATTACCGAAATGACTTTAAAGTGCAGATCCTGTTCGCGCGTCAGCAGAATTGGTTTTGCTTCGTTGCTCTGTCTTCTTGGGAAACTCGCCATACATTTTTTTGCCTAGATACCATGAAAGCGATTCAATTTCGCAGCAACAACAAGTCCTGTATGCAGTCGAACAATAACTGGAGCCGGATTCATCGACAATTAAACCCGTGGGTATATGACGTAGAGATAAGATAAGAGTCAGGTAGAAATAAGGCAAGAGTTAGAGAAGCAGGATTCATCGTGGGTATCTCTACCCCCTATACACGTGGGTTAGTCGTTGATGAATCCGGCCCCTGGAGTTCAAGCCTCATCACTCCTCCAGGGTTAAGGATAGCTTTCATCGCTTGCGGTTAGTTCATCTCAAAGACTCCCAGAAACAGCGGCGGAAAGAGGAAAGCTACCAGTCGGCTCAAACTTTACCGGATATGAAGACAAGCAGAGAAGTATCCGGGAAAAAGTTGATAGCAGCGATGAAGCACGATTACCTGCGCTCACCAGAGCTCGCCATAGGTGCGCCACACATTCAACATGACTCTATCCCACAACTATAGCTAGCACCACACGCTGGCCAATTCTCACAACAGCGATCATCTCAGATCCATGGGTAAACTGGGTAACGCACAAACTGGGCAGCGTTAGTGGTTGCAGCTTCGAGAACACACTTCAGTACGTCGGCAATGCGCCGCGGCTTAGTCAGGATCGTCGTTATACAGCTGAATAACCATGAAGAGGTCTCACGTATTCTTCCCTTCATTGAGTGCGCATAAGGCGAAAATATGCACACATTTTTTCTGTCCACACCAAGTAGCAAATCACCTATTAAGTCTTAAATCAGACACGTCTACTTCTCAGACAAACGCACATGTGATCGATAGTGAAGGGCTATCATAAAAGACAAATCATAAATCTAGAGCAATCCAACAGGAAGTCTAATTGTAGGATTTACTTGTTGTTTTTTGGACCAGTGAAAATGAAGTGTAGTGAAAGTGTAAGCAATAAATTTCGGCATTGACCAAATCCCGAGTAGAATGCGCCAAGTATTCCATTTATACTGGCACATTTTCCTTGAGGAAAATTGCAAAGCAAAATTGCGACGAATGAAAGAGTACTTTAGATTCACGAAAGAAACCTGACACTAACGCGCAAACCAAAGGGAGGACAAATTGTTGCATGTGTGGAACTCGATCTGTAGTCCTTGTTTTCGTACAGACGAAAATCGGCGCCTCATCTGACTGCGCTACCTGCACCTCAATTCACGGAATACCCCATTAAATTGTCTCATACTCCATTCGCTTGTTCCCAGTACATAGGGATGTGTAAGATCTACGGCAAAAGATTTTGTGCCTCACTAGGGCTCCCGAGCGGGGGAGGAGCGATAGTCGGAAGGCAAACTCCACTTTAGCACAAGCAACGACAAGATGGGGCCGGGGTACAATATTGCAGGAATTCGCAATGCCATATACCATGAAAAGTCGTGTATTTTTTAAAAGCAAACTCGGGTACATGTCACTTGTGTGCACAGCATGGGTGCGAGAGCTTGCAGCGAGGGCACAGGACCGCCCCGGGGTTGCTATCGTGGTCACTGCAGTCAACTGGCTGCATTCCGCGATTCCCTCGGTGCGCATTACGGTTTGTGTTCTGGCCGTTCCCGCACCTCTGCTGTGCATCTAAGCAACATGTACCGAATTTCAATGAACTCGGAGTTGAAGTGAAGTTGAAGTCAACGTGGCGCGCTCCTAGGATTGACCAAAGTCACGTTAAGTTCGCAAGAGAAGTCGCAACGGTAACGCGATCAAGACGAATGATGTTGGCGGTGGTGATCTTCTTGTGATTAATAATCTATATTTTTAGGAATATTTCGTCTCTATTTCAGTTATGTTCAACGTTGACGAGGATAAGGCAGTGTTTACAACACCTTATAAAGCAGTACCGTAATTCGTAAAGGATAATGATAAAGGGCGGCGTTACCCAATTCCTCTCAAAATGTGCCGACTATTCTACTTCTACGAAAGTCGTGGAGGCGACTTGAATGCATATTTGGTCATGCAGTACTTGTGGTGGTCAGCGCTTTATCCTTCCCAGACAAGTCTTCTACCAATTCGGCGAGCCCGGAAGGAAGGTTTGTTGCCCTGGGCGGGGAAAGGAGCGTGGTGTCGGGTGCACTACACGCCCGTGTAATCCATATGCATGAATAAATCGCAGAATTCACAGATACAAGACTCCTCTTAGGCCCACATGAGAATCAAGGGAAGGAGCACGGTGTCCGGATGAAGTGGACGAGTTGACTTTCAGATGGCGCCGTTAAAGTGATGAGCACCATGATGATGCGGTAAAAGCTGATGGTGAAATACGAAGTAATGAGCTGGGCGGCACTCTGAACGCCGCCTGAAACGGTTTCGCCATTGAAGAGGCCAGCCAGGCCGCGATACGCAGTTGAAAGTGCGTGTCGTCGTCGTCGACGTCGCTCCGGTGGCAAGCAATGTTCGCGTGGGTGGGATGATGGACAGAAAATTGAAGCGCTGAATACGTAGCGGCTGCGTCACGCGAATTCGTCGAATTCGCCATGAATCCCGTTCAGCGAAGTGACGACGATGGAGCTCGAAGTTTTTGGAGCGTGATCTTTATTGGGCTTCTAGATGGACCACACCCACGGAATGAAGCAAATGATGAAGTTTATGCGGTCATCCGTCTACTGAGTGTGCCGCGTTTGTGCTACATCTGCGTAGAAAACATGTAGAAGGCTCAACGGTACAATCTTGACTCGCGTAATTGTTTGCACTTTATCCTTGATTTAGAATGCAGATTCGGAAAAACGGAAAACTCTAAGGAGGGGATTTAAACAAGACGACGCCTGAAACTAGTTTTTTTTAGCGAGCTCGTTAAATAGGTGAATTCGCCCAATTCTACTACGTTACTAAAAATTCAAGCAAGAAATGCTGGTATTGCCATTCAAGCAAGAAATGCTGGTATTGGGTTAGCAAAAAGACGCTACTTAATACTTAATAATATCTAATTCCCATGCTTCCGCGCACTCCGTAAGTCAATGGCTTCAATAGAATCAACTTCTACATCCAGGCCATGGAGCTCAACCGACTGAGATTGCTAGGTTATACTGCTATTGAAAAAATTTGAAAAGAAATAATTGTATAGGCGAAATGTGCACAAATATTATTTCCACAACATACAGTAGAAATAGAAATATGGCACGTGTTCTTCAATCGCTTTGGGAATGCACTAGGGGCAATTTTTTACCGATTGGCAAACTCAGTTCTAGCAGCACTGACTTGACCGGCAGTTCACTCGGAAATAGTAATTACGACGTTTCAATTTCTTTGAGTAAGTCACCTCGCAAGAGGATTTGAGGGTTCTCCAAATCACTCCAGAAACCCTTGGCAGGCATTTGGCGTTTGGCAAGAACTCCCGACGTCTTCCACTAATTCCTTTCGCAAGCATAACATTGCGGCGACCCTACAGTTGCCGAACTCGGCGGTTCAACACTCACGTCATTCAAATGAGACGAGGAACTGAAATTCGTATGGCAAATAACTTCAGTAGTAAAGCTACACAATTCCATAAGGGATACAAATACAAAGGCAAATGAGTAAGTATTCCGGAATGCATTGATGCATAGAATTCTTGAGGAATCGTCACGTTGCTCACGTCACTAATGGACCGCCGGGACTGACAGCGTCGCGAATGCAACATTTTAAAGTGTTCAGATCGTTCTTATAGCAGACAGGGACAGACACATTATTTCGAAAAAATAAATTAAAGAACAAAGGATAAAGGACGGAGTTGCTCAATCCCTTCTACGGCGCGCCACGCATTCTACTACGGGATGTCATTTGAAAGCGTCGTTGGTCGTACAATGGCTTGTGGCGATCAGTCGATGGACAGTGCAGTGTTTCATCCTTTCCAAACAAGTCTGATACCAGTTCCCGACCGCGGAGGTATGGAAGATTTGGTTCACCTGGGCAGGAAATCCGAACCAGAAACCTGGTATCCGGTGCACGTATCCTTCTCCAACTGTGCTACACACGTCCATTTTAAAAGGAATTAAAGCAAACGCTGTTTGAATGATAACAAACTACTTATCGGTTTGACATTTATAACACATTCTAATAAACAATAGCGCGGAAATTCGTAATGTATTGGACATTCAGATTGTGCTATATCCAATAGTGTGGGACACCACAGAATCAAAGGGATAACTCCATCTCACGGAGGAGAAGGGGTTCCGATCTTGGAAGAAAACGTGGACCAAGGTGCAGGAGCAGAACAAACTGAGCAAGACTCAACTGCTGGAGTCTGTGCCCAAACATTGGATATTTCCGCCTCCCATAGGAGTTTGTACGTTACAGAAGCCAGTGTTACGGAACTAACTGCACGGCTCATGACAGTTCGGACAAAGGGCAGTCACATCCATACGAAATTACGATCCTTGAAAAAATGTTAAATTCAAATCAATTTCTACTTTCCCGATATTCAATAAATTAGACATGATTGGCTGGATTCATGAGAATGACTGGAAACCTTCACGTTCACGCTTCGATACGACGTG
Source organism: Heligmosomoides polygyrus bakeri (assembly GCA_947359475.1). Taxonomy (NCBI): domain Eukaryota; kingdom Metazoa; phylum Nematoda; class Chromadorea; order Rhabditida; family Heligmosomidae; genus Heligmosomoides; species Heligmosomoides polygyrus. The sequence continues at coordinate 26,021,192 of OX375866.1, read as the reverse complement.
TTTTATCACATCGAATGCTCATTCCACACAAATATTCCATGAAAAATCTATAGGAAAAGTCGGATTTTGGAATAGTGTAGCATGAAGGGCACCTCCTGCCTCGTGGACGAAAATGGAAAGAGGGCTCAAGGAGGTCAGAGGTACGTGTAGTACGGTGATCAAGCCAATGACTGAGGTTAAGACTTGGCGCGGATTCCCACCTCACCTCTAACCACCTTAAAAATAGAGGTAGAATAGAAATATACGCATCTGCGAGGTTCAATTCTAATGCAGATATTGAAAATCGCAACCTATACCCTTTCTAAGATACATAACTCCTAAAAAAACAAATTATTTAAATCATGGGTGAAGATGAAGTAGTAGGGTTTCCTTCTTCTTTCATTAGGCTATTGCGTAGATTTCATTTGTCTCGCACAGGCACTGTGGACTGAAATAATGATAAATAATATATACTATTTTCAAACTAGACACTTTTCATATCAAATTGGACGCCCTTCTATGCAAACTTGAAGCTTCTAAAAACAGATTAACCATCCTTCAAATCAGAACAAGCTTTTACAGATTTTTTCCAGAATTTTGTCAAGGCTCTCAGAGATGGTTGCAATAACCTTTTGTTCAAGGGAAATTTGATATTTTAACTTTCTCTGTGATTGTTTAGTTCACGTGCTCCAACAGATAAATATTACTGAAGATCTTTTTTAAAAATAAAAAAATAATTTGAGAATAAAATAGCTACCGTGATCTTTGAAACGCCTTAAACCGTTACTTTTTCCTGAAAAATATGGATTTTATGAAACTTCAAACAATGTGTTCACTTATTGAGATAGGTGAGCGAAAAATTTCAAAGAAATTCGCAGTGAATTTTCCTTGAACAAAGATTGTTTTAAGCGTTCTAGAGAGTCTCTAGAGTTATGTGAAAGAGGCTCGTTTTCGTTTAGAAGATGTTCAGTTCGATTTTAGAAGTGTCAGGCTTGCGTAGAGTAATGTCCAATTTGATTTTAAGTGCCTAATCTCATTTGGAAAGAATCAAATAGAGTGTCGAAAAGTACCAAAAATCGAAAATTTGGAGGGTCCAATTTGACGTGGTAGTCGCATAATATGAATAATGGCTGCAGTATGTAGAGGCATAGTAAAAAGAGTTTCCCTTCGCCTTGTTCGAGTGAAGTACAACACGTGGAAAAAAGAAGCCACACGGAATGGCACAGCGCGACCGCCGTGCCCCACGCTGCAGGTCGACGTGCCCCGACGGCGCTGTAACACACACACCCAATCAAGGAAGGAAGAAGGGCAGCGGGGAGAAGGTGGCGGAGAGTGGGCTGACAGACTTGCGGCTCGTCGACGGCGGCGGGCGCGCATCGGTAAAGCCATCCGTCATGACGAGACGACTTTTCAAACAAATGCCACCTGCAAACGGGTTCTTTTTCTCGGCTCACGCTGAACTTATGAGGACGAACTGCCCCGCCTGATGGTGCGAGTCGAGAGATCGCACTCGATCCGTCTCCTCTTCAGGCTAAAACAACAACATCGATCACCGTCTGCATGATGGTCTGGACTATCGCATGAAAACATTAAACTGCCACTTTGCAGCCCGTCGTGGAATGTGTGAAGAGCTCTTTGTCCCTATTAGCCACTCGGATGTCCCTGATGTGCAACTCTAATCAAATGCAGGCAGAAAAATACGGTACTCTAGTAACTTTTTAGCTACAAGTTTCCGCTGGGAGCCTTCTTTAGGATACGTTCCCACAAATATTATTTTCAATCCTCTTTGCCTACCAGTTTGGTATAAAATCTTTATTGCGGCCGACATTGTCAGAAGGTCTCATATCATACCAGTAGATTTCACTTGTTCCATGGTGGCCAGTTGATCCGGTTTATTTGCGCTGGAGGGAGCGGTGAGTTCGAACGCACAGATGTGATAACGTTTCCTAGCATTCCTGGGAGCATGTTGTTCCTGGTAAAGAGGCGGATGTTTTTGACCCAGTGAATTTCACACAGTCAAAAACATTCGAGCTCCTTTCAGGCCTTGTGAAAGACGAGTTCGTCGAAACGCCGGCCGCAATAAGGATTTTATACCAAACCTGATAGGTAAAGAGGATTGAAAAGAATTTACTCCCAAGATGCCCAGGTTTCAAGAACGTCGAACTTGGAGATTATTGAACGACCTACAAATATTTTTTAGGAGAACTAAACGGGCAGTTATACCGCTAATGATCTGCCAAGCCAATGATTATGCGACCAGTATCATTCTAGGCGCCCCCGAAGGTTAGTTCAAACATGCAAAACATCGAACACCTTTTACGCGGAGCGGTAAGGAGGATGTGTCAGCTGACTCAGTTTTATAACCCATATTAGAGGGCAAGAATGTGAAAATATCATTGTTTCAAACGTGGGCTTGAGCCGTGTACTCGACCTGCGTTTCATAATTTTTACTTGACTAGAAACACGAAGCCCAATTACGCGGTTTTGCTGAAGAAGGAAGTGCAACTTGCCGCTGCTCGGCTCCACCATACCGTCAATGTGACCAGCAATTTTGGTCACCCTAGATTAGCTACTAAGGTATGACTAAGAATTGTCGTTTTGATATCAATCTTGGGAACTATAGTTATGGTTACGTACATAGTTTCTTATAATCTATTGAAGGCGGGAGGAGCTTTTCAATGAAAGGGTATCTAGCATATATATATCACCTGTCACCTGTCGTCCCGTTGATCATCGACTTGCTCGAGCGGGTGCCAGCAGCGTCTCCATTCGTCCCTGTCGCGTGCCAGAGTGGTCCAATGGATCCTCCTCGCTCGAGGGACACGAAGAGCGTCATATCGGTCGTTCAGGGCTTTCACGAAGAAGTCCGACCAACGCGTTGGTGGGCGTCCTGGTGTTCTTTTGACATCCCGCGGAATCCAGTCTGTGACGGCTCTCGTCCAGCGGGTGTCTGCGAATCGCATTACGTGGCCGGCCCACCTAATTTTCGACGACTTGGCCCATGCGACAGCGTCTCTGATCTTCGAACGTCGGCGAAGCTCGGAACTCCGGAGGCCTTCTCTCACTTGCGTGAGTCGTGTCACTCCGAGCATCGTCCTCTCGATTCCACGCTGTGCGACGCTGATCGCGTGTTCATCCTGCTTTCGTATAGCCCAGGTCTCTGAGGCGTATGTTAGGGCAGGAAGAACAGTGGAGTCGAATAGGTGGGCACGGAGTCGGACGTTCTTCGTCTTCTTCGCGACTTCTTCGACGCTCTTGAAAGCTCCCCAAGCCGCTCGTTTCCTCCTGCTCAGCTCTGGTGCTAGGTCGTTGGCCATGTTGACTTCGCGACCCAGATACACATAGCTGGAGCATTCGGAGATGTTCGTTCCGTTGAGCGAGAATGGGGCATCAGAAACCCATCCGTTCTTCATGAACATCGTCTTCGTAAGATTCAGCTGCAGTCCAACGCTTCCACATACACGATCGAAGTCGGCCAGCATTCGCTCCGCCTGACTGATGCTCGGTGTTATGAGAACGATGTCGTCAGCGAAGCGAAGATGGTGCAGTTGCCGGCCGTCGACCTTCACTCCCATGTCATCCCATTCTAGTTCGCGCATGACGTTTTCGAGGGTGGCGCTGAAGAGCTTCGGGGATATGGTATCCCCTTGTCGAACCCCTCTCTTCACGTCAATGACGACGTCGTTGTAGAATGGTGAGATCTTGGTCGTGAATCCACTGTACAGCTCTCGAAGGACTCTGATGTACTGAGTAGGAACGCCCTGGGTGAGCAGGGCTTCCATGACCGCTTCAGTCTCGACGGAGTCGAATGCCTTCTTCAGGTCGATGAACGTAAGGCACAGCGGCAGCTTGTACTCTCGCGACACTTCGATGAGCTTCGTAATGGTGTGTATGTGGTCGATCGTGCTGAATCCTCTCCGAAATCCTGCTTGTTCGCATGGCTGTCCTTCGTCCAGCGTTCTACTAATCCTATTCAGGATGACTCGAGTGAACAGCTTGTAGACTACGGACAACAGGCAGATCGGGCGATAGTTGCCAATGTCGTGCACGTCTCCCTTCTTGTACAGCAAGGCGGTCTTGCTGGTCTTCCACTGAGATGGAACCTTGCATTCGGACAGGTAGCGTGTGAAGAGCCGCGCCAAGGTGTTGATGAGCGCTGGCGGGAGGTTCTTCAGGTGTTCAGCTCTGATCCTGTCAGAACCGGGTGCTGTACGTTTCTTCACCGACGAGATGGCGTGTCGGATCTCGGAAGGGAGAACAGAGGGGATGACGTATCCATCCTGCGGAAGATGGCGTAGGGGCAGGTGGACGTGGCTATCGAAGAGATCGGAGTAGAAGTCGTGGATGACTTTCTCCATGGTCCTTCTGGAAGAGGTGACGGTTCCGTCAGGACGTCGGAGAGCGGTCATCTTGGTCTTGAAGTTGGCGAAGTTCCGGCGGGCATTGCGGATGCTCAGCCCTGCCTCTGCTGCTTCAGCCAACACTTCCGCCCTTCTCTCCTTCAGATCTTCCTTTATCGCCGCTCTGCATAGCTTTGCAAGCTCGGACGTCAGTTGATAGTTGCCTGACGCTCGTGCTGCTCCACGCTGGCGTATCAGCTCGAGAGTTTCCGGAGACAGGCGTCTCTTGGTGGTCTTCAAGCTCTCGGCTCCCTTAGCACTATCGTGGAGATGGTGCACGAAGCGATCGTATTCCTCGTCGACGTTGTCCATGACGGCATCTTCCCAAAGGCCGGCAAGAGAGGTGTAAAGGTCCCAGTTGATGGTCGTTCTGGGACTCCTCTTCTTGAACTTCGCGGCCTTCTCTCCTTGACGCGAAAAGCGGAACCTCGCGCGAAGGAGGCGGTGGTCCGATCCCGTGTAGAACTTGGGGACAACGGAGACATCGGTCAGGCAATACTTACGATTGAAGATGATGTGGTCGATCTCGTTGTGGAACTGGCCACCGGGGGATTCCCAGGTCCATCGTAGGGAGGGAGGCTTCTGGAACTGCGAGTTTCCATGGATGGTCTTGGTCGACATGATAAACTCAGACAGCCTTTCACCTTGCTCGTTCCACTCCAAACCGTGGGTTCCGATGTGAAGTTCTTCCGGCGACCTTCGTGGCCCGATCTTGGCGTTGAAGTCGCCGACGATCACCTTGTAGAAGGTGTGATCTTCCTTATAGAACTTCTCCAGCTCCACGTAGAAGGCCTCGAGGTCTTCGTCGTCGTAGTCGGATGTTGGGGCATACGCGACGAACACAGTCAAGGCTGGCACGGAGCCACATCGCTTCAGTCGCAGACGTCCGATTCGGCTTGTCAGAGACTCGTACGAATCGATGTTCATGGCCAAGTGCGTGTTGACGAGGACACCAACGCCGCCTACTCCCCTGCTGTCGCATGTTCCGAGGAACAGTTCTTCTCCGGAGTCGTAGGCGGCGTGTAGGGGGTGGTGTCTTCTCGTCTCGGTCAGTCCGATGACGTCGTACTTGATCTTCCTGGCTTGCATCATCAGGTCCTCGACGGATGCTTCCGACGCAAGCGTGCGGGCGTTGTAAGTACAAATCGTCATCCTAGTCCTTCTCAGTTTGCGCAGCCTGGTTAGGCCCTGAGATTTTAGCAGCCTCTCCGTACTCGTCCTTCCCATCGCTGCAGAAATGGGGGCTCTTTCGGGGTCAGGGGAATGAGGCCCTTTAGTGCTGCTGTGTTTGACTTCCATACAACACGGGTAGCTAGTCAGGCTCTGTCGTGCGGGCGGGGTACTCCGGGCAGCCAGCCAGACTGCCCGAAGGGACGGGGCGAGACTTAAGGCGGCCTCGAATCGCCTTACATGTACTCCCAGTCTACCGAGTGCAAGCTTTTGGCCGAGCCGACACAGTTACAATCCGCACAGTCACGGACACATCCACGCACACAGTGCACGAACATGCCGCTCCCACGCACAAGGAACGCATCGACCCGACACAGCAGGAGCAAGGAGTCCATCCCCTGCATCCCACCTGCGTCTCTGGGCAGTACACGGTCGCATTTGGTTCGCGTTTAATTCCCCTATCCACCACCCGGGGACGCGCCACGTGGCCCTGCGACAAGCGGCCCGAGATCCCTCTTAACAAGAGAGCCCGAAGGCTCTCTATCGAGGGAGATCCGTGGAGCATATATATATATATATATATATATATATATATATATATATATATATATATATATATATACATTTTTAAATCATGTTTGCCCATGGTTTGTAGATTACGGTGGAGCGGTATTATTCATAAGGGACCACTCCTAGATTGATAAGGGCCTTCAGATCGTGTAGGTTGCTTTGCAGCTCACGTCGCAGCCCCTCCTACGCAGTTTTACTTCTTATTCGTTCAAAAAAAGATATTGAACAATAGTTTTCCCAGGCTTTATAGAGCAAGACATTTTCTTTAAGATGGTTAATAAACAAAGATTGAAAATCTAAAGATTTAGGAATTTCACAGCTAGTCTTTCGCAGGTGCAATATTTTGCAGATGGACTGAGAACCGCTACCACGTCCTTTTCTTTTGCTGTTACAGGAATCGCTTTACCAAAATGTGCATTTTGCCTTTAAACAGCGCGACTGAGTCTCTAATATACGGTGTTAGGTTTTTGTTCCTATCAAACGAACATTTTTATTGATTTTCACTATTTTTACACAAAAACCTAAGGAGTGCGGGGAGGCATTTTGGAAAATCGTGTATGACAAAAACTTGCCATGCGTGGCCGTTGTTTTTATATCATCAGGTTCCCGAAAAGGTAGCATTAAACGCACTATTATTTTGACCTTTCTGGGATCGCTCAACTTTGAGAAATTTTTCATCAAATGAGGCAGAAGCTGGATACCCATTTCGAACGACGCCCTCCAACCGCGCTTACAATTTTTTCCTTGTACTATCTTCTCCTCATAGCTGAGTCTTCATCTCACTTGTGGACTTGTAGAGCTTTCCTTGTAGTTTTCTAGAAACAACATACTGCTTAGTAATAGATTACGCACACGGCTGAATGTTGCATTTGTTCCAGCTGGTTGCTGCATCCTGTATGATCAGAAAATTAATAGCGTTCTTCTACTGTAGTTCAGATCCGTTCATCCAATGTTCACTCTTGAGAAGCCTTTGCACTGCCCTACACAATACCATTATACTGCTTGTTCAACAACCAATCTTCCGAAATTTAGTCACATCGGGACGGAAGCGCCCCACCACGGGCCAGAGAAGAATTTTCGGTAGTTTTACGTGGGAGCGCATTACTTTGTAATAAGAGCAGCTACAACCATGATACTTTCCAGAAGTATAGCACTAAGTATATGCTACATAACTGTTGGTATGCGGTTTTTTTGCAATTGGAAAAGACAACCAATAAGGTCTCCTAATTTTGTTGCAGGACTTATGGGCCACCCTGTATATATATATATATATATATATATATATATATATATATATGTTATGTCTTGTTCATCGGTTGGCAACCAAAAGTCAAAGTTGTGAGTTGTGCAGGCAAACACGCATTCAAGCCGCCTTCCCGACGTCCCGCAGAAGTAGAATGCATGGCGAATCCCAGTGGGGACTGAGTAGCGCCGTCCTTTAGCCTTCGTCTTTTATTATACAAACTGAACATCAATCCTTAATCGCAGTTCTTGTAGTGAATGAACAGATACGTGACTGATTATAGCACAATTCACGACATCGCGTTGCCAGGTTTCAATAATATTTCAGTTATTAACCGAATAGGAAAAATTATGGTGCAAAACAATTGAAAGCTGAAGGGTGGCTTAAGCAGAATGCAAAAATCCGCAGTCCCTTATTAAAGGGCTCCACGAAACTCTATCAATTGAGTAAAAAATGCGAAAAGCTTGAAAGGTGCACGGCACAACATAAGTGTGTATAAAATGAGATGATTTCTGCTTTCAATCTCTTTAATTTACTCCTTAAAGTCAGCAAAAATCGCACTGTAGGCAAAATGATAGAAAATTCTGCAGTGACTGAAAATCAACGGAAGGAAATATGAAGAACGTTTTGTGGAGGTATAGTGAAAGGACAAAAATAAGAAAGGCAAAATGAGAAAATAATCGGCTGAAGAGGCAAGGTGAACAGAAAAGGCTCGTGTTTAAATATAAATACTTAATATAATATTTATTTATTTTGAATTTAAATGTCATGCTTATGAACTGTCGGCAGAAACACCGATATCTTGGTCTTATTTTAGCTGTGTAATTATGTGAGGTGGAACACTTAGCAACGTCCCTGTACAACGTCTCGAAAAATTCTGAATCACGCCGATGTTTTCAAAGCAGAAATTGAAAAGAACAAAATAATGCAATATTATTTGTAAAAAGAGCGTCCTTCATCGTATCTATTAATAGAACAATTATAAAGTAGAAGGTTTTTTTTAAGAACGAAGACTATGGAACACGACTGAATCCGATATGAAAAAATAGTTGTTGATTGTTGATAGTTGTAGATTTGATTTTTCCCCTTCTGGATTCGTTCTTTTTAACGTTAAGGCCATGTTCAAAGAAAATCTTTAGCCATAGAGAAGCCATCTTTCTGCCACAAAGGTTGAAAGTGCTCCTAGATAGAAGCGTTCCCTAAACGCTGCAAATAGGCGCAGACTGGTGCCAGACCCATGCACAAACAGCAAGCATGCCTGTTCGTGCTTCACAGCAGGAGGTGAATTCAGCGTGAAATCTCGCCTACTCTGCTCGTTATCGATTTATCGATCACTGCTCGTTGACAGGTGATCAATCACGAAAAACTATTCCCGTTTCCGGCTACCACGACGGACGGTGTCATGCCGATCGCTCATTTTCCGAGATTTTCTCGAAACAGTACACTGAAGGCGGAGACGCAGCGCGATGACGTCGACACGACAGGGGGTGGTACGGATCTGAAGGGCGTATGCTGTTGATGTGATCCGAGGAAATCGGCTCCCACTAAAGAAGGAAGCTCAGAACTACGCAAGGCGACGAGCTGCCCTAGAATAGCTAGGAAGAGAAAGCTAAATCAAACGCGGCACGAAGCGAATCGGCGAGAACCGAGCAGCATCGAGAAGACGAAAGCCATGCATGAGACTGAAAGATGAAGCGCTGCACTAGAAGTTCAAGCTCTGCAGAAAGCGAAGAAGCTTCGGCTAGCACTGGTGTACTATGCTAGAGTTCCCCACATCTCTTTTATTCATTTGTTTATTTATTTGGATCTAATACTGTATTTTTTACAGTATTAGATCCAAAACCGATCTCGAGTGAGGAGAGATCTCATCCGAAAGAGTTTTCTTCTTTCGATGTACCACCTGACTACGTGGTTTTAAGGAAATTAGGGCTGTTGCTCCTACAAAATGGAAACCACTTGAGGAGGTGGAAAAATACTGTGTTTTTTAGAAGAGAACAAATGTGCCTCTTCCAAGAGTTACACGTCAGCGGCAGGGATGTGCGGAAGTTTTTTGGAAAAAGCGGAAGACGAAAGACGAAACAGAAACGCTCAAAAATAACAGAAACCGGAATACGCAACGCGGAAACGGAAACGACACATGTTCGCCATTTTTTCAAAGCTGCATTTGAAGCGGCGTCAGAAACGGCTTCCATTGCGTATTTCTTGCTCAGAGCTTTGCGAGCAGCAGAATCTTCCACAGTTTAATGCTCATCCTCATCATAAAATAACATAACGAAGCGTGAAATCACAATATTGTTATGATAACCTTTTAGCTATGGCTAGGCGAAAAACGAAAACAAATTCAAGTTCTTATCTCACTACTTCTCATCATTTCAGCAGGCAGCCTTTCCATATCTAGTTCTGTGACGGGTTTTTTTCGTTGACTTTTTCGGTGCTGATATTTTTTAAACGGTAGACTTAACCGACTTGACCACTTGAGGTTACTTCAGACCCGAATTAAATAAAAGTGACTCGGGTTAGGTCTAAAACTGGAGTACAACCGTGCAGACACCACCTAGATCATCTTCCGACCACGAAAGACCTTCCTCTCAACACTTTTGGAAGCCTGTGGCATCATGGACGACGTGATGACTGCACAAACATCTGCATGCTCAAGATTAGCAGTTACATTGTAATCACCAAAGCGAGTACTCAGAATTCATTCTGAGATCTAAGATGACAACTGGATGACTGATTAGTTATGGTGGGCCCACACTTCCACAGGAATATTCAGCCTGCGCCAGCCTAGAAACGATATGAAAGTGACACAGCTGGACAGTTCCAAGATGGTTCTCGAAGCAGTAGTTTTGCGTCATAATTCAATAAGTCACCATAGTCAATCAAAATAAGAGCTCATGGTAGATATTCGTGATGCTTCTTTGAAGAATGAATCGCGTAACTCCATATGGATGAATATCACACCTAACGAAATTAAAAATTGAAATTTGCACCTTTGGCCAGTAACACTGATGTAATCTTGGAGCACAAACCGCATGCCACAACCTTCACTGAACCCTTTGTTTCATGATACTGCGCTATATGCTTATAAAGTTTTTGAACTATCTGTAACCAATGGAAAAGAACTTTGAGATCATTCAAACGTTGAATGCATTTTCTTAGCATACAATGCATACATAGACTTTGTATAACATAAGTTTTGCCTTGCACTCAGCAGCTGCCATATTTGAGTGTCTTTTGGCAGTCTAACCAATTTCATAAATATTGATACTAGAGTTGTCAAACAGTATTTCTCTCACAATTATATAAAGGATAACTCTTTCTAACTGATAAGCTGATTGTGTTCAATAGAAAACAAGTGCGGAGCAGTGCCTATTTACGTTGCCGTCTTTCGTCCCAAAAGCGGGCGGAACACGGAACGGAAGAGCACAAAAAGACCGGAATTCGGAAATCGGAACACGGAAACGAAAATTCCGCACATCTCTGGTCAGCGGTATGTGAAATGACTGGGTAGCCACTGCTGTCGATGCTCAACTACCCTAGCGCATTAGTTGTTAGGCAAACTCCACAGGGTGGGAAGTGGTCCGTATGTACCGCATATTAATAGGCCACATATATGTACACCACTTTCACTCAAACTGGAGACTTCTCAAACGAAGCTGGACACTCCTCTAGGCAGGGAAGCTTTTGACATCAAGCACAACATCTTCCAATCAAAAACGAGTGATGTCCGTATTGAACAAGCGAGTATTCGAAGAGGTTGGAATGATTCTTGGCCCAGTGAAAACTGAGTATGCCTCTCATTGAATTTTTTAAAACTCGCCTGTCCCGATAAGCAAACTGTAGCCCAGTTGTGATCTAATTAAGCAAGTGTCAGAATTTATACTATTGGAATTTCAGGTAATTCAGTAGTTAACATTGTAAGGCTATTCAGTAACCCATTCGTTTTGTGATGCACACTAGTGTTCGCTCAATTTTTTTTTGACCCAGAAAAGATGGAGTCCTAGTTAAAAGGGGGTACGCACTTCGCGGACCCGAGAACGACGAAAGATGAAGGTAAATGAGAAGATGGTGCACAAAAGAATCTGCGACAGAATAGAATTGTCGGATGGGGGGGGGGGGGGAATGGCGGCCACAAATGGCGAAAGGATGAAGGAGGATCGTAGGAGCCTCACCAACCGCCGATCCAGAATCAGTCTCCGTTCGAACCGGGATAAGCGCTACCACCCACTGCTCCTCATCGATCGCGGAGCGACGGTGGCCAGAGAGTTCACAAGTTCAGAAGCCAACTGGAACAGGTCCGTACATGTGGAACTGGATGGTGCTCAGCTGACGATCAGCTGACTTGATCTGCAGGTTCTTAAGGGGAAGGGGAGCCGTGCGCCTACAAGGAACTCTAGGACGTGATCCATCACCAGAGTTAAATTGGGCACATGACCGAGTTCTTTCCGTTGCTCAATCTCAGCCTCGCCCTGCGTCAGCGGAGGACACCACAAATCCCAACCAAGTAGATTATGTACGGACACGGGACCGCTTTCCTATAAGAACTTGGAATTTGCTCAACCCGTTCGATCGAGGCTGCACAGATGGCCGACATGTAAAAACGTACGCAAGAACCCGAACGGGACAGAGTTCGAAAAAACCGGCGAGGTAATCGAATCAACTAAATGAAGTCCGCACAAAGTCCAAATATCGGAATCAACCAAAGGCCTCTACACAACCGCCACGCGCCAGGCGCCGCGTCGCCTGGCGCGTAGGCGGCAAAACTGCCTCGTAGTAGTGAAGGGACGACATGGAGCGGAGCTCATCCTCGCCTCACTCCACCAACGCTATTTCATTATCATTACTATTATCATCATCAGTTTGCATTCTAGGGCCGGATTCATCAACGACTAACCCGCGGGTATAGGGGTTAAAGCCTCCGCACATTTTTGTGGCAACGCGGCACACGGCAGGCAGCAAAACTGTCGCGTGGACGGCAAAACTCCATCGCCAATGCGGCTTCATTGTCATTATCATCATCACATCATTATCAGTTTCCATGGCGCGACGGCTTCAGAGGCAAAAATGCCTCGAGTCGTTATTGCCGCTGCCGCTTTGGCGGCACCACTCCTGCCGCCCAGGCGGCAGATCAGCGGCAAGTTGAACACAGCAAGTATTGCCGCCTGCGGCGATCTCTGCGTCTCTGTCCTATTATTAAAGATAGGGTGTAGGAGTGTATGGAGACCCTAAGCTGCAAATCTAGAGCCAGAAGTCAACTCTGCTCCTCCACAACATCCTTAAAATCTCTATGAAATTTTTGAAAAGAAGATGTGAAGGACTGTAGCCTATATATGATGACTGTAGAAAAACGCCTCGGTTTGCTGGAAGTATTAGGTTGTAACGAATTAAATGGCACTGGCTCGCGCCATTTTTTGGCGCGTCTTTACGCGTTTGATCGAGAACAGACCGTAACATCTGGCATATCATTCAGAAGCGCAAACTTTGCTCTACCGGTGAGTACCAAATTTTCTATGTAAAAATGGGAAAACTTTAGAGTTTTATTGACTGTTTTGCAGATGGACAAAAGGATAATCCGAGGCATTTACTTGTATGAATTCAACTACAGCTAAGGAGAGGAAAAGATCAACGCCGCATTCGGTCAAGGATGTTCCACAATTCGGACGGCGTATCGTTGGTATCAGAAGTTCCGGAATGGAGATGAGAGCTTGGAAGAACATGAAGGTCGTGGGAGGCATAGTGATGTTGATGAGGACAAGCTGAGAGATGTGGTAGAGGAGGATCCACACAAAGGTACCAGGGAGATAGCGAAGGTTCTTGGCGTCAGTCACAACACGGCTGCCCGGCATCTGAAGGAAATTGGAAAGACCAAAAAGCTGGAAAAGATGGGTGCCTCACGAGCTGTCTGAGGAGCAAAGAAACCGACGATATGAGATCTCGTCCGCACTGCTTCTACGGAACGAAACGGACCCATTCCTTGATCGTATCGTAACCTGTGACGAGAAATGGATAATGTGCGACAACAGGCGACGATCGGCACAGTGGGTGGACAGCGATGAGAGCCCAAGGTTTTTGCGAAGCCGGAATTGCACCAAAAGAAAGTAATGGTGACAGTATGGTGGTGTTCGCTGGGAATTATTACCACAGCTTCCTCCCTCCCGGTGAATCCATCACGGCAGAGAAGTACTGCATTGAAATTGAAGAAATGATGAAAAAGTTGAAGGATATCCGGCCGGCCTTGGTAAACCGAAGGCGAGTTCTCCTTCTGCACGACAATGCTCGCCCCCATGTAGCACGAATGACGTTGCAGAAATTGAATGAGCTGAGCATTGAAACTCTACCACATCCTCCGTTTTCTTCCGACCTCTCCCCAACAGACTACCATTTCTTCAAGCATCTTGGCGACTTCTTGGTAGGGAAAATATTCAAATATCAACAGGATGCCGAAAGTGCCTTCGAAGATTTCGTCAATTCCAGAACTTCTGATTTTTATGCTACTGGGATAAAAAAGCTTGTGTCACGTTGACAAAGATGTGTAGAATCAGAAGGTTTTTATTTCGATTAATAAACTTGCCTACAAGCCGAGATATTAACTGTTTAAATTTACAGTGGTTCAGTGCCATTTATTTCGTTACAACCTAATAGGATGAAGCGACCAGTTACGAAGAAAAATACGGGATGCGCCCTGCCCTATCCACTTAACTAGACCTGCAAATCACGAAGTCTCCGCACTGTCGAAGGCTTAGTCTCTTCATTAATTCATCCTTGCCATTGTCACGTCAAATTGGACACTCTTATGATCAAGCTCAAATACAGTGTCTCAAAAATGTATATACACTGTTTGAAATGTGACAACTTCGCTCGCAGTAAAGGCACTAAGGAAGTTAATAGCTCATATGTAAGCTTAGAAAACTGAAAATTTCTTACATATGATCGGCATGGAATGCGCAATATACTTGTCTGAAAGTTAGCATTTCACACTCGACTAATTGAGTTTCGCTAGAATACATTTTACAATTTCTTCACAAAGCGGCCATTTTGATGGGTTTTTGCTTCCCTTAAGGTTCAAAACTTGAAAACACACTATGGCTTGCGGAAAATGCAGGCACTATTTGAAACGTTGAAACACGGGCAGGGTAACTAGATTTCTGAGGAGTGTAAATAGTCAAGATTGCGCCGTGTCCCGCCTATGACCTTGCATTTCGGACTCGATTGAATATGCATGAGCTGGCTGCTTGTTACAATCTTGTTACTACTTCGCCAGATTAACCTAGATATTAGACCTTCTTTTAACATTTTCCGTCGTCCAGTATCTGCAGCCATGCCAATTAATCTCTCCATCCAGCTTGAATGCTGCTTCAATCCGTCTTTCAAAATGTCACATTTAAACTGTGCAATCAACAAATTTGCATGTCGTGTCTTTCACATGATTGTCAAGTTCTAAGTGTTAAAAGAAGCACATCACAGATTAATCTGGCCAAGTAATAACAAGATTGTAACAGACAATCAGCCATGCACAATCAATCGAGTCTGAAATGCAGGGTTTCAAGAAGGAATATGGCGCAATCGTGACTATTTTTTACGCCACAGTAATCTGTTACCGTGCGCTTTCATATGAGTCTCGAACATCTTCAAATGCTTCACTAACAGCAATGCTGGAAGATTTCAAGCACTACCTCCATTTTTAGGACTCCCTGCGTTTTCCGCAAGCCATTGCGTGTTTTTAAGTTTTAAACCTTAAAGGAAGCAAAAACCAATCAAAATGGCACCTTTGTGAAGAAGTTGTAAAATGTATTCTAGCGAAACTCAATTAGTCGAGTGTGAAATGCTAACTTTCAGGCGAGTGTATGGCGCATTCCATGCCGCTCATATGTCAGAATTTTTTTCCTGTGCGTTCATATGAGTTACTGATTTCTTCAGTATCTTTACTGTGAGCGAAGGAAGTTATCACCTTCAAACAGGTATACATTTTTTTGAGACACCCTGTATTTTTAAACAAAAGCGAAGATCTTCTAAATCTCCTTCGTTAAACGTACTCCAGATTGAATTGTAATCTCTCCGTGACGGTAAGAATAATTAAAAAAAACTAACAAGGCATATTGTAATCTGATACTCCAATTCCTTGCTTGAGCTCCGGCGAGAGCTTCAACTGCGATCTCATGGTGCCAGTGCTTTCATTTAAATTCATGTGAGGCACGCGAGTGACACCTTAAAGTTGTTCCCTCTCGGCTAGGATAGATCCGGGACTTAAATATGACTGCGTTCGAAACTATTAAATTAGATAGCTCAATAAATGAACAATGTTTACAATTCCATAACAGTTTTATTTTTGACGGAAAAACATTGGTTTCAAACTTGTTCCAAAGTGCAGAAAAGCAACAGCTTTTCGACACATCCAAATTAAAGACCCTCCTATGCGTTCGTATAACTCGTCACGACTTTCATTCCATTGATAGAGTAAATGCAATTTACATACTTAACACTGCGAAGTGAAGATATGTGTGCTTTCGACAAAAATTCTGCTGTACCGCTGACAAATCTGCAATCCTACGCTAACAGATTTTTCGAAGAATCAAAGAAAAATCATAACATTCAGGATGGGAGTGCGGTACAATCTCCCTTTTATATTTTTCCTATTCATTTTTTATGCCTTCCTGCAGTTTAAAACAACCCCTAAACCAGAATTATTCCCTAAGAAATACCAATTTTATAAGATTTCAAACAGTGAGCTCACTTAACTAACTCTAACTTTTACTTGAAATGTGTTCAATTCGATTTGAAAGATGTCCAGTTTGGTTTGAAAAGTGTCAAGTTTGACGAGAAAATGGTATATAACGACTGCAGAAGGACATCTGGGCTTGCTCCGGACAGGATAACGCTACCAGCTATGGAGAAGGTTCAGGGTGACCACTCCTATCCATCGTACTAGACCTGAACCTATCCTAATCTTGGCCCTGTCGAAGACCTATTACATCAAGAATCTAAAATGGTAACAAGGATGTGAGCCATCCCAGTCTGGGGAGGAGGGGTCCACCATAAGAATAGGCATATTTCCAAAGAAATGGAAAACGCTAGCAGTGAAACAACGGTAAAGGGCACAACATAAGGGGCCGGATTCATCAACAATTAAACCCGTGCGTATGCGGGATATAAGGGGTAAAGATAAGATAAGAGTGAGGCAAAGATGAGGCAAGAGTCAGAAACGCAGTATTCATCATGGGTATGTCTACCCCCGCCCATACCCGTGGGTTAGTCGTTGATGAATCCGGTCCATGATCTCACACGACATTGAGGATTCGGATGTTCACTCCAGTAGTAATCATTTGATGGTACCGATACGCCTTTCCGCATCGACTACGATAGATCCATACGACGGCTAATAGCAGCTGTACGGTGCAGACAAAAAATTTGAAGTCATGGGCAAAAGTAGTTCATTCCAGCGTGTTTATTTAAGCTGCCCACCAACATTATTAAACAGACTTCACTTCGGCTGATGTTTCGAAGTCTTCGTCTTCTTCGAAGCCTAGAAAAATCAGAATATTTGTGGAACTACTCTGCCAAACGCCATTCATCATACGGAATGACATTCTGAAGGGAGCTAGAGTAAAGAAAGCGAAGACGCCGAAACATCAGCCGATGTAAAGTCTGTTTAACGATCTTGGTGAGAGCCTAAACAAATACGCAGGCATAGCCTTCATTCGATATGCCACTATTCATAGAAAGTCGGAATTAGTCGGTCCTTAACTACGTATGGCACCTGGCATACCTCCGAGTCACTCCAGCAACTGGTCGCGACGATAGTGTTGCGAGGGAGCAACGCAGTTCGAAGCTACCCGCGCAACACTATCGCTGCGACCAGTCGCTGGAGCGACTCGTAGGTATGCCAGATGTCTATCGGAAGTTGTTCAGCTGTACAGTTGTTCACCTCAAACAGTGTCCTAGGTGCACTTAGGGCACTCAATGTGTATGGAAACTGACCTAAAACAGGCACGACGAAAGCCGAAAACTGAAGGGTTTTTCCTCTGCGTTTTCAGGAAAGCACAGCAGACCGCTCGACGGTACCAAACCTCCGACTGAACCTGCCTCTGAAACTCTGAAGCTCCAGAGGCTGCCACGCGGCGGGGACGTGGACCACGTCAACTGTTGAGGACGACTACCCGAGCGCCAGGGGAGTGCTTCTGCAGTACATCCGGCAAATTCAGCGCGACATCTAACCTCATATTTAAGACAACGGAAGAATGCTCTGGATTGCGACGTAGCAGAATAGACCTCGATGCAACTCTGGAATGAGGGTCCACCCTCGTCGAAGTTCACTGTCCTTAAGAGTTCTCTTTCACAGGCCCTCGTCGGCAACATCTTCAGTCATTTCAGTCTTCTTCTCTTATGTGCAGCTGGCAGCTCACTCCAACCAAGAAGGGTTTATGTGGACACAGGACCAACTTCACGACAATCATTCGTGTACTTCTGATCCGGATTTTAGCAGAATCTCTTATGTTTCCTGTGATATTACAGACAACTTCTTCATGAAGCTCCTCTTTCGCCAAAAGTGACGGAAAGATCCTGCCCCTAATATTTTACGCTCATAGTTCTCGCTTTAGTATCCAGGATCACCATTCAAAATTGGTTCGGAAATATGTGCAAACATTTATGCCGCACACCGAAGAAGAGCAAGGCCGAAGAGCGATGAGCGGAATGAACTCCTTCCGCGCCGATCATGCCCTATCGCTTCATCGCTGACGCGAGCCGCAGCTCAGGCTAACTGCTTTGCTGCTGAATTGCATTCGATCGGAATGGGAAATCGCTTTCGAATCGACCACGTGAAATGCGATCTTCTGTCTCTTCGAACACGCTCGAGCTGGAAGCGTGTTCTCGCCACATGTGGTCGAAGGCATTCACCGCAGTCGGTGATTTTTATGGGCGATGTTAGGCGCTCGTCACGAGAATGATGCGGATTTTGAAGAATTCATCAAGAAGGCATATGGATTTCTTCGTAAATCATAAACCACCAAGAAGGACTCCTTTTTGAAGAAAGTATGTGATGAAAAGTACGTGATACTTATCGTTAAAGCAAAGTATCCAACACATTGGTGCGTGGTAACGCAGTCGGGGGAGGCGCCGGCTGCTGCGTGCACGGCGAATCAAGGTCCCTGAATCGGATCCCGCCCTGGCCAACAAGGTGATCGATCCCTCCGGGGTCGGAGAGTTGGCACGAGATTAGCATATGAAAGAAGATGAAGATATTGACTTCTCCATAGGTTCCCACACAAAGCATTGGAAGCCAAACACACATTCGAATTCTATCCTCAATATCGCGTAGGAGCATTTGCATAGAATTCGTGCGAATCTCAGACAGATATTGAGTAACGACGTCCTTCAACCTTTATGCTACAGTTGTTTGGAGTAGAGCGAAGTATTAAAAACGCCAAGAATCATAGGGGAATGCGCCACGAATTTCATCTCTGGGAGTGCACCGTCGTACGAAGCGGAGTCATATGATAGTCAAGGAGTTACTTATATGACCTTTGCAGACAGTTCTTCAGCAGATGATTAGAATTCACTGTTTCCGTCACCCTAGGCCTTCCCAACGGATCAGTTCTAACTGCATGGAAGGCCTATGCAGCTTGTGAACACTGAATATGAAAACAGTACACGGGCTTACATATGAACACATGCAAAGATTTGTTTCTGTCGGACCTATACCAGTGGGATGGAGGCACTGCTATAGAAGCAGATCGAACACAATGACCTCCTCCGGTAGGAAACTACTAACAAGGAAAGATTCACAACTCATGGTGAGCTTTTGCTATGCTATTTTGACAGGATGTAGGACTGTGTGAGCAGAGTCCAGAAAGCAGATAGTTTTTGCTGAACGCTTTTCAAAGACCGGAGGAAGAGGTGTAAAAAGTGTTCGCAACAATCGTCAACCCCTATGATACCTCGCGAGATGCGTGTCGGTGACGCAGCCGTTAGGAGTGCCGCCTCTTAGTAGCACACCGGCGGGTTTTTCAGTTCGAGTCCCCGTACGGCCAAGAATTTTTGCACATATTAGTTTGTTGTTGTTGGACTTTCTCATGATGACAGAAGTCAGTTCTAGACCAACAGTGCTTGCAACAAACCAAGGCTGTCTATTTGCGCCTTTATGTGTGCTAGTTTTTGATGATGCGTATCTGCACACTGACTTCTGTGATGAGAATGCGTAATAATAACAAACCATGAAATCAATATGTGCAAAAACACTGGCAGTAAGCGTTCTCGAACTCAAAAGCCCACCGATGTGCTTTTATGAGGCAGCACTCCTACCGACTGCGCCACAGAAGGACGTCTCGTCGGGTGTCAGGTCTGGAGGTTGATGCGTCTGGAGGTTGATGCGCATACGTTTTTACACCTCCTTTTCCGGTCTTTAAAAAAGCGTTCAGCAGAAATTAACTGTAATTCTTGTGTCCGCTCGCACGGCCCTACATTTTATCAAAATAACATCGCAAAAGCTCACCATAAATTGGGGACCCTTCCTTGTAAGTGTATTTTGTAACAACGTTTGAAATAAAATTGCAAACGATATTTTAATTTTGCCGCAGTTATGGAACATACAGAGCGAACCACCCCTCTCCCACTAATGTTGAAATAGGTGTGCTTTCGTCGAATCTAACATTAAAAGAATCTCTAGCAGCAAGCAATTTTGACATGAAGTTCAACGACAAAGGCTCGGAGGAAAATCAAATCAGCCCGTGATGGTCAATTCCGCTGGTGAGACGTCAATTTATAAAAGCGTGTATGCCATGCATTGAAACGCCTTCGGTAGCGTATCGCTCCCACGACGTAGAAATTGGAAACGAGATGCAGCGACATTGAAATGTGGGAATTGGCAGCGGCCGCTGCCGAAACGGTTAGGCAGATGCAGGTCGAGGCGTAGAAGTATGCATGTGAATGTACTGGATTGATTTTTTTCTGCTAAAGTAGAGAACAAACGATAAGAAAACGTTGAAATACTTATGCTGGAGGTTGAAGTAACGAAGTAAGTAGCAAGGAAGTAGTGGAAAAACAGGTAAAGGATAGCGTTAATCAATTCTTTTTGGAATGCGCCATGCACTCTACCTCTACGTGATCTCGTGGAGGAAATTGGTATGCGTATGCTATACCTATACTACTCCAAATTGCCTACACCAGTATAAAAATTGGACTCGTGGTAGCGCATTGGGAGGAGGTGCCGGATTTTCCGCCCAAGTCAACAAAGCCTTCCTTCCCTCCGGGGTAGGTCGGTTAGTTTCAGGCTTGTCTGGGGAGGACAGCATAGTGATCTGCTGAAGACGGCAAGTCACTGTCTAGGCAAAATACGCGTCCAAATCGCCTCGACGACAACCCGTAGAAGCAGAATGCGTGAGCATCACAGAAAGAATAGGTTAACACTGTCCTTTACACTTATGCATTATGAGCAGATGCAGTGATAACGATAAGGATAAAAGATAAAGAACGCGTTGCTCAATCCTCTGGGATGCGCCACGCTTCTACTTCTACGGAAAGTCGTGGAGGCGATTTCAATTCGTATTTAGCATATTCCATAACTTTCGGTGGCCAGTCGATAAACAGTCATTATTTTATCCTCCACAGAAATCTGGTCCCATTTCACCGACCCCAGAAGGATGGATGGCCTGGTTGGCCTTTTGGGGAAATTCGAACCAAGAAGTTGTTATCGGGTGCATGCGACAACTGGAATCTCCTTCGATGGCTCTCCACGCACCCAGATAAACGGTACAAAAAAAAAACATAAGAAATCTTCAATAATCAATCACAAAAGTCTTAAAAAACCTTTGAGGGACAGATAATTCGCTAAGAGGTATTAGAATCATTTTTAAGGTAGGGCGTTCCCGTGCGATTTGCCTAAGAGGGCCTGTAGAAGTAAATTATGCGGCATTTTCATTATCATACTCGGGAAGTGGTAACACTAAAGTGGGCGTTATCTTACTTTTCACATCAGTTTGTCTCTTCACTGGGACTCTTCTTACCATGGAGCTACAACTCGAGCCTTCGGGCAAATAGCGAAGCGGAAACGGAGATAAAACAACGTATGCCTCACTCGACTAGGATGAATTCCATTGCGCATAGGAGCTGCTAAGTTTGTAATCACCGATTTAAAACATAAGGCAATTGCCTCAGCCTAACAATAGGTGTAGTATATGTCCGCTACTGGACAGATCAGGGGACAATGCTCGTTCAGTCGGTCGTTTCTCATCGCTAGCTGCCGAAGCGAATGACTCACGGGCGTAGACAATAGTCGTTTGGCAAAACACCAATGAAATGTGGCCCTTTGCACACATGCACTTCAGTGCACGCCTACTACACCCTTGATGGATGAGACTAAAACGTTATTTAATGACAGTCTATCACTAAAGACGGGAAGTGGTCAATCGCGAGGCATTTTTGGTTCTTTGGTTAGGCAGTTTGGATCACAAGTGAATTCCGTAACGATTGGGTGGTAGCAATGCAGAGTTGAGTGCAGGTGGAGAGGGAGGTTCGTTAGAATAGTGCTGAAGCTTGTCCAAAAAGCAACAAAGAGGTGGCCCATACTCCACCTGTGGGTTGTACTTAGCTCAGCGCTAACTGGGAATAGTTTTTTCGTACTTCCAATTTCCGTTAGAAAAAAAACAAGGGGTAACGTTTTCATAGTCAGAACTCTGCGAAACGAGTACTTTAAAAATTATTTCATCACTAATGAAAATTTCGCGGTGATACAGAATTAGGCTTGTCTGTCGAGGTTGGAAAACTGTCTGTTCTATCGGCTGGCCACCACTCATCAAAAAGGTTTTAAAAAGGTCTTTACAAGTACGTTTACGTTATCACAGATACAGAATCCTAGCATCCCGAAGAGATCGAATAACATTCACCCTCCTATCTGTATTCTTTACTCTTTATATAAGCGCGCTTTTCAGCTCATCTATTTTAAAGCATGGAAACTGCATAAACGTACGATAGGGCCACTCTGGCGATCCGCTGTACTTTAACGCATCTTCTTTAAATACCTACCAAAAGCGAATATACGTGGCAAGTAGATATCGCAGAGACTCAAAGAACTGGAAAACATTTACCCAATCAATAAAACCTGCACTGAAAATCAAATATAAGATCGGCGTGAATCAATCAATTTGTGGGATGCGCCATGCGTTCCACTTTTGCTGGATATCAATAATGTAGCCTGAATACGTGTTTGGCCAACGCAACGAGCTGGGATAACCAACTCAGAAAACAGAGATTTGCCACCAAGACAGATTCGGCAGCGATTCACCGACCTCAGAACGTTTTGCCTGACCTGCTTGGAGGGACTGGAGCCTTAAACCCTTACCCCTCTATCTGCGCCTTCCCTGTTTTATTAAAGTATAAACTGAAATCGTGTCGCGGATTTTGTAAAGTAGGAACTTAAGTAGGAACAATAAAGTAGGAGCTAGTGCTTCATATGCACCTTGTTTGAGCGCCAAATAAGAGAAGAAATTCGCCTCATTTAGAAGCCAATGAAATCAGCGAAAGCAGCGTGAATCTCGGGTGTCGAGGAAATCGAAGAATCCCGATTTAAAAAAATGATACGGTGCTGGCCACTCCCATGAGATTTTTGTATTCCCTAAAATGTCTCAGAATGCACTTCTTAATTCAATTAAGCCTTATTCCACTTACTTGTTCCGTGATTTTTTGAAGCGCAGAAATTATTGTAGGCAAAAGACTGTGTCTGACCGCCGCGAACACTATGTATTGTGGACAAGTAATCACGTCGATTTAAATTTTATTTAGGCTTCCCAAATATGCTGTGGATCAATTCCAACTTTGAAACGTCGTTGGAATACAAGAATGCCAGAGTTGTGCATTCCGCTTGACCCTGTTTCGCCCTCCATAAGGGTTCCTTAAATGTTTGTAATTCAGTTTCGACCCGACAATATTTGAAGAGTTCGACTTTCTTCTTTGAATTGTGTCATGTCACAACAGTACTAACGTTTTCCGGACCAGTCTCTTTTCAATGCGGATTGGATTCCTCGATTTACTGTAAATGATATGGTTTCTATTGGAATTCGGCAAAAAATTCTCCGAGTCGCCACTTTGTACGCTCCAAGAGTCAAGAAAATTTTTAGTCTTTCAGAGTGGGCTTTCCAAAAATACACATTACGCTCCAAGAATTTTTAAAATCTTGATGCTAGGTACAGACAAAAAATAGCTTCATTCACAGGAAATTTTCCTGGTCGATCTTTTCTGTAAAAAACACAAAACTGCTTAATAAATACAATGCGGTTTTCTCGAAGAATGTTGGCATAATTTCTTCTGAGCAGTAAAGTAAAGCAGACCAACATAAAAAGCAAGAGTTCAAAAAGCCAGACAAGTGCAGAGCAGAAGAGCTGCTCAGAGATCGATGCTTCGAAACCGTCGCAGATGTGTTTATTCAGACGAGTGTGATTGGCGTTGCATTACATAACGACGGTCTGCGGAGCTGCAGAGCGCCAAGCTGAATGTGTGGCGGCGCTGCGCCGCAGCCAGACGGTCGGCCAGACAGGCGACTGGTGCAGATGGATGACGAGAGGCTGAGAGACACGGCGCTTCCTTTCGTTTTTTAAAAGAAAAGGACGACGATCGCGTGGTGGAGCGTCGACAAACTCCATCCCATCGAGCCTACCACCATACGGCTCCACAATCACGTGATGAAGTGGTGAGAAGATTAGACAAGCAAGGAATGCCCGGCAAAAGATGAGGTTATATCCGGTCTGGCTGAAATATTTTTGCACGAAAATTGAGAGTGGCAAAGCAAAATTCTCTAGGCGGGAGCGAAGTCCGATCCTATTCTCCTCGCAAACGGTTAGGTAGCCCGATACCCATTCTTATTTCCCCAAAGTTTCTACAATGGAACTGGTGGGATACGGATAGTACTCGATCGACTAGTCCCCCGTAAAAGAAAATCCGAAAAATGTCAACAAATTATCGAGTTCTCTTCGCCCTTCCCCTTTGACGAACGCTAATGCTACTTTCAGGTGATTTTTTTGAAGACGGAGATACTAATGTCTCTAAAAAAACAGAAAAATGTTTGTATTGCCACATTCAAAAAATCGACATACAAGCTATTTCATTTGATTTCGTATTCACTTCGACTTCGAAGATTAGGTGAGCCGGCCACGAAGAGCGTTTCGTCGATGTCCAAAAAGAAAGCCGTCACCGACTGGATTCCGAAGGATGTCAAGAGAACACCAAGATGCCCGCCGTCGCTTTATTCGGACTTCCTCGCGAAGGCACTGAACGAACATTCACACACTACTTGCACCCCTCGAGAGAGAAGGGGCCATTGCAGCAGCTCGGCACGCCATAAGTATTGTGCCACGGTTTGTAGGTGGACTCTTTATTTTAGCTATTTTGGTTTAGTTTTCATCTGAGTTTCTAGGATTAGCTAACCAAAAAACAGTTTCCCACAACAACATAAACCACTGATCCAATGCCTTTTTTATAGACCTCTTTACGGCTTCAGATTGTGACTCAGTTACACTGAATTCCTTAAAATGCCCTGCACAAAGCGTTCCGACTGAAAGAAGATGAGGATCTTCCACCGAGGAATGTTTTCAAAGCATTAGAAGCACAAGCTTCTTTTGGCAGCATGTGTGTTCTTCAGCACCAAGGCAGCGTAGGTTATCGAGTGGTGAAGCGTCGCCTCTCAGAAGAAGGTACTTCGAACGAGCCTTCAGATCTGGAATGAGGTCTTTATGTATCTGTATATGTACCTACTCTGCAAAAGGAAAGTAGAAAGGAAAACGCACGTGTAGAGAAGAAAAAATGTTTGGAAGATTTTGTGGGAATGGAAGTATTGAATTTTTAAAAGATGACATTTCGGTAGAGCTGGGCCTTAACGAGGATGAGACGAATGGCAGTTGTCTTCCGAAATTCGCATACAGTCAAATAGCAATCCTCTTCTCAATCGGAATTATATTAATCATTAATCTCCTTCACAAGGTTTGGTGCAACTGAAGGATGAAGAACGGCGTTAATCATTCTCTATTTGGGATGCGCCACACTTTCTATATTTCTGAGTGAGACTCGCCACGCTTTATTGCGTAGAATGTTCTTTCTCTTGTTTAGATTATTTTATTACGAGAAGGGAAACCTAGAACCATTATGTAAGAAAAAAAAACAGTTTTAAATGCAATTTAAAGGTCTGATACTCCATGTGATGAAGACAACCCATTTTCAGTGACTAACGAAACGCTCAATTTTCTTGTCGCGAAGCTTTATGGCTTTAAATCGTGGAAACGCCGAGTCTGAAGTCATAAGGTCGATTTAGGCGCTACTTTGAAAAGGAGCAATCTAATTATGTACTCTACGTACTGGCATGAGGTACTTGAACTGGAGGTTCAACTTCCTAAAGTAATAGAAAGCCTTCCACAGAGTAGCCAACGTTTAGCAGCATAGACGAAAAGAAAGCTCCAATGATGTGCCCGTAGCGTAGCGTAATGTTCTAGGTGTCAAAATGTACCTTGGAAACATTCAGGAACAGGAAAAAGAGAGAGGTCCACTTAATGTGTACTCTAGCGCGCCGGCAAATGCTTTGCCAACGGCGATCTCTAATTTTTTCTTTATTGCAAAAAAAGCCGCGTGTAGCGCGGTCGAAGGAAGTGTTGACTGTCGCGTGCACCCGATGCCGGGTTCCTAGTTCGGATTTCCCACCCAGGCCAACCAAGCTTTCCCCAGGGATCAGTGAGTTGGTACCAGGCTTGTCTAGGAGGGATTGGGCGCTGACTTGTTCATCGGCTCGCACCGCAAGCCACTGTATGGTCAAATACGCATCCACATCGCCCCAACGATAGATAGACACCATTCCGTAGAAGAAGAATGCGTGGCGCATCCTAAGAGGGGCTGAGTAACGCCGTCCGTTGTCGCAAAAAGAATGAACATCTTCTCAAAAGCGTATTCCTGTATTATAAGAATCAGATCATCTGCAAAAAAAGGTTGTCTGTTGAAACTTCGGAGAAGCACTAGTCTCATCGAATCAAGCTAAACTTCTAAGTCACTCTCAAAAGATCATTTGTGTTGCTTAGTGATCTATTGCTGAAACAGTTCAATCACGAATTCACTGAGCAAGCTAATAGATTGGAATCCAACATGTTGACGAGAACTTGAAGACAAAAAGTGCCTCCTCAAACAAGTATGGTACCCAACTCACAGACACTAGAGAGATGGCTTGATTGGCCTGGGCGGAAACTTCGAACCAAGAACCTGGTAGTGGGAGCGCGCGACAACCGGCACCTGTTCCGACTGCACCCCACTCGCCCATAAGTAAGCCAAAATTCGTAGTGAAATTGCCTCCACGAGACACTGTAGGAGTAGAATGAGTGGCGCATCCCAAAAGTGAAGGGTTAATGCCGTCCTTTACGCACTGTCATTACCACAGACTACAGAGCAACATAGGAGAGCTGGGCGAACTGTTGACATGAACGCATCAGCTGGGAGGTGTTGCTACCTCAGGTGATTTGAAGCTGCTGTGACTTGACTCGGCCACCCTCCTTACTTCATTCAAACTCTTCTTCCAAAACGATGGTCTCGCTCCACAGTCAGGGTTCCCTCATTTGAAAAGTGGGCGCCGCCACAGAGTGCGAAATTTTGAACTTTCCTCGATAGAGCAGCGCTAGACAGATGCAAGATTAGTCATAGATTATACTGATTATAATGGCGATATTGGAGGCAGCCTTTGAAAATGCACCAAAAAGGGCTGCTGGAAGATGAGCACCTTCACAGCCCCACATAGAGCGCGAGCAGCAGGCTGGACAGCAGTAAAAAAGGGGCAATGGAAAGCTGATGATGTCCTCTTTTCAACGCCTGGAACAGAGCGCAGTAGGCAGGCAAAGCGCATGGCGCAAGGAGTGCACTACGAGACGACACGATGGCGGAGGAGCGATTTCACCTTCAAAGCAAACATATCTATCGTACTGCGGTGGCACAATCCGCTAAGTAAACGGTCCGATTAACGCATAGAAACCAGTGCTCAACAGCGGCACGCCAACCGCACCTCACGACGAGCTGTGTTCGTCTAAAGGATAGAGTCTTGATGTAGGATTCTCACGCATAGTACAGGCTCCCGAAGAACACGGATCTACTGGTATTCGTAAAGCTTGGTGGGTCCATTGAACGCTCTCCTCACAGCTGCATACAACCAGCACGCAAACACCACGTGACAGCCATGAAAGAAGGAAGGAAAACAGCTCAGCTACGGTGCTTGGCGCCTCTGAAGATTAGCGGGCAGTTATCGGGGTTCGGCCAGATGAGTGGAAAGAAGCCCAGCGTAAAATCTGCTCTTTAACGGCAGTTAAGAAGATAAAGCAGGACGCAATCCACTGCGCTTGGATAAGCCTCAATGCATTACATGGAACCTCGCCTTCACTAGGATAAGCTCACCATATAGCGTCTACTTTATGCCGGACGAAACTTGCACACCGAAATAGCCCACTGTAATCACACATACAGTAGATCCTAATTATTTATTTACTTGTCTATTATTTCTTATAATCTGATGTTGTTCTGGGTCATCCACGGTATAATCGGAAACGGTGTTAGTCACTGAAGTCACTGTATAGATATATGTTAGGTTGGTGCATAAGTTCTCGGACATTTGGGGCATGAAATATTTATTATCACAACATACGAACAACAATATCAAATCATTTGAAGTAACCACCCTTTACATCAATTGTCTTTCGCCAACGTGCTGAGTCAGTCAGTAAGTCATGGAAGTCTTTTCTCCAAAACGTGGCCGGTTGTGATTCGAAAAAATGTGAGCAGTGGCTCCTTGACATCCTTTCGGTTCCTAATTTGCTGGCCGTGCAAATAGCGTTGAAGGCTTGAAAACAAATGACAATCAGAAGGAGCGAGATCTGGTGAGTAAGGTGGATGTGGAAGAACGGTCCATCCGCAGTCCGCCAACTCAGCTGCCGTCGCTCTAGCAACATGCGGTCTAGCGTTGTCGTGTTGAAAATACACCTTCACTTGCTCTCCTCGTGTGGTTTGAAGGTGAGCCCTCAACTTCCTCAGTTGGTTGACGTAAACCTCTGCCGTCACTGTTATCCCTTCGTCCAGCAGCTCCCAGTATTCTACGCCAAGAACGCTCTACCAAATGCATAAAATCACCTTTTTCACGTGAAGGTCGGGTTTCGAAACGTCCTCTACCTCTCCAGTTGCGTCAACCCACTGTGCACGCCGGTGATAATTAGAGTAGGGTATCACCTTCTCATCCCCAGTGACAAGGTTGTCCAGCCATCCTCGGGTACGTCTGAGGGTAAGGAGAGACAGAGCGACATCGGCTCTGCGATCCATGTCATGTTGTGTCAAGTCGTGAGGTACCCAGCGACCCAATTTTTGCACCTTGCCAATCGACTTCAATCCTCGAACGACTGTTGGGTGACTAACACCAAGAGTGCTTGATAGTTCGCGAGTGGTTTGGTATGGGTCCGCTTCCACTCTGCTTCGGAGGCCATCCAAATCCAGTGTCATCGGGCGCCTTCCTCGCTCATTACCTTCAACGGAGAATTCACCAACTGCCAACTTCGAGAACCACTGGTACACAGTACTTCGAGCAGGAGCACTCGCGTTGTAAACATCCTTCAGGCGACCATACGATTCGTTGGCATTGAGGCCAGACTGACGCAGGAATAACATGACGTGCCGAATATGCGTCTCAGTTGGGATGAATTGCTGAGCCGTAATAGCTGACGTTAACAACGCAGAAGTAAATGTTAGGAACGGTTTTGTAGCTCTTTCCTTTCTCTATCGATTGATCATTTACGCGTTGATACATGTGAGAAATTCGGCGGGAAAATGTGCTTTCAATTCAGGAGGGACCAAATGTTCGAGAACTTATGCACCAACCTAATAGATATATTAGAACATACATACAGAGGTGCGCCATAAATATGGCCACTCAATAAAAAGCGAACTACTCACGCGTAATTGTTCAGGAAACAACGAAATTTCTTATACTACTTACAAACAGTCTGTTTAACAAGCAAAGTGAATATCGTCCAATGCAAACTCCCTCAGCAGTAATGCCATCTCTGAGACGGTCAGGCTCAACGGCGGCACGCAGGGTTGCTTACGGAAATTCATTTTACGCTTTTTTCGGCCTTTTAACCTCCAAAACATGTAGCCATTGCCTGAAGTGGTGAAGAGGCGTAGAGGAAGAGAGGCGCGTGCAGAGAAACTGTCATGCAGTTTCATTGACGGTTTGGGCTAGACTTTCTCTCACAGGACGGATTTCATTGGTTTTTGCTTAAAAAGAAGCAAAGATTAATACCGATATCTACCTTGACGGTATTTTGATGAACACGTTGGTTCTCTGAGCTCAGCAACACACTAAAAATTCGAGGTGGACATTTCTGCTGGATGAATTACACGCTCACAAGCCCAAAATGACTCAGGAGTGACGCGCGAGGAATCTTCTAAGCTTATGGACTACTGTGTTTATCTTTCTAGGGGAAAAAGCCTGCGCTAAAAGGCACACTACGATTCATGGTCTGATATCAAAACTTGAAAGAGCATGTAAGGAAATTCCGCAAGCAACCCAGCGTAAAGTATTCGTACTCTCTTCAAAGTTCGAAAACGAAAATTTTTTTTCAGCGTCTCAAAACGGATTGTGCCGTGTACTCGAACAATACGTTTGTTACGTTTATCTAAATGATAGTGTAAATACTGTTTACACGGAGATGCTTAAACATGAAGTGCAACATGCGCATCCTTATTCTCGAAGGTAAGCTGCAGATCCTCGCTGCAGGCAAACGGATAAGAATTTCAATGACCATTCAAACAATTTTTTAAAACAACTTTTCCAACACTCCGTATTTATTTCTTGGACATCTTTCCAATTCAGAAACGTAAACTTTCATTCTGTTTTGCGTTGCCAGATAATGATATGTGAGCGACCATCTGGCTGAGTAAGTCACCATGCACCGCAAGCACAGTATTGTCGCGACGTCAAGCATTTCTCATCGACCGAATTCAAATAAAAGAAACGGCTCGTATATGAGGAAAAGTGAAGGAGACGAGGGTGCAGTTCTCCGATTTCAGTGCAGGAAGTGCGCTCATTAATCTTTGCACACGATGCCGCTGTCATTAGAAATAATCCCCGAGCTGCATTCACGTTTCGTCCGAGAAGGCTAACAAGCTATCCTTAAGAAGGCATACCCCGCAGGGCCATTAAACGCGAGATGAAGTATACTCTGGAGCAGCGATGAGATTCCGAATGTAGATATACAATACATGGTTTGGGCGAAATATTTAGACGCGGAATTTTTAAGTAGTCGCTGAAAAACATTGTCAGATGCCTTTCTCGTCTACGCACTCTAACATACAGGTCTAGAAACGAGTATCTTTTTACTACATATATGCACCATTTTCACGTCGAACTAAACACTTTTCAAATCAAACTGGACATTTTTTGAACTAAATTGGACACTTTTCACGCCAAATTGGACACTCTTCTAAGGTGGCCTAATACATTTAAAACCAAAGGAACTCTTCTACTTTCGGTTCCAAACCGAAATGTCCTTTAGGCAAGTTAAAACACAGACTCACTTAAATGGCTGGAATAATTTTGTTCAAAAAAATTTAATAGAACTTCTTTTTTGAAAATATTTGGTCCAGGCAATAATTTTATAAAAGTATTTTTTGAAAAAAATAGTAAATATAATGTTGTTTTAAAAGACAAAAAAGCAGCAGTCGTGTAGTGCATTAAAAACTGGATCGCTTCATGCACTCGAAAAACAAGTCACAATGTTTATTTTATTGATAGTGAGAGTACTGCTTACATGCAGCATCAAAGTGAGGATAGGTGTGTTTTTATTTTTGTTTTTGTTTTGTGCAACTGTTTGCGTTGCACGGTTTGCTGGTGTGACTCCATGCAAAACATAAATTTTGCTATCATTCGGATAAAAATCGCGAAATTTCGGACGCAGGCATGGCCCAAGGCCGCCCTCCCGCTCCTTAAAACAAGGCTCAAATTTAATTTAGTGAGTTAAAAACTTCAAAGAAAGTTATACCAAATTCTCCTTGAACAAAATTTTTTTAACCATCGTGGACCCTCTATTAGGGTGGCCCAAAAGTAATGAGACAAATTCAGCAAATTTCTTTATCTCTTTATAACTCAATTACAACTCATCGGTGCTGAGGAATGTATTTGTCATTAAGGTCAATGACCTTGCTGCCATCGATCAGCCCACTTCCTGATCCCAGCCTTCCAGAACTGCTGGGGCCAGGTGCTGATCCACTGCTTGTTATGGTTGTCGAGGTCTGCTTCTGTCCTGGTGCCCCTTCCGACCATAATGCCCTATAGGCTCATGAACTAGTAATACTCGCATGGAGAGATGTCCGGTGAATACTTTGGGTGAGGCATGTGAACGTGGCCCAGCTGAGCAAGCTTATCCATGAGGTGCGGCGATGGGGTGCGGCGTTGTTGAAAAGGAGGACCTTCTTGAAGCGCTGCGACCGAATAAGTTCACTTCAAGAGGTCCATCTCTTCTACTTCGTTTACCATGGCCTTGGAGTCCATCGTCGTGCTTTTGGAAAACAACTTCCAGCATATCGGTCCATGGCGCAGACCCAAAAGCTCAGAAGGTGCTTCTCGCCGTGAACATCTCGCCGAACGGAGGATGGGTAACAGGTCACCAGGCCTCACCCAGACTCGCTGCTTGGCAGGGTTAAGGTAGAAGACGTACTTCTCATCTTGCGTGACTACTGAGTCCAGGCTGCTCGGGGATGGGAATTGGGCGAGATTTTCACGACACAGGTCGACTCGTCAGACTAGGTTTTGGCATGAGACAGACTGGGGTTTTGGCATGCCTGTATAAATTTGAAAGCAGCAGTCCACGCTAAGGGTAGGCTGGCGTGCAAATAGAGACCGATCAATAGCAATAGTAGAAGCTATAGCTAGATCAAGTATTGTTCTGCGCTGAAAACGATCAGATTTGAAAATTGCGGCAGTAGCTTACTTTACGCCCAGTATATTACCTAAACAGACCTGCTGGCAGGGGAACAATTTTTTCAAAGTAGGAAAAAAAGTGAAAGTGAATTCTAGCTTCAGCAATTCACCATCACCGGAAAGCCGGCTCACCGGCTATGTAATAACGATCTCAAAGTCGATACGAGTGACGGAGCTAGGTGGAAATTCGGAGAGAAGGCATAGCTGAATAAAAAATTGTGGTGTCTTGTGCACACGCATAAAAAGAGCAGAAAGGTTCTACAAGGAAAGCGCAGCGATCAATTGGTTACAGATCGCGCTGTTCTAGCGAACGTTCAGTAGTGCCTAATGGATGTGACTGGACGGTGTTCTTCAGGTGCCCTGCTACGAATTGATGATTCGTCGGGGCGACGAGACGGAGCAATCGTGCAGTGGAATGCGACGACCCCACAAGTAACCTTGACGAAGTTCCACAAGAAACGCCGAGCACGTGATGTCGTCTTCGGCCGGGTGTTCCGCCCGACGGGACTGCGTCAAAAGACCAGCGTTCCGATACCGTCGCTCAAAAACCGTCCGACCAATGGAGCGGCGAGCCGGCTGACGTGATGCCGCCTGGCCACTAGTGGCTGACCGACGCTGCAACCAACGGTTTCTGGTGGAGCCCTCTCCAGGAGTTCTGCTTCTCATAACGTCTGCTTCCTTATCGAACTGCTCGTTCCTCTGTTGACTTTTGTTTTTCACAGGCGTTATGTATTGTCACGTTCTCTTCATGGTGGCACCACAGTAACTGTCGAGATAAAGGCTCGTTGCTCGGAAGCACTCGGGTTAATCTGATTTGACCGCTCGCATCTCCGTTATCAGCAGCGCTGTGGAGTTAAAAACCTGGAGAAGTGTCCAATAACTGCCGCTCAGCACGTTGTCATCAGCTTCAAGTACGTGATCGGTGCTCTTGGAAATGCTGTGGAAGGATGACAACTAAACCAGGGTGGGCCAAAATTTGTAAATAGATTGAGGGGAGTGCTGAATGGTCGGGAAAATGGAAACCATCCCTGCCTGCTCCTGAGTCTAGAGTTGTTTCATCTTGGTGATTCGAGGTCAGGCATGTAGATACAACCACAAGCTCGGTAGCAGTCGCATAGTTATCTTCGACACATCTGGGATCTACCATTATGTAATTGAGTCAGAGGTCGATGACGATTAAGTGATCTAACCTACTTGAGATACGCCTCACCATCTATAGCGCCGAGCGTGGAGAGATCAGCAGAGGAAGCCCACTCCTGTTTGACACAGCGGCAACTGCGGGAGCTTCAGAGCGTCTGGATCCAGAAGGCGGGTTCCTTACGTCACGCAACAAGCGTACTGATTCCGAAAACACCGACGTCTGCCATGCGCATGGGAGTCACTAGTCGTAAGGTGGTGGTAGAGAAGGGCAGTAAGGGGGGTCCAGGAAGGACCAAGAGAGCGCCCAGGAAGGAAAGGAAAAACCTGGAGGAGCGACCAGGACGGGGAAACCTGCAAGAACAGACCAGTAGGGGTCAATAGTGGAAACAAAGAAGTGGACCAGAAGTTGGGACCAGGAAGGTGGGGGGGGGGGGGAAGACCTGTAAAGGCGGGCCAGCAATTAGATCCAGTAGGAAGAAACGCGAGAGGGGGAAGCTGGCATTCGGATGCGAAAGACGTGTCAGCGATGTCCGGAAACACAAGGTATTGGGCATGAGAACGGTTGCGGAGGAGCCACTTGAGGGCAGAAGCGCAGCACAAATCAATGGCGTTACAGGACGGCCCGGAGAGAATGCCTGTGATGAAGTACCGAAGTGGTGAATGGCTTGATGCCGACAAAGTACGGAGCATGTCCTAGATTTTAGTGAACTTCAAGTTTTACAAGAATTACATCCGGTAGGTCAGTTATGCAGTAAAGTAGCGCGGAGCGTGCAAGTGCGAGACACGCCGTTTAGCGTGACGGAACACTTGCTTATTATAAATAATCAAGAAACTCATTTTATGGACCAGTAAGAAGGCAAAGCACAGAAGAATGCCGAGAGAACTGTTCACAACATATTTAAATCCTTGCAGCACCCCACTTTTTCCTAGCGTGTGAATCATGCGCTACCCTATGCTACAGTACCGTACGTGTACCCTTGAGTAGACGCCGCAAAACTGCGGTTTTGCGGTTGTTACGTTTTCTGGATATAACTAGCCCAAGAATCACCCGTTTAAAAATCCAAGAGGATATTTAAGCTCAGGAGCTCGAGCTCTATCGTTTGGTGCACATATTTCATATGGAGCCATGAAAATTGAAAGCTTGCGCTCCATTACGAAGGGCGGTCGCGGACGAGTTGTCGGTCACGAACCGTCGAAAACCATTGCATGCTCACAATTCCTCTAGTCTTTTGAGAAACGGTTGGTACCGCTCGATTCGTCTCTTCAAGATCTACAAAAACTTGTAAACAACTTCGCCAGACCTCGGCATTTCCGCAGTCGGTGGCCCTTACGAATGAGTGGAGCAGGCTCTTTGCGACTGGAGCGGCTTATTTCCAGGACTTGTATGTTTTCGGAGTATTTCAAGCATGGCGTACGTCGCCAGTTCTCCGTCATGCCAGGAATCCTTCGAGAGTGCGCCTTACACAGTGT
Source organism: Heligmosomoides polygyrus bakeri (assembly GCA_947359475.1). Taxonomy (NCBI): domain Eukaryota; kingdom Metazoa; phylum Nematoda; class Chromadorea; order Rhabditida; family Heligmosomidae; genus Heligmosomoides; species Heligmosomoides polygyrus. The sequence goes on along the minus strand of OX375866.1, from coordinate 25,986,253 downwards.
ATACAGGATCGAACCTATCAATCGAGTGGGCGCGACCGCTCGCAAATTCCACCCGTGGGCGTGTTCTGAGCGCAACAACTCTGTGAAGTTCGAATCTTTCCGGCTACAACTTGTGAGTTACGCAGGCAGTGGAACGTTCAAGAAGAGCTCCGAAACATAGCGACGTAGCTTATAATTGGAAAAGGTTACAGCCCTTACTCGCCCGTATCTGAGTTCTCGACACTCCGAATGCTACCATTCTGTTCAGCTCGAAGAGCTCTATCGAACAATGTCAATCACGATCAATTTTGAAAGAATCGGTTTCTTGGCAATTTTACATCAAAGACGAGTGCGATTAGGCGGCGGCAGACGGACGATGACGTCGTCGGAAATCGATATTTTCGAACCTGGTCAAGTTTGGTACCATTCGACAGAGCTTTGAAGTGAATTGAATGGAGTTATCGCAAGCAGCAAGGAATGTAATGTGGCCGAGTAAGGGAACGGAGAACATGGACCGTTATTGTGCTTAATTGGACGCGCGGACGTGTTCTGAGAGCGATAACTCTGGCAACTGTGAACCTTTCCGACTGCATTGCAGTGTGCATTTTGTAGGCGGTAAAAAGTTCAAAAGGTGCGCTGAAACATAGCAACGTAGCTTATGATTGAACAAAGCTGCAGCGTTGCGAAAATCCTATGATAAATCCTATCCTATCATAAACGTACGTGTATGACACGATTTTTTCCTATTTCAGTCGATCACTGTGGGAAGATGCGATGAGCTTGCTTGCCTACGAATATGTAGGCAAGCAAACCAGTTGAGGTGCTTTGCAATGAAGTGCCCATAACTCCCCAACTGCCTAAACTTCCTTAGACCCAGCTGCCATTTTAGAGCGGCGGAGAGGAGCGGTGAAGTTCCTTCTGCCCTTACTCGTCCATATCTGAGTTTTCGACACTCGCAGGAACACCTTTCTGTTCAGCACGAAAAGCTCTGTCGAAGGGTGTCACTCTACCAATTTCCTAAAAATCGATTTTTTGACAATTTCCCATCGAGAGTGTGAGTGCCGTAGGCCGAGCCTGCCAATGACGTCATCCAAAATCGGTATTCTCGAAATTGGCCAAATTTCCTCGTCTAAAACAACGGGGTTGGATGATGCGCTGATTTCAAATCCGACCTCCATTTTTGAAAATTCCGCCGATTTTGGTAGGTTTTGGATTTTCTCCTGGATAACTGAGGGTGGTCGGGTCAGGATCACCGATTTTGATCAAACTTCGTCTAAGGGCAGGGGTTATTCAGCGTGGCGAACACGATGCCGAAGTCCACTTGAGCGATTACGGCAGGAAACCATCCATACTGATAACAAAGGGTGATCGGTGATCCTGACCCGACCACTCCCAAACGGGAAGTAACCCACCGAAATCAGCGGAATTTGCAGTTTGGACTTTCCTTGTGGATCGCTCGGGAAGACAGAAGATTTCGGCTCATGGGGATCTCCAGCGAGAAGAGTCAATAACATACATTTCTCACGTAGAGTAGCATGTTAAAGTGGATTTCGAGTGATGCTTCTGTGGACAACCACGACGCCCAGCACCAGAGCATAATAGTTCGCTTGGACTGCAATGTCATAAGTGTAGGCGATGGGAGTTAGGTCATACCTCAAATTTGGGTAATTGAACCATAAGATTCAAACACCTGACATGGGATCCGCTTTCGGTAAACCTTGACATGCTGTTGAGCAACTACTATGGTATGCTCTTCCTAAGTTGTTGGCAAGTCCATTAGCGAGTTGTCTGCTTCTGGAAAACATTTCCCGCTTTGAAAACCCTATCTTTTCGACACTGATACTGAACTTCTTCACGGTCCCTCCAATGAGCTCTGTGATCATGTGTTCTACCTTTCATCACAGTTCCCATCGATTCAAATGGGGTAGGGGTTTTTAGCAGCTTCCAACGCTGTGCACTTGGTATTAAGCTTGCACGGCGGACAACTCGTGTGGCGCTGCTTCACATCACCTTTTATTGGTCTTGCTTTAGTAGCTAAAAGAAAGGATCGAATGTTTGATGCGTGAGAACAGCCAAAATCCAGGAGAGCAGCCTTCCTACGCTTCTGCTCTTCGATCCCGCTACCATTTTCGTTGAATCGTTTGATCCAATTCTGTACCGCAGATGGGAGGCAGTGTTTTCATTCAACAACTCAAATTTCATGGAAGATTCGGAGACAATGAAGTGTTGTTTCAGCTTCCAACTTTTCGTTTTTCTCATTTTCTGCAAACGAATTGCACTGGGCCCTTCAATTTCACTTTTTCGAAAACTTTTCACTCACCCTAGTGCTAACAATAAGTAGCACCTTAGGTGGTATTACCCATGTTTCTCCTATGTGTCGTACCTCAATAGCAGGCACATGCACTTAATTCAATATATTGAAACAGCCGGTCCCAACGTCTTCCTCTAATAACGACTAAAGGCTCTGCTCAGCTCATCATCTTTTGGAAGTGGTCTGAGCGATCGAAAATGGAAAAAAACGAACTGAAGTTTCGATAGTTCTTTTCAGAAATTTTCCGTTTCATCGGCTGCATTTTAAAAAATTTCAAAAACGGCGTTGGTTACTATTCTACGTCCAACAATCGCCTAGTCGAGGTGGTCAATATTTCATTGAGTTCTGGGAGTTGATGGCGTTACATCAATAACAACAAATGAGTTCAAAATAAACGTCAAGACTGAACTATTAAAGCCATGCCATAGTTAACTTTGAGCATCTACTACTAGCATCTACTAACCCTCGAACGCAAGTACCCAAGATGTCGGAGGGATGATTTTCAAGTAAGGTGATGCAGTTTCTAGACACTATAACAATGATATATAAGACCTCCAAAAGCCTTTTTCACTCTAAAGTACATATCTAATACAAAGATGAAGGACAAGTATCGGCCCTTGTCTAGCATTTTGCAGGGCACACCACGTATTCTTTTATGCCGTAAAGATCGGTTTTCACAGTTTTCAGCTCCAAAATTCAAATGATGGTAATTTCAGCCAAAGCGAATCTTTTTTTATGGTAAGAACTTTCATATTTGACAAATGCATGCTGATGAGAGCCAGTAGAAGTAACGTTCTAGCTCTCAACCAATGGTCACCTAGACCTCATGAACTTTCGGAAAACCGTTTGTGACATCTCCTACAATGGGTGACTTCCCCTTTCTAGGATGCCCCGGAGAAAAATTATCTTAAAACCACATCTCACTTGATTAAACGTAATAAGAACTCCCAAATTCAAACCCTAACCTTTTGTACCTGTGAATTTAACAAGACGCTCTTTAGAGTTGCTGCTCAAATGGCTAGCATTTCATTTCAAAGATCAGGGTACAATAGCTGCAAATTTTTATACGTTTCTCTCACTTTCTCTTGAACAATATTGCGCTAATCTACCAGCTTACCTCCTGCATTTCTTTTTTGAATACGCCATCAACGAATCATTGACACCAAAAATGATCTTTCGAGACGGACTTAAAGGCTTCGTTATGGTCCGAGGGGGGGGGGGGGGCACTAGTCCGTAACCATTTCATGTTATTGTTCGTAGTCCACTCTTTATAAGACATTACTAGCCTTCTGCAACAATATTCGTTCCAACGACGGTGAAGCCAAAAACTGCCAATGACATCTCCATACATAATAGATGCGCAACATCTTAGGACACATACTAAGCGAACTTCTTTTTTTCTAATGCACAAGCAGTTGTCGTAGCACAATACTTTTTCACAAACCAAACCCTTGGTCAAATTAATACAAAATCACTCAGGCTGCTTTAATTCTGCTCATTCGTGCAAGCTTTCATTCTGAACAAGAGGTTTTCTATCATCAGACTAAAATATTTCATGCCAGTTCTTCACCGCAGAATTCTTGACGATCCCTTTTAAACCTATCACTCGAATTTCAGCCTAACCCTGTTTTACAGTATCCGAGGCTCAAATGATGGTCATAAAACTATAGGGCACGATCACTGAAATTTCGGTTCTTGTTAAAAGCGGTTTAAACTTTCATTTTCGACAGGGTGATAAATTACATGTTTCTTTCAACCTAACGATATTACAATGTTCCTATCAAGTCATGTGAAATTATATACTTAAATAAAGGCGGGAACATCTGGGGCGTTAAAATAGTGGAAACTGTCAGTCCGATGATACATCTACTGGATATCGTGAAGGCAGCCTGAATGCGTATTTGGACTGATTATCTACCCACACAAGGGAAATACAGCCGTAGTTTCTTCATCTCGCGATGAGAGCGTCAATGTCTGGTGCGTGGTAGCGCAGTTTAAGGAGACGCCGCCCATTGCATGCACTCCGAATCGTGGTTCTTGGTTCCGGTTTCGCTTCCAGGCCGAACAAGCCTTCGATACCTCAGGGGTTGGTGAATTGGTACCGACTGCCTTTTGAATTGGCCTGGGAAGGGTAAATCGCAGACTTGTTCATCGGATGGACACCGCGAATTATTATACTGCTAAAATACACAAATCGCGTCGTTGAATCCAATAGAAATTGAATATGTGGCGTATAGTATGACTAACTGGCGGCGTCCTGTACACTTTGTTTGCCTATACAAGGACATGCAGTAGTGGGCTGATGAACAGATCGATGTTTTATTTTTCCCAGACAAGTCTTAATTTCCCAGTCTTAATTTTTGTTGCCAAGAGATTTCTGCGTTTTAGATTTGCACCAAAACCGCAACTAAAACCAACCTAGAGTATTAAGAAGTTGAAATTAAGAAAAACCCATGAGTTTGCACGATAGTTAAATCTGATCTTGAAGCTAGTTCAAACGGAATTAATCGGTCATTTCAACCGTTTCATCATAGGTGAGAACGAACCCGGTCTCGTCCGTCCAACATTTTTAGAACAACTGTCAGGAATTCTTAGCGATTCCTAACATTTTCTTTCCTTCAAGAATCACCTGGGCGCATGTAACGCAATATTAGGAGGTGCCGGCTGTTGTGTGCACCGGTACCAGGTTCTTGGTTCAGATTTCCCGTCCAGACCAATCAACCCTTCCATCCATCAGGGATCAGTGAATTGGTACCAGATTTGTGTATAAAGGATTAAGCGCTGACTTGTTCATCGGCTGGCTACCGCAAGACATTGTATGGTCAAATACGCATTCAAATCGCCTCCACGGCTCTCGTAGAAGTAAAATGGTCGGCGCATCCTAAAAGGAATTGAGCAACGCCGCCCTTTATCCTTATCCTTTATGGATTACGGTATTGCTTTATAATGTGTTGTTAACACTGCCTTAATCTCATCAGCAGCCCATTTGTGTAGAAAGGATTAAACGCTGACTTGTTCATCGGCTGGCCACCGCAAGTCATTGTACGGCCAAAGGCGCATTCACATCGCCTCAACGACATCCCGTAGAAGTGGAATGCGTGGCACATCTCATAAAGGGCTGAATAATGCCGTTCTCTATCCTTTATCCTTATACATCAAGAATCACCTGTGATGTAAGCTTCTGCAGTGCAGTTGTCGTCAGACAGGCTGAGATCTCCGATGCACGACTAACTGAGTTTCTGGAGAGGCACGTACGTAGCTGTTATCAGTAAAACAAAGGAAGGCAAATAATAATACATAATAGTACAAACCGTAGATATAGGGTTCAATTGAAACCAAAAATCGGTTGGTTCGCCGCATTTTTTTGGAGGCCACAATCCGTGAAAAGTCCGAGGCAAAATTTTGCCCTTTCTCTGCCCTAGTGACTTGTGCGCCATAAATTTTCGATCAATGAGTTCATATTGCATCACAACATTTCTTTACATAAACCAGAAAGACTAGGTGCACGTACTTTCACTCACATCACATAGACAATCACAGCCGACACGTGATAGATATGAACAAATGCGACTGCGCACCAAAGTAGAACATAGGGTGGTTTCGTCAATCGGAGATCGAGAACTTTTCATAATTCCGAACGAATTCTTGAGGACACCGAGTGTTTGCTCAGCCAGCGTGACCGCACAGTAAGTGCACAAAGTAGAAAAAGAAAAGCAAACACTTAAATGGATATCGTTACGACACTACGATGTAAAAGTAGTACAGTAGTACGTCAAGGGATGTGACAGGGAGGAGACGAACTGAAACCAATAGTCTCTGATGCCAAGAAGTTTATGGAAAGGTTTTCTCATAGAAATAACAAAAAGCTAAAAACTTTAAAATCATAGTGCACTGACAATATTCGTAGTTAGGCCACATCTTTGTGGTTAACGGCTTCCGCTTTTTGGAGCACAACAAAGGATGAAAGGTAAAGGAGAAAGTTCGACTTTAGTCAATCACATTGCCGCGCCTTGCATTTTACCTCTGTACTACATCGCGGAGACAATTCGTTCGTACAATTTATTTCTATAACAGACAAGTCAGGCTATTCACCATACCCAGATGAATGGAAGGCTTGGTCCGCCTTGGTGGAGCTTGAACCAGGAATCTCGATTCGGTGCGCGCGCTACAGCGCTGCATTCTGGAGTAGATCAGAAAAAAGACGGTTGATTAAGAGAATACCACGTTTCCATTCTAAGCAAGGCCCACCGCGTAACCAGGAGCCTGGCAGTCATCCCTGATGCACTATAAAATGATCAATGACGGCGCTAGACACCCTTTTCGCAGCATGCGCCACTTGTTCAGCTTCTTCTGGATGTCGTGGAAGCAAATGAATCCGTACTTGGCCTATACAATGACTTGCGGCGACCAGCCGATGGACGTCAGTGTTTATCTTTCTCAGGCGAGTCTGGCACCAATTCAACGACCCCGGAGGGATGGAAGACGTGGATTCCCTAAGAAGGAAATCCACACCAGGAACTTGGAATGCGCTGCCGCATGCTCATAATAGTTCAGGAAAACTATAAGAAATTTAGAAGCGAAGATAATAGACTGCAGATCGTCTAGCCAAGAGATAGAACGGTTTGTATGTCAGAAATTTTGATATTCAGGAAGAAGTGAGGATACAGTGTGGACATTATCAAAAACTGTCGCTGAAGGACTCTAGCCTGAGAATGAGAGCAGATCCTCACACTTGGTGGCGTGCTTTAGGAATTTCGAATGCATTTGATAATGCCGTCCAGTGAGCTGATAATGCAATTTCCTCTATTGACACCCTTCAGTTACACCGAATGATATCGTTCCTGTTGGAGAGCGATTTTTGTCCTTTGAACAGAGACCACTGCCGTACCTATGCTGTAATACTATGTCAGGAAAGTGAACAGCAACTACACGGAGAACATGAATCAGTCAATAGACGTAGTAATTTTTGCGTTCTGAGATGGTGACAGTGGTGCCGGCAGGGTTTCTATGAAATCATTATGGGGGCCTGCAGTTTTTCTTCGACTTTAGCATGTGATTGTGTCAGGCATCTCACTTCCGACTACCAGTAAGATACTTCGAAAAATAAATAACAGTGCCAGACTACAGGGTGCGTAAAAAGTGTTGACGCACTAAACGTAAACGTTAGAAATAACAACACATTATAAAATTTAACAAGTTCATATACAATAGGTCAACAATGATCTAGCGAACAGAATAGCATCACTTGTGTTTGGTACGGTCTTCTTTGCTGCGAATGCAGGGGCGAAAATGACGAGGAAAGGCATCGACGGTGCGCCGCAAGTAGTCCACATCGTTCCATGCTTTGAACAGATTATCCTTCACTGACTTCATACTTTTGTGGGAACTGGCGGAAGCCTTCTTCTCCAAAACTTCTCATGTAGAGTAATTCAGCGCATTCAAATCCGGTGTATACAGAGGTCATTACTCTGCCGAAATGAGGCCCTTTAAGTTGGCGCGACACCAGTTCTGAACAATCCTCGACTCTGTGCAGGAGTTCAATCCTGCTGGAAGACATGCGGCTTACTGTCGAGATGGAATGTGAGCCAAGGAACCAGTTGCTTCTTAAAGACATCGATACAGATAATTCTGCTGATTTACCTCCACTCCTGTATTCACGAAAACGACAGGCGCTTGTGACGAATGCACAAACCATGACACTGGCCGGATGCGCCTCCCTTGCAGCGAGCCTTCCGCCAGAATTAGCACTTTGGAGGTCCTTGAAGAGTATGTAAGACTTCTACAAGTTGAATGCACAAAAGTATCAAGACACTTAAGGTCAAAGCATGGAACAAAATCGACGTGGACTACTTGCGGCGCACTGACGATGCCTTTCCTCGTCCTCTTCGCCTCTGCATTCGCAGAAAAGAAGACCATATAAAATATAAGTGAAGCTATTCTGTTCGCCTGATCATTCTTGACATTCTATATATAAACTTGTTAAATTTTATGATGTGTTGTTATTTCTAACGCTTATTTTTAGTGCGTCAATACTTTTTACGCACCCTGTAGAAATGGGAGGTTAGACTGGTCGAATTTGTCTTCTCCTTCTAACTGTGTTGCAACTTTTGTTTAGCTGCCTCATACACAAGTCCAGCTCCATAATCCAACGCAGCTAGAAAAGCTGACACTGGTCTTCTAGCTTTCACATTAAGATAAATGTCGTAGCCATTGTAAATGAATATCTGAAAAGGGAAAGAACAATGCAGCGTTGCTAATAACTCCCTTTTAAGTTTCACAGTGTTTGATACTTCTAGTCGTTTTCGTTGAGAAATCGTTTTCTTCATATTAGAGACGCTTTGTTCTAAAAGTCCAGCCTAACCGCAGCTTCGGTCTTCCCATATTGGTCCGACATCAACATTCTGACCGACTGAGCCGATTGTTAGGTTAGGTTCGAATCGCATCCGAGTCGATTGATGATCCTGGTTTCCGCTCCGCTCCCCGTCTCATTGCACCCCTGTGTCTCGAACGTTGCAAACTACATTTCGGTATAATTTGTTAGGTTGGCGCATAATTTCTGCACTTCACATAACACTGCATTTTGGTCTAGCACGTCTACCGAACGCATCGTCAAAGAATCGGAAGAAAAAAAATTGAAATAAGAAAACAAGAAAAAATAAATCGAACGTTTTTCTCTCCGTTTTTCAGGATTCACAACGCATGGTCTACTGGAAGCTGTTGGACTACATGCAATCGCACCGTCAATGTCGATGACTACGCAACAGCTCCAGAGACTGGCTTACAGGAAAAATGATCTAGACGACTAGAAGCGCACTCCACGAGACGCGCGAGACCGCAGACCGCACACTTCGAAGTTAACTCGCGATTTCCTAGAAAAGATTGGCTGCACTACTGTGCCTCATCGATGGTACAGTGTTGACATAGCAGCGTCAGACTACCACCTATTCAGAGCCCTCAAGCAGCATCTGCACGAGAAAAAGTCGATAATTATGATCACATGAAAATGTGATTTCTCTCTTTTTGACTCTCAGTACTGGAGCAAGGGCATTGAAACCTTGCTTAGGAAATGGCCTAACACTGTCGGCACTAACGGTGATTATATTGTTGATGTATGATTCGTTTCGTTAAAGAAAAATAAGACCTTAAAATCATGCTTTATTATGAACAAAAAAATTCCACCAACCTAGCATTTGACATGACAGTGAATATCAATTGTTTTTTAAAAATTTGTTCATAGAAGAGCAGCTCAGCCTTCACCCCAGCCGATCGGTAATGTATGTGTCGCTTCTGTCTATCAAGCCTCTCCCCTAGCGAACGTATTTGCGTGATTTCGACTTCATACGGTAATTTGCGACGAGCAAGGAAGACTCGGGCATAAATCATTAAATCGATCGCATTGATTGGACGAACTTCAGAGGTTGTAGAGGCGGTGAAGGCCATACACTGCCCACTTTCATCAATGCATTGATGAACAGATATGGAGGGGAAGGCTGAAGCACTAGCTGTCATATGTATTCCATTCTCAAGCCAAATTGGACACTTTCAAATTAAAACGGATACTACTCAAAGCAAGTTTAACGCCCTTTGAAAACATACTGAACATCTTCAAAATCAAAGGAAGCTTTTCCTAAATGAAATAGACCACTCCTAATGCTGATAAAATAATTGTTTATGGAGAGTTTGCAAAGACTTTATTAAAATTTTTAAAATTCATTACCCCCAAAAAGTGACCATAATTTTTGAAGCCTCACATATGTGTTTTATTTTTTGGGAAAATATTGCTTTAAAGTTCGATGTTTGGTTGTATCTAGATTTATGCGTTACTTATTCATGGAGGACTGACGATCTATAGATTGCGCCCATTAAGATTTGGAAGGTATTCAGTTTAGCTTAAAAAATTTCCCATTTCAAACGAATGTGGCACGAAAAATGGTACGCATGGTCTCGCAGACGTCGACTGTCGTACGCACATTCGAAGCGAGGTTCACCTTTCGAGTTACGCCTAGACGAATCAAGCCTTCGATCGCGATCGGTCGGGTCGGCTAACTAACGAAAACCATACTTGTCTGGAAAAGGCAAAGCACTGACTTGCTGAACAGCTGACCACTACAAGTCGTGGGCCATTAGGCCAAATACGCATCCAAATTGCCTCCACGAAACCTCATTGCAGTGAAACTCGTAATGCATTCCAGGCAGGAACTGACTTATGTCCACCATTGACTTTATACCCTTATATGTATTTACAAGGCTCGTGGTGGTGCAGTCGGAAGAGATACTGTCGGCTGTTGCGTGCACACTGTAACAGGTCCCTGGCTTGGATTTCACGTCCAGGCCAACAATCTTTCCATCCCTCCGGGGCCTGTGAATTGCTACCAGACATTTCTGGAAAGAACGAAACACTGACTTGTTAGTAGAGTGGCAACCGCAGGTCTGTAGGCCAAACGCGCATTCAAGTTCTCTCCACGACATCTCGTAGAAGTAGAATGCGCGGCGCATCCCAAAAGAGACTGAGCAACCTTATTCTGTTTCTATATACAGCAGAATGAAAAATATTTTTAAAATAATAGAAGACGAGGAAAGGAGAATGGAGGAGCAGGAACAGTGCCATAAGAAGAGACTGAATAATTGGTTGCTGTGTGTCTTCTTGCCTTGTAGGGCTCTTCAGAATTTTCTAAGAGGTAGCAAAGGGAATTCAAAGAAGGAGGAAACATGGCAGTGGAAGAAGTCCGGATATGCATTTGGCCTATGTTATTTGAATAATAAGCAAAAAACCCTTGACAAGAAAGCCGCTGAGCGGCATAGTCGAATTCAGTTAAAGCTTTAATTCCACTCCATTCCAAAGGAAACGAACTTAAAGGACATGTGTGCTTCTGTCTCAAGAAGCAGCTTCATTCAATTTCCTAAAGCTCGTATTTTCAGAACATACTTGCTACTGGGTTTGGAAGGCGACAAGCATGCTACTCTTGATATCGGGTAGAGATGTGCCTGGTCCAATTCCAAGGTTGGCGTTAAAAAACTAGTTATGTATGCGCCATGCACTGCACTTTCTGTACGCTACGATGAAGGCCAATTAAAGGGAGCATCTACCTAGTTCCCCAATCTCAAGCCTATTAATCCCATGTCAGTCTCGCAGAGCGAACTACCCCTCGGGTTCAGCCATTAAGAGGTGAAGCTCTTTGCGGTTACTAAGCCATCGTTTTACAGATAGCCAGCCTATTCATGGACGGGGTTAGGCATTAGGAAATGAACTGCAACCACAGTAGACAAAGATTCCGCATATGTGTGTCCATAGGCGAAGCTATAGTTAAGCCATTATCATATGTCCCTTCTGGGCTGTCCGATGCATGTCATGGCACTTATCAAAACAGAAAAACGGGTTGCCAGCGTTATTCTGCGAAGACGGATCAGTCAACCTTGATGATGCAAGCTACACATATCGAGGCAAATGATTATGTGTACAGAACCAATTTGCATTTAAAAAAAACACATCGCAGGCATACAGTTACGGACGAGTTTTCTTGAACTACCTATTATATCATGGATAACCAATTAGTTGGTCCTTAAAAACAGACTTATTACATACTTCAAAAGCTTCGAAGAAGAGTGAGAAAGACGAAGAACGCCCGGTTCCTTGGCCACCTATTCGACTCCATTGTTCTTCAAACACTAAAGTACGGTTCGGAATTCTGCGACACAGGCGATCAGCTTCGTGCAGCAAAGAATCCAACGGTCGATGCTCTGATTGGCACTGCAGTCGAGTGAGGACCTACATAGTTCCGAGCTTCGTCGGCGTTCGACGGCCAGGGATGCCGTCGCATGGGCAAAGTTTTTCAAAAATTAGGTTGACCAGTCACGCAATACGTTTCTCCGCCATCTGCTGGATGATAATCACAACCAGCTGGACTTCGCAGGATGTCAAGGGGACACCACCATGCCCATCAACGTGTTGGTCGAACTCCTTCGAGAAGGCCTTGAATGAAAACTGCGATACCTCTCGTATCCCTCGAGCGAGGAGGGCCCAATGGACCACAATGCCACGCTATAGAGGGAAATGGAGGCGTTGCTGGTGCCTAATCGAGCAAATCGACGATCATCGGAGCGAAAGGTGACAGGTGATTATTACTTCCTTCAAGTAGTAGAACGGGCCGACAACCATAACAGGAATGGAAGGAGGCTTTCACGCACAGTTTTGACCATCTTTACCTTTACTATGCGCACGTGAATAAGAACAAGCAGTAGGCGCATTAAGTAAACCCATTTAGGATGTGCCTTCTCGTCTTACGTATGTAGTCTGAGGGTGCACAAGGGCGTTCAACATCAACGACAAAGTAGGTTCAGAAATCGAATAGAAAAACAAAAACCACAGTCAGAAAAAAATGTCGGGAATCTTTTTCGGCTCATGTTGTGAAAATTTGGGACGAGCTCCCTGCATAAATCCTCAATTCTTCGCCAAAAACACTCAACCACAAGTTAGAAAATTTTCTCAAATAGAAAGGACATTTGTGTAGTTCTACAAAATAATTTTTTGTAAGAGTAGACAATATTTTGTTTGAATATACAGTAACCGTTTCAGTGAATGAAATACTAAATCGCTTTGAGAAATGAGCACTTTCCACATTATGTTAATCTTTGAAGAAATCACTTTTGGCAATATTCAAAAAGCCAACTTTTTCTGTAATCTTTTGTGCAGAACCGATTCTGTATCACTTTTGGCTCAATAAATGTTCTGTTGTGTTCTGAATTTTCCTGCTCTTTGGCAAAATATGGCCAAGCCTAGCCATTACTTTAGGATTGAAGGCTTGATTTTATCCGAACGAACTGAACCGAAAACCAATTCATGGGTATGCGAGACAAGCACCTCGCACGACAAAATCACGTGAGCTCATGCTCATAAAAATGCACTAATTGGCGAAACTTTGATAAGGGTATTAAGGGCACGTAAGGTGAATGCATATCAGTGTAAGCCCGTCACCCAAGGACGGACTGCGCAATGTGCTTGTCACGGAAGATGCCGTAAATATGAAGCATCAAACACAGAAATAGCGACATATTTGAAAAGACAAGAGGACTTCAAGCTGCTTGTTACTGCTGAACTTCAGGGAAAGCACAACTCCGGCACTCTGGCGACGTACTTTCGGAGAACACATGTAGCGCAGACGGCAGAATGCAAAAAACGGCCAGGAACGATTCAAATAAGTTTTATTAAGCCTTAAATGGCCGATACGTACGATGTAAGCCGTTATTTGTAGCCGTTATGTTATGTTACGATCAAAACCCTAGCGCCAGACGGGACTCGAACCCGCACCTCCTGCTGACCGGGCGGTAATGCTCTACGCCGTTACATTACATCACAGGCACTATTTGATCGAACGCATCCTCCACACCTCGTGGGATTCTTCAGCACTCAATGTATATCGGGATAAGCCGGCCGGTGATGTCAGCATGGAGACGGTTAAGCTGAAGATTTCGATAGATTTCGATAGAATTTTATTTATTTTATTTATTTATTCAATACGTACGCGATAAGCGCGGCCGTTAGATAAACAAACACAGCAATAGGACAGTTACAACCGAAACGCAACATAGAGAGACATGCTCTGTAAAAAACCGTAGAACAACACAAATCGAGTGACGTGGCATCAGGTCTGCAATCAAAAATAGCACAACACAGCCCACTACCCGAGCAAACTATAGTTAAAGAAAAGAAAGAAAGAAAGGAGATACCTCAGTACTAAGCCTCGTAACTCAGCAACGACTTTTGAGCTGACCGCTTAAGCTGCTCCAGAGAAAAGGAGGATCGCATGCATTTCGCTGCCCTAAGATACGCGCTTGCAGCCCTATGAGGAAAAAGGCCTACCTTAAACCTGCTCCTAGGGCAGGGAAGGAAAATCTTTTCATGCTCTCCCTTAGTATGAGAAACTCGCATTGTAAAAAACCTGGACTCCCTATAACGCGGTTGATGGAGTAACTTGTAGACCATGCAAATATCAAAGATTTTTCTACGAGATGTTAAAGAATGGAGACCTAGGTATTTATTCCTTATCGTGGCTTTAGGTACCCTGGAGTATAAAAAGCCGCCAGTACGTATAAGCACTTTGCGAGTAAAGTTATTCTGTACCTTCTCCAGCGCATTGATCAGGTTTTTCCTACTGGGGGAAAAGACCGTAGTGGAAGACTCCACTAACGGACGCACATACGACTTATAAGCCCGTATCAAAACAGCCTTATTCCTGGTAGTCAGACCTTTGAAAATCTGATAGGTTCTATGTTGGGCGCGCCTGCAACAATTAGACACGTGCTCGGAGAAATCCAGTTTAGCGTCATAGTGGAAACCAAGATCTTTGACGCTACTCACCGCCTCAATAGGAGAATTGTCAATATGGTACTCACGAGAGTCAGGGGGACGGCCCTGGTAAAGGGACATGTACACAGTTTTACTCGGAGACAGCGGAAGCTGCCACCTCTTACTCCACTGGACGAGCAGATCCACCGCCTCCTGAAGCCTTCCAACATCCTCCGAATCTACAATTACCTTATACAACTTAATGTCGTCGGCGTACATCTTGACCTTGACCCCAGTGGGTTCTATGATTGTTGGCAAATCAGCAGTGTAAAGATTGAATAAGATTGGCGATAAGACACCTCCTTGAGGCACGCCGCTGGAGATGGCTTTGACCCCAGAGAGGGACTGCCCCAGACGCACTTGGAATGTTCGATTGCTTAAAAACTCTCCAATCCATTTCACTATAACTGGGTGAAAGTTAAGCATAGACAATTTGGACACAAGTTTCCTGTGTGATACTCGATCAAACGCCTTAGAGAAATCAAAATAGATGACATCACAACTCAAATTCTTGTCCAAGGCCTCACCCCAGTCATTGATACATTCTAGAAGGTTCGTTTCAACCGACCGACCTTGCATAAATCCATGCTGTGCGGCAGGTAGAATTCCATGTTTGGAAGCAAACTCCAGTATGTGTTCCTTAAGAACTTTCTCAAAGAGCCTACATAAGTTAGAAGTGATACTGATTGGTCTATAGTTTTCCGGTTTAGAAGGATCGCCTTTTTTAAAAACTGGAGTGACATAAGAGTGCTTCCAGCGCGCTGGGACCTGAGAATACATAAGAGACTGATTGAAAATATAAGCCAGAGGGGCACAAATGACATCAGCAATCTTCTGAATGAAGTTAAAAGGTACCTCATCAGGAGTGACTGAGGAGGAGGGTGGCCAACCTTTGAGAAGACGCAACAACGTAAGCCCGTCAAACCATGGAAAGCTTTCCATCACTGTATGTTCACAGCGAGATTCAGCAGGCAAGATGCCATCATCTTTCAAAAAGACCTTAGCGAATTCTTTAGCCAACAATTCAGCCTTAGTGTGATCAGTATTAGCATCCATATTCTCTCCCCTAAGACAACCGATGCCTTTTCTGTCTTGAAGTCTAGAGTTCAGAAAAAAAAAAGTTCACGGTAACCTGAGAAATTGATTCAATTCATTTTCTTTAAGCCCCAAGTGACTGGTACCGAGGATGTAAGCTGTAACAAGGGTTCAGAAATGTCAGGAATGAGTTGATTTTGGTAGGTTAAGCACGGTAACCTGAGACGGATCGCAGCAGGCAGTGATTTCATTTCTTTGTTCTATTTAGAAACCTGAGTAAACTAAGAATGTTTTAGAAGCTCTAGAATATTGTGGCAAGTAGGGTGCATGGCGCATCTCCTAATTATTCAGCATCAATAGGGGTACATCATGGTCAGTCTTGCATGCCCTCTCTGGAATGAGCCCATTATGAAAGATAAAGTTCAAAGGATAAAGGACAGCGTTATCCGTTTGGGATGCGAAACGCATTCTATACCTCTACGAGATGTCGTGGAGGCAAAAGGGATGTATTTGGCCTATACAATGACTTGCAATGGGCAGTCTATGGACAAGTGTTTTGTACTTCTTCTCAGACGAGTATGGGAAGGGAAGGAGTGTTTGGTTGGCCTGGGGGGGAAATCCGAACCAAGAACCTGGAATCGGGTGCACGCGACAGACGGCGCCTCTTCCGACTGCGTTTCTACGCGCCAGATCGTCACTGGCAAGAAAGGGGCAAAAACCTCAAGAAGTGCCATAACGACGATATTGTCATCTTACGACCATTGATCGGTTCAGGCTTTTTGTGTTTGACTTCTGAACGGCTGCACAACACTGAAAAATAACGAAATGCAGTCCGTATTGATAATACGTTTTACATTGTTCTTCTGCGTAATAATGCTAAAATTGTGCAAGATTGCATCCTTCGCTATGTCCCTATTTTATGAGCGCACTGAGGTGCAGTTATAAATAAATAAATAAATAAATAAGTAAACAAAGTGAGTATATTTCCGTAAGCTTATCAGGATCGCTTTTCTGAACGTGATTCGGATAGCGACTCGGAACTGCTTAATCATCGGATGAGTTCCTTGGCGCTGTCATTGTACACACAGAAGTTAATAAGAGGAAGGTCGAGGAGAAAGCCGGCGACAAGCTGGGCCAAATGCGATTACGCGGATTGGATCTGAGACGAGATGGTCACATCTGCGCGGCGGCGAATCGTCGTCGGCGGTGGCGGTTCGCTGAACGCGAGCGAGCGCGCAGACGTCGCTGTAAAAACATTTCAACCGCCAAGCGCCGCTGCGACGCCGTCGTCTCCATCAAAACATCGCCCTTTTCCCTGCGCGCTATCGCGGGAAGCGCGAGAGAGCGTTGGAAGACGCTGCGAGCGACGACGTCGTCGTCGTGCCATCGCCACCGCCGCGCATTCCACGCAGCCTGCGCCCGCAATCGCAAACCACATGCGGCCGCCTCGTCGCTTCTCCGGATGCATGACGAGGTCCTGATGTTTTGCGTGCTGAGCACGAGCAATGCATGTGCACAGACTGTTGATTTCCGACGATCTAGACCAGCACTGTACGTTCTGGCTTGGCGGGCTGATTTTTTTAAGGCGCCAATCAAAATTGTAAACAGCTGACAGAATGCTTGGCGCATCCATAAGAAAACGGTAAACTGGTAGCAGGCCGGTCTTCGCTTTTTATCATATCAGAAGAAGGTTCAAGGATGAGCGGACAAACCAGTGCCGTTATTCATTACCGTGTTTTCAGACTATGCGATTTTTAATCCGGGTTGCGTATATAGGGCCCGGCCACGACACGATTCTGAGACTTTTATGTGTAAGATAAGGGCGCGTGTAGCACAATTGGAGGAGGTGCGGGCTGTTGCATGCATCCGATACCATGTTCTTGGTTCGGGTTTCTCGCAAGTTGCTGTAAGGCTAACACGCATTAGAATCGCATCTGCGACATCCTGCAGAAGCAGAATGCGTGGCGCATCCCAAAGGGATTGAGTAACGCCATCCTTTATGATTTATCCTTTATGTGTAAGATTCCCCTTCCGCGAATGATAGTGAACAAAAACAGCAAAAGGCATTTGAATACAGAAAGTTTAAATGAGACATTGTTCAGTTATAGCCATGCAGAGGTGACGCTGTGGGCAGGAAGCCTAATTTCGCTTAGTACGCCTAGAGGTCGGGCGCATGTAGCGCACTGGGAGGAGGTGCCGGCTATCGCGTGCACCCGATACCAGATTCCTGGTTCGGATTTCCAGCCCAGGCCAACCAAGCCTTCCATCCAACCGGGGTAGCTAAATGGGTACCGAACCAGGAATTGGGAAGGATAAAGCGCTGACTTGTGCATTATGGCCAAATACGCATTCGAATCGCACTCGCGACATCCTTTAGAAGCAGAATGCGTGGCGCATCCTAAAAGCATTGAATAACGCCATCCTTTATGATTTATCCTTTAACCCCTAGAAGATTTAGGATTCACTTCGAGGAACGGTTAACCAATTCCTCCACCCTTCTCGATAACTGCTAGAAGGTCTGAAAAGAATTACGCACTGAACTGTTCATCAGGTCTCCACTGCATGTTAGTTGAAACATATTCAGACTTATATTAATTCCCGATTGATGTACAATGAACGGCGTACGCAATGAAGAACAGGTTAATCTCATCCTTGCCTTCTGTTGTTGTCCACTACTGTAGAACTACAAACAATGAATTGTTTTTGACTGTATTTCCTTACGTTATCCCTACGGGATGGAAGAGTTGCTACCGCAATTGCATGAAAAAAAGAAAGATTTTTTCATCAACTGCTCAACTTAGTTCACTATATAGGTGAAAAACGCATTCGAATTGACTTCATGATATTCAATTTGAGAAGAGTGCGTGGCGCATCCCGGACAGAAATCGATCAACGCCGTTTTTTCTTGATCCCTTTAACTCTGTAGTGATAGATCCTCAATCAGTTATCGCAGTTCATATACTAATCGTAAGAAAAATTACGAAAAAAGCAGCGTCGATCAATTCATTGAGAAGGCCACGAATTGCACTATGGTGGTGCCAATTTGCATGCCTACTTGCCCTGTGCCACGAGTCTGGCGATTCTCCTCAAGTCAGTACCTTCTTCATCCATTAGGTTTCATGGCGATTCATCGATTCCAGAGGACTGGAAGCTTTTGTTGGCCTGTACAAGGAAAGAAATTTCAATCCGTCCCGAACTAAAGAATTCCCGTAAAGCTTCCTTAATGCAATGATTCACTTTCTTCCAAAACCGTGAAACAGTTATAAGTACATGCATAGTCAAGACTTAGCTAGGTTACGCTTTCGATTAAATACAGGGAAGCAGAATAATTGGAATTCGGGACAAATAATAAGACAGAGAGGACGGGGCTAATCATTCCCTTCCAGGATGAGCCTAGCATTCAACTTCTACGGGCTGTTATGGAGCAATTTAAGTGGGTATTTGACATAGACAGCTGATTTGCGGTAGGCAGCAGATGAAAAACTCTGTGCTTTATCCTTCGCAGGCAAGTACAAACGGTGCACTAATTAGGAGACCACGGAGGGATAGAAGGCATATCTAACCAAATCGAAAACCTGGAATGGAAATCGAAATCAGTAACCTGGAACCGCGATGCATGCGACAGCCGTCTCCTCCTCCGACTGCGTTAAGGAGCGTCCAAATTTTCCCCACAGTCTAGTACCAGTTTTAGACTTACCTGGGAGGGGAGGGATAAAGCACTGATGTGTCCAACGGCTAATTTCCGCTCGTCATTGTATAGGAAAAATGCGAGCTCAAATTGCTTCCAAGACATCCCGTAAGAGTAGAGTACCTGCCGCATCTTAGGATCGCGTGACGTGTTTTGTTTTAAGCGCAGGATGTTCTCCACTACGTTTCTGAAAATAAGTGCTTAGTGACGCAGTGGGAGGAGGCGCCGGTTGTAATATGCACTCCTAATCGAGGTTCTTCGCCCAAATTCAAATTGTCTCCTCATAGAAAGGCCAAAAATCACCTTCAAGATTTACTGTAAAATGCGTAGCGCATTTCGCAAATGACCTCTAACCTTTCCTCTTTGTTGAATGTCATTCAAGAAGTTTTGAAATTAAATATATCTATGGTTCCACGCCTAAGAACTTGACCTTTAACACCTTGTAAGATTGGATTTGAGGATCCTAACGGATAATAATTCAATCGAAAAATTGTTTTACAGCTGAGCTATTTGAATTTGCATTTGGCATCTCAGATCCAGCAATATGTATGTCAGTTCCACTTGTCCCTTCGCTTGTAATAGAAGATAAATGATATTACACGGCGTTAATCAATCCCTTTTAGTGATGCGCCACGTATTTTTTTCGAATGGGATGTCGTGTTACCAATTTGAATCTGAATTTGTCTACACAATGACTTGTGGTGTTCAGCCGACGGTGGGAGACGAGCGTTCTAGACATTTGCCACGCCTCTATTTAAAGGGCGGGGAGTAGAACGCCACTCCGCCGCCGACGGTCAATTCAGTGCTTTGTCCTTCCCAGACATGACTGCTATCAAGTCATCGACCCCGGCGGAAAGGAAGGGTGGGAAATCCGAACCAAGAACCTGGTATCGGGTGCATGCGAGAACCGGCACCTCCTCCCTCTGCGATCCAAGCGCCCTTTTTGTATTTCTATTTATATTGTATTTTTTGTATTTCTTTTCAATTCGCAATATCGTTTAGTATGCGGCTTTCACTTGCAATATAAAACCCGGATCTATCCTAGTCGGAGGGATCAAATAACTAAAGACTCTCGGAGCGGCTTCAAGAGGACAAAATAGAACCCAAAAACAAAGAAGCGAACAAACAAATAGCCGCGGTTGTAAAGACGTCTCGGCGGTCAAGTCGAATTCCAACACAGCTGATCGCCGCCTGACATGTAGTAACCTGGATCCATCATAGTGAGGGGGGGGGGGGGACATAGCTTTGTCTGTTTACAACAGCGGCGAAACCGAATCTATTTTTTTTTGTGAATTTTGCCAGTTTAGGTCCTATTTTGTCTTCTGTTTTGTGGACCTCCAAAAAGGTTTGGTGAAACGAGTTGAAAGTATTTTCAAGCTCCTGTATAAGAAAAAATCTTGAAATCTCTTTAGACATATACGCAGCACCTTTCCATACGATTCCATTTGTATACAACACACTGAACAATTAATATTTGAATATAAATGAAAATTCACAGACAACAGATGCATCTCAAAAGGAAAGGAATATTTCGGGGCTGCAGCGCGGCGGCGTTTTTCTGTCTCTGGCGGTCTCTCTGGACGAGAGAGGAGATCATGCAGTTAAGCGCCCAATGTCATAAATTTTGTCCGATGGTTGGCTGGGGCTGTGCAAAACCGGATCAGCGGTAATTTTAATTGCCGCATCTGCAAAGGACACCAGGCAAGAGATACTATTGCAGCGTGAAATATGTGGCATTCCTGGAGGCCAACAAAAGGTTCACTTCAGATGGAACAAAAAAGAATAGCAAATTCGGATGTCCTTAAAGATCTCCATAAAATTTATTTATTTTTAATGTCGAAGTCGTAAAAGTCAAGGGATCCAGGGGTTCAGCAACAATTACAGCTACATATCTAGCAATCCAATCCACTATACTGAGGGAAATGCAAGTAATAAGGTATCGAAAGAAACACTGAGTTCAGAATGCGAGAAAAGTGAAATTTTCACACCATTTCTTTATTTATTTGTGCGGGCGCGTAGTAGCACAGCTGGAAGAGGAGCCGGATGTCGCGTGCACCCGATTCAGGCTCTTGATTTGGATTTCTCGCCCAGTTCAAGCCATAATATGATACCGTAAGTCACTAAATAGGCCAAATATGCATTCAAATTGTCTCCACCCGGTAGAAGAAGGATGTGTGGCGCATCCCATTAGTGATTGACAAACACAATCCTTCATCCTTTCCTCTATTTGTTTCGACGCGGAGATTCATGCAACAGATGTGTGAGATCGGAATGCAACAGTTAAGGAGCGAAATAAACAAGCAACAGAGAAAAGCGATGTCACGATGTTAAGAAACCTCTTAGAGAGCATTTTGCATTGTTCCAGCCCCCTCCCCTCCAGGTAATCCGAGTCTCCTTACCCTAGGAAAACTGTAGAAAGCTTTTTCAGTAAGATTATCGCACTGTTGGACGCCTCAAAATGAAAGCGGAACACTCGTAACACCTCACAAAGTGATTCACTAATGCCGACTCTTATCCCTTGTTATAAGGTCTAATCAATTTCTTACAAAGAAACAAGTCTTCTAGCCAAAGGTGTTAGCTTGTGAAAAAGCGCGAACCCTTCAGAATTTAACACAGGCTCTTCTAGTGCTGAGAAAAATGGAAGGTAGAGGTTTGATTATATTTCAGAAAGCTTTCAGACGAAATTTATGCGCTCTTACAGAGAACCTTGCTTTGGTTTAGTGGGATGGAGCGGGACAGAAAAATATGCACACAAAGGCTCCAAAAACAGAAGAAACTTGTAGTCGTCCTCAGGTTCGTAGACCACCAAGAAATTCGGAAAGGCCGTTACATGACTCATGGTGGAGGCCGAACAAATTGAAAAGGGTTGAATTTTTGGAGACCACCTGACACAACTTGAAAACTTTCTACAAATCGTCTAATAAAGACCAAGATCGGGCTAGAACCCGTGTAACGGAGGAGCAAATCAAGGGCATGGAAGCATACGGAGTGAGGATCGATTTCATCAACCGGAGCGGAAGAGACATTTCTTTAGAGGACGCCTGCTCGGAATCACCTGAGGGAGCTAACGTTCGATGAAGAACTTTTCAATTTAGAGAATAGCTGCAGCGAACAAAACCAGGCAACGCTTGCGTCAAGAATACTACAGGATGAAGCATGCATGGAAGGCAACGGATTCGTGATGCTTTTACAGACAGGGGGCGATCTTATGGTTATGTTCAGTTTGCCTTCAAACGAAGCAAATTTCGCTCTTTTGGTAATAATTTCTGTCCAGGAACTTTTCCGGTTAAATTTTTTTAGTTTATATTGTATACCAGAGCGGCCCTTCAAGGGAACAAGCCTTGCCTCGTCGGCTAAGATCACTTTGTAGGAGATCATTCGAGATAAGAATTGCGACTTCAACAATTTGCACAAGTATTGTTGCTTTGAGTGCTTCATAGCAAAAAAGTAAATGATTTGATAGACCGACGATTGACAACAAAAATCTAACTGAATTATCATTTGAGTAAAAAATGAACACTTTTGAACAACTCAAAATTGCCTTTGATTGAACAACAATTAATGTGAAGGATTCAAAAACTTTTATAAGCCTTGGCTTTCTGCTTTAATTGTCCGCAGTTGAAATCGCATGGAAATGTCACAATCGGTTTCTACACGGGGAGCCTACACTCGGGGCGAACTGTATTTGTACGGTGTTTCGACTCTATACGATTTTTTTGCACTTTCCACACATGAGCTGTAATCTAGGTTGTCCACGATTGATCAACCAAGTTTTTTTCGATTCATGTGCATGAAGAAGTAGTTAAATGGTAGCTGAGCTCACAATTTTTAGGCAAGTGGTCCACTTTACGCCTCTAAAAAGATTACGATTAGCTGTGTCATTCTGACATGTCAGAGAACCTCGTGCTGGGAACAATAGGATGATTTCGGATGAGAGTACAGCAACGGAAGGATGCTCGGTGAATTCGAGCTTGACATGGGCGATAAGCGCCACACCCTCTCTGTCAGGTCCGTGCTCTGATTGGTGGCCTCATGAGGCGAAGCTCCTCCCACCATCGGAATGACCTTCGTAGGAAAGCCGAAGCCGTTTCGTAGGGAAAGATCTTTTCAACGATCTTGTGGACCTCAAGTGTACGCCTCAGCAACCTGGAACTTACTTACTTTGATACTTTGATGGTCCTTTTGTCGGCTGGAGATCTTCTCAGCGGGGACTACAACTCTTCCAGACCGCTCGATCTCTGGCTGCTTGCATCCAGTGAGGCAGACTCCGCTCTCTGAAAGATCTTGAGAATGAGTCTGCCCATCGTTGGCGGTCGTCCCAGTGGTCTCTCATGGTCTCTCGGGAGCCATTCTGTGACACGGAGACTCCATCTATCGTCCTTTCGTCGAAGCAGGTGTCCGGCCCAGCGATATTTGGACTTCTTCATGTACTGCAGCGGGTCTGCTAATTGCGACTTCTCCCGTAGCTCTGGGCTTCTTGCCATTGCTGACGAAGGCTTGTCCTTAGAAGACATCTCTCCAGTGCACGATGCTAGTTTGCATCGCTCTGGCGATTGTCTTGTTGTCGGGCCAGGTTTATGTCGCGTAACACATCGCAGGCAGTACAGAGGCGTTGAATATCGAGGCCCTGAGGAGGGGATCTTTGACCTGATCGGTGACTTCGCGAATCGAACTGAAGGCTGCCCATGCTGCGGGCGATTTCAGGAGCGAGGTCGTTATCCATGTTCAGCTCTCTTCCCAGACAGACGTAGGAGTCGATTTGTTGTAGAGCGACTCCATTTAACCTTACGAGTCCCGTGTCACACCAATGGTTGACCATAAATTGTGTTTTGGACATATTCATGTCCAATCCAATCTTCATACCTGCCACATTGAGCTCGTTCAGCATTTCCTCGACTTATGCTGTGATGGTAGAGATGAGAACAATATCGTCGGCGAAGCGAAGGTTGGTGATCGGTTTACCGTCGACAAGGTAGCCTTTATCGTCCCAGTTCAAGTCTTTCATGGCATCCTGGAGTGCCGCTGTGAACAGCTTGGGAGAAATCGTGTCTCCCTGCCGTACTCCTTTCCCGATAGGAATTTTAAGCTTTCGATCGAACAGCTGGATGGTGGTCGATGTGTTCGAGAAACATTCGTCGAGAAGTCGGATGTAGGGCGCTGGTAAACCAACATGCGCAAGCGCGCCTTGAACGGCGTTGATTTCCACAGAGTCGAACGCTTTCCGGTAATCCACGAAGACAAGGACAAGTGGGAGGTGGTATACGCGGCTCCTCTCGATGAGCTGTGAGACAGTCTGATTATGGTCCATGCAGGAGAAATCCTTGCGAAACCCTGCTTGCTCCACTGGCTGATATTCATCCAAGCAGCGCTCCATGCGGTTAAGCAGTATCTTGGTGAAGATCTTGTACACAACCGAGAGAAGACTGATGGGTCGATAGTTGTTGATATCCTCCTGCTGATTTTTTTGAAGATTAAAACTGTTTTCGACTCCTTCCATGAGTCCGGAATCCTACCAAGTCGAAGGTAGTGGTTGAAGTGCTTGGCAGAGGGCACTGCCACCCGCACGAAGGAGACCAGCAGAAATACCGTCCGGTCCGGGAGCAGTGCCCGGCTTCATCCTCCTTGTCGCATGAGCAACTTCTGATTCCAGAATGGGAGGTACTTCCTCAGCTGGTGGCATCAAGCATTTCGGGACAGTGATGGAAGAACGGAACAGATCTGTGTAGAATTCTTGAACGATGGCCTCCATCGCTCTTCGAGACGTTTGCGTTGTTCCATCCTTATCCACAAGGGCTGACATTATTGCCTTCAACCTGGAACTAAGCGACCGATTCTGTTAGTGATGACGTGACGTGCATCGGAAGCCATGTATATTGGAGGAGAAGATGGACGTTTATAAGTGTTTGCGTTCGATTTTTGGAATTTTGAATACACTATGCTTTTTGCTAGAGAAACTGGCGGATCACCGACAAACAGTTTGCCCCGTACTACGTGCTATGGCGGTCAGCAAAGTTTCCTCGTCAGAATTCTTGTTTGAAAAACGCTAAACGTTTACCAATGGGATTTTTGATGTTAGACTATGTACATAGCTGACGACGTTTACGCATGAACTCTTTTATGTTACTTCAGATGGTCCACATTCAAAAAGATTTTAGTATTATATTCTGCAGAGTGATGCTAAATGGATGATATCAGTCTTTTGCAACAGCAACTCGTCACTCTTGGGACTCATACTCTTAAAGATACATTGCTGAACTACTTGTACTTAACAGAGCAACATATTATGGCCATCATAAAACTCTGTCTGCAAATGTAGTTCAAGGCAGTGAGAAATCGCTGCAGCAAATAAATGTACATTCTAACTCAGAAATGCAAACGCTGAACTACAAGATTCTCGCTCGAAAGTCGTTCCTAATTCGGGCGTCCGCCTATCGAAAACAGCTCAACAACGGGGTGATGTGAGGGAAAAAACTGCTTTGCAGCTAACATCCCAAGAAGATTTTCAAAGATTTCAATTTTGGGAAATTTTCTCAAGCCCAGAATACGTAAAAAGGCAAAACATTCAGGTGCTCGTCCCTCGTTCCTCCTTCCTTACTCCAAGAATGCGATAGTTTTCAGAGTCCCTCAACAAGGCAATTGCTCCTTCCTGAAAGGTTTTCCAAAGAACCAGCTCACTTTTAGACTTGCCACAGTAAAGGGACAGTAGTGGACGTAAACGTTACTACCAAACGAATTTGGATTACTTTTTTTTAGTGTAGGCATCGAATACGTTTTTAGAAATGATAGACACAAACGAACGGCTAGCGGTTGAGCATCAATAGTCAATACAGCACCCCAGTGTGAAAGGACTGAAGCTTTTATTCTGGGCCCCGAATCATGAACGATAGGTAAGTGTAAGATCTACTGCCACGATTCATGAACTGCTGCGGGGAAAATCAGCGGTAAGTTTCGAGGTAAATGCTACCTCGATACTTACCGCTGAGCGTCGGGGAACATTTACCTCCATAGCAAGGGTTTTGCTCCCTGTTAATTTCTGACCCAACGCAACGACCCTGGCCCGTGTCAGCTCAACCGCCACTCGACAGGGGCGCCAGCAAGGGGAGTAAAACCCTTGCTTTAGCGGTCCTAAATCAGAAACAGAGGTAAGTTCCCGGTATGTGGCAGGTAAGTGGCCGTCGAGGTAAATCGGGGTAGGTTTTAGCGCCGGCCGCGTTCATGAAACCGGGTCCAGGTTAGTAAATTTGGTACTTCTGAAGCAGAGGGCCCTTGGTGCCGTGGGGCAGCCGGGAAACATGTTAACGCGGCAACGGCAACGGAAACGTGGCAACCTACTGCGCCCGGGGACGGGTGCTTCATAAGTACCGGCCCCGTGGTGCCGTGGGTTTGCCACGTTAACATGTTTCCCGGCAACCCCACGGCACCACGGGCCCTTTGCTTCACAAGTACCGTAAATTTTGCCAAATAAGGATTTTAGGATGGTATTTATCAAGGTGTGTAATTTGAAAGCTCGATTTTCTTAATGTCTCACATTTTCGATCCACAACTAATGGTACAAACGTGTCGATACCCATATTATACGACAAGATCATGCGAAGCCCAAGAGGTGAAAGGCTACTGATGGCAATTTTCGCACAGCACGAGGGTTCCAACTAGAAGAAAATATTGTTGTATCTGCTCAGACTTCACTTTGCCTGTATGCTGCGGATAAGCTGTATTTAAGGGAATTCAGTCAGCTTTGCAGCAGTTTTAGATTTTTTAAACCGTGCAGAATGTCTTCCGTAGTGCACTGTCGTTAACTTTTCATTTGTTCATCACCCAGGCTAGGTCTGTACTGCGTTTATATTGTGCGCTATTTTCATCGCAAACTGGACACTATTCATACCGAACTGAACACTTTTTAAGAAAGGCAAAATAAATTTTCGAGTTGAAAATTTTGGCTGAGTCTACAAATTCATTAAAACCTTACCTATTATATCTATAAATAATTATTATGAAAAAAGTATCATAAAATTGTAGTAAGTTTAGCACTATTCTAGGTGTGAATTAGATTACAAAAAAAGCCTCCGCGCGGTAAAAAGCAGGAAGCGAGCGTGTGGTAGCGTAGACAAAAGAACCGCAGACTGTCCCTGTTATAAGGTTTCATGTTCGGCTCCTGCTATGGCCATCAAAATCTTCTATCTTTTTGGAGTTAGTGAATGAGGCGTATTTCACGCAGGTTTCTGACCTGCGTGAAATACGCCTCATTCACTAACTCCGAAAAAATTTAGGACACGCCTCATCTTCTAGAGGGCGAGCAACTAACTCAATTGTATAGTGGCAGATAGGGCGCACCGAAAATCTTCGAATTTCTGCACGTAAAAATGGACTCGAAAAAATTCATGCAGCTTAAGGAATAAGAATTTTATCCGTATTCTTACACGGTACTATAAATTTTAAAAAAGCATAAAATCTTTATTGAGAAATTCATTTCGTCGTCCTCAAGACGTGTGCTTTGGAAGGACGTGCATTTTAATTGGCAAGGTTTCACCATGAGCTGAAAATTGTTAAACGTTGCTTGGAAAATGTCCAATTTGGGTTGAAATCTGTCCAGGTAGGTTTCCAAAGTGTCCTATTATATGTAGATAAAAATGGTATCTACACATCTATATGGCAGTGTACATGCACCT
Source organism: Heligmosomoides polygyrus bakeri (assembly GCA_947359475.1). Taxonomy (NCBI): domain Eukaryota; kingdom Metazoa; phylum Nematoda; class Chromadorea; order Rhabditida; family Heligmosomidae; genus Heligmosomoides; species Heligmosomoides polygyrus. Next base: position 25,958,231 of record OX375866.1, on the reverse strand, counting down.
CTTATGCCTTGCTGCTCGAAGGCAGCACCGCATAGTATTGTGGCTTTTCAACGATTCTTTCCACATAGTATCTTTGCATAAACAGCCCGTGAAACGTATAGCTCTTCTTTCTCTATGTCTTAATAGTGTCATCATTGATATGATTGAATAACGATTAGAAAATAATGATATGCTTCTTATGCATCATCTAAAAAGCAACGGGAACAGCCGGAAGGGTTTGAGCTTTTGTGTGCGTAGTAGACGCAATTATTTTGTAATCATAACAGTTGGGAAGCAGATAAGCAAACGCACCTGCCTTTAACATGCGGACATTCTATGGGAGTAAATTTGATCTTGAAATTAGAGCTGAAAATCCGATTACAGCGGTAAATGTGGACGTCTTCCGAGGAAACTGGCCAACGCAAACACAGAGGCCTCGAAAAATCGGCGGAGAGGGAGGAGAGGTTAGAAACGATCAGATTAGAACTAGGCATTCAATGGGGAAGGACTCTGTCTCTGAAGAGACGTTCTTTACTTCGGAGTCTCGTGCCAGTTTGACAACTTCCTGAGATACTTAATTAGCGTAATTCAACAAGAAGTTACACAACCTTTAACATGGAGGAAAGTGATTACCCTAGCAAGTACATGTACGCAGGCTGCGCGAAGAGAGCCCACAACGCCTGAACACCAGCCATCCCCTTTTTTGGCCCTTGCTTTAGGTTTAATTTCGTGTCGCCTCAAGTCCTTTCATGCTGACCACTTCCGGTTCTTCAGATCGCATAGCGGAAGGGAAGGAGTAAAATGTTGCCTCATAAATCAACTATGGAGGGACATGACAACCGCTACCGTTATTTACATTCGGAGAGTAGGGTCATCTTTCCACCCGCAGTTCCTGCAAAACCGCAACACATCGCTTTGCCCTCAAAGCAAGTCTTGATATAATTGCAATACAAGGATTTTGTCTTTACTAAAGTCAGACTCGTTTGAAAGGATGTCACCTCAAAAGATATAAAGATACCGGGAAGTTTCCAATAGGAAATGATCGTGCACAGAGTCTTTTTATTACGAGCTAGGACATGTCGAAATAAATGTCACTTAAAATGGCGGTGTAAAGGGCTTCCTCTGAAAATCGTGCGCTTTCAGCTCCATGGGGGAAATTTCTTCTCTGAAAATCCGGAAATTCATCGTTCCAGGCGGACTATGTGCACTTTTGTTTTCCATCCGTCGCAAATAAGAAGCCGAATGAAGTGCGTAACTTGACCTTGTCCCTCTTTAATTAGGACCTAAAAGAAGACTCCTATAGACGGCAAATTTTATCGCAATTCAGTATTCGTGGGTTAATAGTGGTGTAGAAACTGAAAATCTCTTACAAGGGAACTGTCTGAACGGTACGCCGGAACGGCAAGAACGAGTACTATAGGGAGAATCCCCGTCCTCCACATAGTAACAGAACGTGTTTTGTTTTTGCCGAATCCTTGAGGCAAACGAGTAAGAGGATGTAAAGGTTAAGGGTCCGCAGAGCGAGCTCTTCACGGCAGCGCAAGATCCCGGTGCCGTGGGCTGGGTGGCGCAGTGATAGAGGGCACACCTCATGTTTGTGAGGTCTAGGGTTCAGTTCCCATGCTACGGCGCGGTTTTGCACTTCTACCACAGTACCACCATAGTACCGGATTTCCATAGAGATTTCCATATCTGAACTTGTTTTTGGCTTCACAGTTCCTGCCCAGTGGTACTCCGTTGCAGCCCAGCCTGGAATCGCGATACAGTCCACTTTCTCCAGTTCTCAAACTTGTATAGTATAACAATTCTAGTATAGCCAAACCTTTTTCTCCGAAACAATCTGTCCCCCCTGAAAACGTGATAGTGCCTTCATTGGTTAGTGATGTCGTGACTCCGGCACAATCCTCTTCTGGGTGAAACTCTCGTCAGTAGGTGAATCACCACTCGAGGATTAGCAGACATTGTAGAGTCAGTTTTGGCGGCAGCAGCTTGTTATAACCGCGCGACTTTGTAAGCATAACAGAGGCGAGAATATTGACGAGGCGGTAGGTCAAGTTGAAGATCATGTAATCCTCTCCTACGCTGTGAGAACACTGGTGGCACTCACCTCACCAACACTAATGAATTGTATTTGAAGTATTTTTCTGGCATTCTGCCGCTGTTTCATGTTGTTTCTGTGTCAAAATTTCTTACATTGACAATGAGAACAATTTATTGGAGTAAAAGTATCATACAAAATCGCATTTGGCTTATTTCGGACATTGAATGGTCGGGGAATTGCGAGATGTCGTCAAATAATAAGTACTAAAAATATCTTACCGTAGCAATCTTCAAAAATAAGTTCAGATATGGAAATCTCTATGGAAATCCGGTACTATGGTGGTACTATGGTAAAAGTGCAAAATCGCGCCGTAGCATGGGAACCGAACCCTAGCATGATGTGTGCCCTCTACCACTGCGCCACCCAGCCCACGACACCGGGATCTTGCGTTGCCGTGAAAAGCTCGCTCTGCGGACCTTAACCATTACACCCTCGTACTCGTTTGCCGTGTACTGCCCAGAGACGCAGGTGGGATGCAGGGGATGGACTCCTTGCTCCTGCTGTGTCGGGTCGATGCGTTCCTTGTGCGTGGGAGCGGCATGTTCGTGCACAGTGTGCGTGGATGTGTCCGTGACTGTGCGGATTGTAACTGTGTCGGCTCGGCCAAAAGCTTGCACTCGGTAGACTGGGAGTACATGTAAGGCGATTCGAGGCCGCCTTAAGTCTCGCCCCGTCCCTTCGGGCAGTCTGGCTGGCTGCCCGGAGTACCCCGCCCGCACGACAGAGCCTGACTAGCTACCCGTGTTGTATTCCAGTCAAACACAGCAGCACTAAAGGGCCTCATTCCCCTGACCCCGAAAGAGCCCCCATTTCTGCAGCGATGGGAAGGACGAGTACGGAGAGGCTGCTAAAATCTCAGGGCCTAACCAGGCTGCGCAAACTGAGAAGGACTAGGATGACGATCTGTACTTACAACGCCCGCACGCTTGCGTCGGAAGCATCCGTCGAGGACCTGATGATGCAAGCCAGGAAGATCAAGTACGACGTCATCGGACTGACCGAGACGAGAAGACACCACCCCCTACACGCCGCCTACGACTCCGGAGAAGAACTGTTCCTCGGAACATGCGACAGCAGGGGAGTAGGCGGCGTTGGTGTCCTCGTCAACACGCACTTGGCCATGAACATCGATTCGTACGAGTCTCTGACAAGCCGAATCGGACGTCTGCGACTGAAGCGATGTGGCTCCGTGCCAGCCTTGACTGTGTTCGTCGCGTATGCCCCAACATCCGACTACGACGACGAAGACGTCGAGGCCTTCTACGTGGAGCTGGAGAAGTTCTATAAGGAAGATCACACCTTCTACAAGGTGATCGTCGGCGACTTCAATGCCAAGATCGGGCCACGAAGGTCGCTGGAAGAACTTCACATCGGAACCCACGGTTTGGAGTGGAACGAGCAAGGTGAAAGGCTGTCTGAGTTTATCATGTCGACCAAGACCATCCATGGAAACTCGCAGTTCCAGAAGCCTCCCTCCCTACGATGGACCTGGGAATCCCCCGGTGGCCAGTTCCACAACGAGATCGACCACATCATCTTCAATCGCAAGTATTGCCTGACCGATGTCTCCGTTGTCCCCAAGTTCTACACGGGATCGGACCACCGCCTCCTTCGCGCGAGGTTCCGCTTTTCGCGTCAAGGAGAGAAGGCCGCGAAGTTCAAGAAGAGGAGTCCCAGAACGACCATCAACTGGGATCTCTACACCTCTCTTGTCGGCCTTTGGGAAGATGCCGTCATGGACAACGTCGACGAGGAATACGATCGCTTCGTGCACCATCTCCACGATAGTGCTAAGGGAGCCGAGAGCTTGAAGACCACCAAGAGACGCCTGTCTCCGGAAACTCTCGAGCTGATACGCCAACGTGGAGCAGCACGAGCGTCAGGCAACTATCAACTGACGTCCGAGCTTGCAAAGCTATGCAGAGCGGCGATAAAGGAAGATCTGAAGGAGAGAAGGGCGGAAGTGTTGGCTGAAGCAGCAGAGGCAGGGCTGAGCATCCGCAATGCCCGCCGGAACTTCGCCAACTTCAAGACCAAGATGACCGCTCTCCGACGTCCTGACGGAACCGTCACCTCTTCCAGAAGGACCATGGAGAAAGTCATCCACGACTTCTACTCCGATCTCTTCGATAGCCACGTCCACCTGCCCCTACGCCATCTTCCGCAGGATGGATACGTCATCCCCTCTGTTCTCCCTTCCGAGATCCGACACGCCATCTCGTCGGTGAAGAAACGTACAGCACCCGGTCCTGACAGGATCAGAGCTGAACACCTGAAGAACCTCCCGCCAGCGCTCATCAACACCTTGGCGCGGCTCTTCACACGCTACCTATCCGAATGCAAGGTTCCATCTCAGTGGAAGACCAGCAAGACCGTCTTGCTGTACAAGAAGGGAGACGTGCACGACATTGGCAACTATCGCCCGATCTGCCTGCTGTCGGTAGTCTACAAGCTGTTCACTCGAGTCATCCTGAATAGGATTAGTAGAACGCTGGACGAAGGACAGCCATGCGAACAAGCAGGATTTCGGAGAGGATTCAGCACGATCGACCACATACACACCATTACGAAGCTCATCGAAGTGTCGCGAGAGTACAAGCTGCCGCTTTGCCTTACGTTCATTGACCTGAAGAAGGCATTCGACTCCGTCGAGACTGAAGCGGTTATGGAAGCCCTGCTCACCCAGGGCGTTCCTACTCAGTACATCAGAGTCCTTCGAGAGCTGTACAGTGGATTCACGACCAAGATCTCACCATTCTACAACGACGTCGTCATTGACGTGAAGAGAGGGGTTCGACAAGGGGATACCATATCCCCGAAGCTCTTCAGCGCCACCCTCGAAAACGTCATGCGCGAACTAGAATGGGATGACATGGGAGTGAAGGTCGACGGCCGGCAACTGCACCATCTTCGCTTCGCTGACGACACCGTGCTCATAACACCGAGCATCACTCAGGCGGAGCGAATGCTGGCCGACTTCGATCGTGTATGTGGAAGCGTTGGACTGCAGCTGAATCTTACGAAGACGATGTTCATGAAGAACGGATGGGTTTCTGATGCCCCATTCTCGCTCAACGGAACGAACATCTCCGAATGCTCCAGCTATGTGTATCTGGGTCGCGAAGTCAACATGGCCAACGACCTAGCACCAGAGCTGAGCAGGAGGAAACGAGCGGCTTGGGGAGCTTTCAAGAGCGTCGAAGAAGTCGTGAAGAAAACGAAGAACGTCCGACTCCGTGCCCACCTATTCGACTCCACTGTTCTTCCTGCCCTAACATACGCCTCAGAGACCTGGGCTATACGAAAGCAGGATGAACACGCGATCAGCGTCGCGCAGCGTGGAATCGAGAGGACGATGCTCGGAGTGACACGACTCACGCAAGTGAGAGAAGGCCTCCGGAGTTCCGAGCTTCGCCGACGTTCGAAGATCAGAGACGCTGTCGCATGGGCCAAGTCGTCGAAAATTAGGTGGGCCGGCCACGTAATGCGATTCGCAGACACCCGCTGGACGAGAGCCGTCACAGACTGGATTCCGCGGGATGTCAAAAGAACACCAGGACGCCCACCAACGCGTTGGTCGGACTTCTTCGTGAAAGCCCTGAACGACCGATATGACGCTCTTCGTGTTCCTCGAGCGAGGAGGATCCATTGGACCACTCTGGCACGCGACAGGGACGAATGGAGACGCTGCTGGCGCCCGCTCGAGCAAGTCGATGATCAACGGGACGACAGGTGATACAGGTGATACTCGTTTGCCTCAAGGATTCGGCAAAAACAAAACATGTTCTGTTACTGTTTGGAGGACGGGGATTCTCCCTATAGTACTCGTTCTTGCCGTTCCGGCGTACCGTTCAGACAGTTCCCTTGTTAGAACGGGTAATGACCGCTGCTATACGAATGAATAAGTACATATATACCTCTCTCAAGGCGGAACAAGAGAAATTTAAGGTATGGCACGTTAAATGGGGGTTATAGAATATAAGCCGTATCTTTCTGTCTTTGGTTGGGAAAAGCGCAGAAAAACGCCTTTTCCGCCGCTTTGTGATAGCGTTCGTCAATTTACGTGCTCTAGAAAATAAATCCGATATTTGGTATCAGCACCGAATGGTCTACCCGATAAGGTTGAAAAAGCCTTGTAAATGTAAATGCAGAGTCGATGCTGATGAGTTATTTTTAAAATGTGATGTTTTGGTGTAATTATTTGCCCGCCCGCCGACCAGAACATAGCTGATCGAATCAATATTTTTCACATTTATTTGGCGTTTTCCCTTTATCGGATAGATGATTCGATTTTGACTCCAAATATCTGAATTATTTTTTAGAGCAGGCAGTTTGAAGAGCGCTATCAAAAAGCGAGGAAAAGACGTTTTTCCGCGCTTTTCCCCCCAAAATCCAAAAGATACGGCCGCTGTTGTAAGTTCTAGGAGGTCTTTTCTGACTCTCAGAAAGAGAATCGTTTATTAAAGCTACAGTGTTTTGACGCAATTGGTATAGAGCTCTCGATTTTGATTTATTAGCTTTATATTAGGCTATGTAACAATGGAGACCGGTTTTTCCTTAACACCAAATGGACGCCAACGTATTCAGCACTCATGGCACACCATGAACAAAGCTTGAAACTTTTTCAGTCCAATTAGTGACAGCTGACGGACACAAACCAGTGACTACTGTTGGTTTTCCCTCTCATGGTTGCATTTTGTCGTGGCTGCCATATTTCCGCTGCTTGAAACGATTTCAGGATTTTGGTTCGAATTTCCCTTCAGGCTGAGCAGACTTTCCATCACTCCGGAAGTTCTTATTGGGCTTGGCTTGTCTGCTTAAACACTGATTTGTCTATCGGCTGGCCACCGCACAGCAATGTACGGGACAAGCACGCCTTCAAATATGCCTGAGCAATTGACTAGCGCTGCAGTTTATCCACATTTCCCTTAATTTTAAACGTTGTTTTACGTCATAACAAAGGAAATGAATGCGTTCTAGGACGCGAACGGCTTCGAGCACTAGCCTGGTTGTTTTAGTATAGCCGCACTTCTACCAGATTTCCTTCCAATGTAGTGTATTCGCTCACACGTAGTCCATCTTTTACCACGGCAGAAACGAGCTTGATAAAAGGCACTCAAGGCATTCCATTGTAGACCGCAGAAGTCGCGGCTCCCAATGGAAGAAACCCCCTTTTATGAGTTCAGTATAGTCGCTGTAAGATTAGTTGAGGCTTAGAAGTGCTGTCGGGAGAATCAGGAGAGATTCTCGGGCTTATCTATGACGCCCAAAACGCTCTTCCGATGTGCATCATCTTTAGAAGCAGAGTCATTTCCATTGAGGTAAAGGGGAAAGTAGCGATTGATTGTTGAGTTACGGGTATTGGGCAGTGTGTTTCAGTGTATTTTCCTGCAGGAATGTCAAGCTTTCAAGTTGTTACCTGCTAGTAAGAACGGCTGTTGAAGCTTAGAGTGGGTGGTGAACTGAACAAAATTGGTATTCGGGGACAGCGCATTGGTGGAGTCATACTTGTTTCAGAAGGACATATAACAATGACTGTGCCACTGAACTTCTCTACAGAAACTAATGAGATCAGCGGTCTAATTAGTCAAGTTTTAAGTGTGTGGAGGTCAAACGAAAGGTAATTTAGGTTTAGGAGGTAATTTACGAGGAAGGTCAGGACCTCTACAGGATTGTAGGGCGTTATGGGAAGCACCACAGTGGTTTCCAAATTTCCCACGGACTTCTGGATAGATCAAAAATGGCGAAAAACTGTGGAGCTTCAGTGCGGGCCGATAACGCAAAGCCGACGCCTGAAGTTCCCTTGTCGCGCCCAGAAATGATCCTGCAAAAGGTTTGGAGCTTCAATCATTGCTAGAACGCGGGATTTGTTAAATTCCTAGTAGAAGCGAGAAGGCGCATTCACGGGAGGCACCTAGCGAGCGGATGGGCGAGTGGATAGCGCGGTGGCCTTGCAGGAGGACCTCAAAGGGATCGGTTCCGAGCTCGGGGTCTGTTCATTGCTAGTGCTGCTTCTTGATACTTCTATCATTATAGAGTTCATTTTGGCTTCGACAGGGTTCACTGTTTGCGTTTCAACCTCTTTTTAACCTCTTGCGGGATCTGAGCCAAGCTAGCCTTCGTCGACTAGATATGACCATTGAGCCATGTTGTATTGTTGGGTCCCTCGGTAGATGACATTCATAAATTATCCCTTTTTAATGTTTTCTATTAGTTTTAGAAGTATGTATCGTAGTAACCTTGTAGTGATCGACTATTACTTTGATCCATCACCAAGATGTTCTGATCGCCTTTCGGATTTCTACGGAGAGCACGTTTCTTGTGCAGTTTGCTAATTCTACTAACTGTAAATCAAAACTAGAATGCTTTATCCATCTTGCGTTATTGCTCGCATTTCTGTCTATTTTTGTACCAACCACTCCTCCCTATTCTAAGGGGGTAGGGGTTCCATTACAGGTATGAACACAAGTACTCTCACGTCTGCAAAATGCACTCTACATTGATAAAAATGCAAAATACGCTACTAGCAATGCACTGATCCCACCCCCGGAACCCATCCCTTGGCCACCCTTCCGCAAGTCCCCGCTCTATCCACTCGGCCATCCAGTCGCTAGGATGCTGCTGGTGAATGTCTCCCGTGAACATGCCTTTTCGCTTCTACTAGGAATTTATCAAACCCGTGTTCCACCAACGATTGAGGCTTCGAACCTTTTGCAAGATCATTTCTGAGCACGACAACGGTATTCCAGGCGTCAGTTTTGTGTTATCCGCCAGCACTGAAGCGGTACAGTTTTTTGCCACTTTCTGACCTACCTAGAGGTCCGCAGGAGATTGGAAAACCACTAGTGCTTCCCAGACAACGCCTTACAACCCTATATAGGTAGCTTTGAGAAACTCCACGGTCACCTCTTTGACCTTTCTCGTGAGTAGCAAATGTTTGAATGGTGTCGGGGTGGACGACAACACCCTCGCATATCAGAACTGATTTAGGACACGGATCCCTGGCCAACCAACCAGGCTTAAACCTATGATATATAAATTGACACCAAATTTGTCAAGAAAGGGGTAGAAAACGCTGACTTGCCTATCGACATGCAACCAACGCTGATCATCGAATGTCTTTCATTGTATGTTTGGAGTAAATACGCATCCAGCTGTCTTCGAAATCCCTCATGGAACCCTTAGAGGGATTAATAAACGATAACGTTTTTTCTAGTATGCAAGACTTAAAAGTGTCTTGGACACTGACAAAGCCATTGGATGGGCGGGCTACGAACTATCCCCTTGTAACTTTTCCGTTGTTTCTACGGAAGAAAGTAGATTCACCTCTAGGGATAGGCCAAGTAGTAAAAATCGTCATAAACGACCATTGTTACTCTGTCTGCAGCAACCCTGCAGGCGCGTTTTCGTCTTGAGGGGTCAGATGCATCCCGAAACACTTGCTTCTATGTCCGGAGACTTTAGCAATCGATAGCACCTCGCGGGTCTCAAAAGTTCATGGTCATTTTTCTGTGAATGTAATAAGAGATAAAGAGCGGCGTAAAGGACACCCTATATGGAAATGATCAGGCGCAAGAATAGAGGTTATTGTGATCAAGTAGACAAGAACCGATGGGCAGCTCAGCCGAGGAATCTTTTACCGTTCGTGCGGAAGGGTTCCTGTAGTGTTCATTTTCAATCATTAGCGCATGAGATCAGAGATTCCCTATTTGAGGTGCAGGATGTTATTCTGCATTCTCACTGCATATTCTACACTTCTGCTCTATTGTAGAAGTTCTGGAAGGATCACATTCCATTGTCTCTTTTCTCAGCCCTTCACTTCTTTTGTAGCATGGATAGAATAGGAACACTAAGATGACACCAGGAATAAATAAGTTCCAGACTTCACGAAAAGACTGAATTTCAGGAGCGAAAAAATCGCTAGCAAAATAGTATCTCGGATTTGTTGTGGGCTGACTGATGCAGTCGTAAACCAGCTTTATCGCCACGCTGCTTGCTCTTCTAAGCCACTGGAGCTGGCATTGTATCGATGAAGATTACAGGTCTTAGATGGGTGTGGGATTCTGGACATAAAATTCCGACCCTGCAGTCAAACGTTTTTGAGAAACACAATTTTTAGAAATCAAAAAGTCATAGAACAGCTTCAACGGCTGTCAAATTCTGAACGACTTTTGAACGTAAATTAGCTACAGCGTCGCACATAAAATTCATATTATATCACAGAATTATTGTAGGCGTAGAATCGGCATCAGCACTGAAGCACCAATTTGAAAGACGAGCGCTGGATGGTACACGAGAATGACGCCTTCCACTGATGAGTGGAGCGAGAATGATCGGTGCATCTGCCGCGAAGAGGTGGAGCATCTCAGGCTAGCAATCTGAAAAGAAACATCTTCCGAGGCATGTGGTAAAACTCAGATCTAACTAGCAAATCTGTAAGATTCTACGCAGCCACTATGCACTTTTTGCCACATTACTCTTCAGAAATACATCCGAAATATTATGTTTGTTGCGGGTATGTAGCATTTTTTAGAAATGTGCAGTAAATGTTTTTAAAAGCAGTTCCTCCCAGCTGTTGAAGTTTTTCCTTGTTGTATTCTTCAATACCAATGACAGTATGATTACGAGCAGATGCTCCATAAAATACAGAGTGTCTCAAAAAATGTATACACTGTTTGAAAGCTGATAACCTTGAAAAGTAAAGGCACTGAAGAAGTTAAGGGCTCATATAAAAGGCTAAAAAGTTAAAAATTTTCTGGATTTAAAGCGGGATGGAATGCGCCATGCAGTCGTCTGAATTTTTGCATTTTACACTTGACTGATTGTGCTTCGCTTGAATACATGTTATAAACTCTTCAAAAAGTAGCCATTTTGATTGATTTGCGCATCTTGCAGAATTTAAAAACACACTATGGTTTACGGAAAATGCAGGGTACCCTAAAAAATACAGGTACTGTTTGAAAGGTTTTAGCTTTGCTGCTAGCGAAGCTTTCGAAGATATTTGAGGCTTATATGAAAGCACAGAGCAACGAAATTTTTAAAACGTGCAAGTAGGCAAGATTGTATCATGCGCTCGCCTGAAACCTTGCGTTTCAGACTCGATTGAGACTCGATTGATTGTGTATGGGCTGAATGCTTGTTACAGTCTTGTTACAATTTTGGCCACTTTAACCTGTGCTGTGCTTCTTTTAACGTTATGCTTCGCCCGGTAGCTGCAATTATGCCGATTAACCTCTCCATTCAGCTTGAATGTTTCTTCATCAGGCCACAGAATGCGTCTTGTAAAATGCGGCTCCTGCTCACATTTGAATCGTGCGACCAATAAACTCGCATGTCACGTATCTTTCACATGATTGTCAAGTTCTAAACGTTAAAAGAAGCACAGCACAGGTTAATCTGGCCAAGTAGTAACAAAATTGTAACAGGCATTCAGCCCATGCACAATCAATCGAGTCTGAAGTGCAAATTCTGAGACGAGAGCATCTTGCGCATAGTACCTGCATTTTTTAGGATACCCTACATTTTTCGCAAAGCGTAGTGTGTTTTTACATTTTAACCCTTTAAAGAAGCCCAAATCAATTAAAACGTCTACTTTGTGAAGAAATTGTAACAAGTGGTCAAGCGAAACACAATCAATCAAGTGTAAAATGCGAAATTTCAGACGAGTGCAAGGCGCGTTCCACGTCGCTCATATGAATAAATTCTATTTTCTTAAGATTTCATATGAGCTTTTAAATTTCTTTAGTACCTTTATGCGAACAATGTTATCAGCTTTCAAACAGTGTATACATTTTTTGAAACACCCTGTATAACAATAACCTGGAGTGCGGGAAGCACTGAAGAAATTGCTAAACCTTTTGATCCAATAATCAATGCGCAGGTCATTTAACACACCAAAGACTAATACAGTGCAAGCTGAAGAATAAAAGCCAATGCCAATCATACTTTTAGGGAAGCGCATTACGTCCTAGGTTTTCGGAATAAATCAAGTCGTTGGAGAAATCATGCACTGCAGCGTAATTTTTTCAAAATTTCATTGCTTTTTTGTGAGCAACTTCAATCTACGAAGCAACTGTCATTTACTTCTACAACTCTCTGCCATCTGGAGATCACAAACTTCTTTCTTCCAGAATGAGTCAGCTCTGGTTCGAAGAAGTGCTCCACCCCGGATTCCAGTTCGGTTTGGTACCTGAAGCACCTGTCCCTCAGGTTTTGATTGAGAGCTCGGAAGAGGTGTTATTCCTTTGGCGCAAGATCTGGCGAATACGGTGGGCTGGGCAGCACCTTCCTCCTAAGCCCCTGCAAATTCTGGCGAGACGACCTTGCAACGTGGTGTCGAGCATTGTCGTGAAGGTCGTCTCGCTAGAGGAGGTAGGAGGTGCTGCCCCACCCACCGCATTCGCCAGATCTTGCGCCGTCGGACTACCACTTCCTCCGAGCTCTCCAGCGACACCTGAGGGATAGGTGCTTCAAGGACGAACCGTACTGGAATCCGAGGAAGCGCACTTTCTCGAGACACATCCGACTTCACCCTGGAAGGAAGGAATGTGTGATCTCCCCATCAGATGGCAGATGGTTGTAGAAATAAATATTAGTTACTTTGTAGATTGAAGTGGCTCACAAAAAAATGCAATAAAATTTCGAAAAAATTACACTGCGATGCAAGACCTTCGTCAACATATACACCAATACGTGCAGAATAAATACTATGTGTCTCAAGGTTTAGCCCTCTGCCCATCTTTTGGACTCTAACATCCTGGGAATCCACGCTAACTTATGTACATCTGAAAACCCTGGTACCTACAAGAGTATGATACACACAATACAGGGGTCCCAAAGTTACGTTCCCAATATTCTCCATTATAAAAAGGATCGAATAAGAGATTGAAAAATGAAATCAAAGCCGACATCAACCAACATATTAACGGGTACAATTACATGATCAGATCCTAAAACGACTTCTAGAACGGATACAGGCCTTCAGACGACGTGGATGGCACCCAGCGCGGCACACACGTATTCCATTGACATTTCTTCCCACGCCTGTTGAGGGCTTCCTTTCAGCAAGTCGACTGAGTGAGGTTTTCAGAGCAGGCCTTGTCTTCATGCACGACCAAATACAGAATTCGATAGGGTTGAGGTCGAGGCTGTATGGAAGCCTTTCTTCTGGGCTGATGATGTCAGAAAGCTTGTCGCGGCACCATTCCTGCATGGCCTTCCACTTACGAGCAGGTGGCGAATCCTGCTGTAAGATGAACAGCTTGTCCGTAAAAATCGTGCTGCTCCAGGGAACCAAAATCTTTTTAAAAACATCTTCCGAGTATTCCACTTGCGACTGCCCTTAAATCTCGGCGTATTTTTCAACAGTCGTAGAGCCGTCGTACCAAGATTGATATCGAACCTTTATTCGGCTTGTGTTTCAGCGTAATCGTCTTCTCCAGAGCCTGCAAAAGACAAGGAGAGTTAGGGAAATTACCCGTCCAAGAGTGAAATCAGGTTTGTCATCTCAGAAGCTAAAGGGAGAAAGAGACGAACCGTGAAGGAGACAGCCCAACTGACCTTATGTAAACAGCCGAAAGGCTGTCACCCTTCGGATGGAGACAAAAGCGGATGAATGAGGTCCTCACTTCGGGTCAGCTCCTCAGCGACCTTCTGGTTAGCGCCCTCGGGGGCAAGCCCACAGAGGTCGACAAATGGAGCCAACTCCTAGGTTACGGCCATCCGTTCCTATTGATTGCTCGGCTCTTGAACGCAATCCACACCGCTTGCAGGACCTTGCGCCATGCATTGAATGAATTCAGTGCAAGGAGAAATACATTGGTGAGACGGGTAGACCACTTTGGGTAAGGGTGAAGGAGCAGCGGGATGGGCTCAACATACCCTTGGGGGACACAGGCACCAACATTTTAGTGGCGCAGTAACTGGAGACGATCCTGGCTCGCGAGGTTGACATCGCTGCGTGACTCAATAGCCTTTCGGCTATTTACACAAGGTCAGCTGGGCTGTCCTCCTCACGGTTCATCTCTTTCTCCCTTTAGCTTCTGAGATGGCTGGAACTTGAAATGACTCTTGAACGGGGTAATTTCTCTAACTCCCTTTGTCTTTTCCAGGCTGTGAAGAAGGCGGTTACGCCGAAACATAAACCGCATAAAGGTTTGATAACAATTTTGGTACGACAGCTCTACGACTGTTTTCTATACTGCTTTTCCAAGTAGATTTTGGAGTCCATTTTCTCTCTCTTTCTGACGAAGAACAACGGTGACTTTCCCGCATAGGTGTGTCAGCGGTCCAAACCATAGTGATCCCGGATATCCGCAGCGTTCAAGGGTGGGTGCTTCACGTTTCATTTGCTTCGGCTACTGATTTGACAATCACATGGTTCATACCTAGCGCGCGAAACCAAGACAGCACAGCGCCAAGGTCAAGAAAAATGACAGGCCAACTATGTGGGAACGTAGTTTTGGGACACTCTGCAAGTATCGCACAGATATGACTCGAGAAAGCGATACTTTTTTACACGGTTCACGCAAGTGAAAGAAGGATTTCAGGGGTCCAAGCTTCTTCGACGTTCGAGGATCAGAGACGCTGACGCATGGACCAAGTCATGTGAAATTACGTGGGCCGCTCACGAGATACGTTACGATGACACCGGGTGAGAACCACGTCCGAATGGATTCCACTCGTTGGCCCTGAACGAAAGATATTACGCTATTCTTGTCCCTAAAGCGAGGCCGATCTATTAGAGCGCTCTAGCACGCTACATGGATGAATGGATACGCTGCTGGCGCCCACTTGAGCAGCTCTATGGCGAACAGGGATGCAGCTGATACAGGCGAAAATTTTTGGTCTACCCAAATCGGACAGGGTGGGGCTTCGCTAAAAAGCGAAACAAATGTAAACTGTGCGGCATCTTCCGGCTAGGAAATTGCAAAGGAGGCTCCGTCGTAGGTCAGTCCACGGTATTGTGTTTGCAAACTAGTTTGCCTTCAGTTTGGCCTCCGCGGTCAAAGAGTCAGGGCAAACCCAAAATTTTCCCACCAAGTGGACATCAGTAACATTCTCACAGTGGAAAGACTTAATGGTGAACTAAACGAGAATGCATGAGAAAGCATTGTTTTTCAGTAAGGTAAATGTACAGGGGTAGAAGTAGAAACCAAACCGAGCCTTCAATTCCTTTGTCAAGCATGGTTTATGTGGAGCATGGTTTACACTTGCGCCGCTGTGCTGAGCGACACCGTAATCAGCACCAGGCAGCGCCGCGTCGCATTCATGCATGGCTCCTCGCTGCAACGCACCTCATTTGACTGAGTTTCTGGTTACTGTAATCAGCGATACGCTATGCGGACTGAATTGGCTAGTCGTTGTGCGATGAAAAGCGACCGGGATGACCGGCTTTGGAGTTGCACCTATGCGTAACGACGAAAGTATTATATTACAGCCTTTACATAATTATTGAAGACTAGAGGATAGCCTTGATCATTTCCCGTTTAGGATGCACCGCTCGTTCGTCTTCTTTTTGATACTGTGTAGGCTATTTGAATACGTTTGCTTCAAAATTAACCTATGGAAAGATTGGTGGTGGCCATCCAGTGGACAAGCAGGTGTTTAATCCTTCCCAGAAAAGTGTGGTTGGGATTCACAGACGCCGAAATGTGGAATTCTAGGCGGATCTGGGAGAGACCTGAACTTAAAAAATCAGATTCAGGCTGCACGACAACCACCTCCTTTGACTGCGCTGCCACTTCTCGTGTACATTTAAACAGGAAGATGGAATGCTGATTAGCCAACTTAGGTCACTAAAATTCAGATTTCAGACACTTCGTAGCTCACCGTTCTATTGAGTACGCTGAGATCTTGGCCCTTAAGGTAGTGGTCGGCGTCACGACGACGTCTTCTCGAACCTTGTCGGGATGTTCAGGGGCGAAAGACGATTTAGAGGGCTCTTCAGCTGTCTGTGAAGGATAGGAGCTTGCTGGGGATTCGGCCGCGATCCACTCCTCAGACGTGGTGCTGGCGCCGCAGTCGGAAGCGCTCTCAGCGAGATCGAACGAGTTTCGGCCCGACGTCAGCAGACCGGTGGAGTAGGAGCGTGGATACATTGAACCGGTTCGACGGTACCTGAAATTCGAGTTGTTACAGTGACGCTTCTGAGAAACAAAGACGAAACGACCACGACAGTGGCTCTGCTAGATTTCAACGGGATTCTCTGTAGGCGAACGATGTTGTTATCAGACGTCTCAGGAAATTGATGAAAGTGTCCGAAAGATCTCCAATGCGTATGACATGATAGTTTTCTCTCTAGGACAATTACGAGCACAAGGGATTTAGTGATACTACGCCTACTGCTCGAGCACGTTGACAAAGTTTGTTCAAATTTTCTGGCGTTCTCATACGCTTTTCCTACGGGGTGCATAAGTGAGTTTTTGTAGAAATGCATCAAGAACAAAAGGGAAACGATGACTGCACCGACCGCGTAGGACCACCGCTTCTAGTAACCTTGTATTGTGTGTTTTTTGGCTTTTCCAAAGTAAAGGTTTGCTTTATTGATATTTATTTATAGTTCACGCGTAAAGCGTAATATTAGCGTATTGTGCTGTCAAAACCGCCTACAAAATTCTTTGCTGGCTAAAAAGTTTTGAACTAAGACCTAGAAGTGTTATAAAAACCTTCAGACTTTTCGAAAAGTAGGTGTATATACGTCCTTGACATTGCGGTAAATTAATTTTAATGAGTTAGACCCAATCTGTGACCTGGGCGCGTGCAGCGCAGCCGGAGGAGGTGCCGACTGTCACGTGCACTCGACACCAGGTTTTTGGATAGATTTTTTGCCCAGGCCCACAAAATCCTCCATCCCTCCAGGGTTGGTGAATTGGTGCCATACCTGTTTGGGAAGGATAATGCTCTGACTTATTCATCAGCTGGCCATCACAACTAATTGTACAACGACGAAGTAGAATGCGTGGCGCATCCCAAAAGGGTTGAGAAACGCCTTCCTTTATCGTTATCCTCAACAGTAACCTTGCAACTCTGAGGTACAGAACCTAGACTTTCCTCCTCAATGTGTCTGCTTCTCACTTATGGGACATCAAAGCGCTCTGCGGTGTTAATGTCAAATCACTTTGTTAGAGTTTTACAAGGTGCATAAAAAGTATTGACGCATTAAACGTAAACGTTAGAAAAAGCAACACATCATCAAATTTAACAAGTTCATATACAAAATGTCAACAGTGATCTAGCGAACAGAATAGCACCACTTGTATTTTATATGGGCTTCTTTGGTGCGAATGTAGGGGCGAAGGCGCCGAGGAAAGGCATCGACTGTGCGCCGCAAGTAGTCCACGTGGATTTCGTTCCTGTTTTGACCACATCATCCTTCACTGACTTCATACTTTTGTGGGGAGTAGCGCAAGCATTGTTCTTTAAAACCTCCCGTATAGAGTAATTCAGCGGATTCAAATCCGGTCTACACAGAGGTCATTCCTCTGCCGAAGTGAAGTCCTTCAAGTTGGCGCGGCACCATCCTGAACAATCCTCGACTTTGCGCAGGAGTCGAATCCGGCTAGAAGACATACGGCTTACTCTCGAGGTGGAATTCGAGCCAAGGAAGCCTTGCAGCGAGCCCTCCACCAGAATTAACACATTGGAGGCTTGAAGAGTATGTAAAACTTTTGCAAGTTGAATGCATAAAAGTATCAAGTCACTGATGAAGGTTAAAGCATGGAACTAATCGTAAGTCGACGAGGACTAGCTGCGGCGCACCGTCTATGCCTTTCCTCGTCGTCTTCGCCCCTACATTCGCAGCAAAGAAGCCCATATAAAATACAAGTGATGCTGTCCTGTTTGCTGGATCACTGTTAACATTCTGTATGTATATAAACTTATAAAATTTTATGATTGTAGTTATTTCTAACGTTTATGTTCAGTGCGTTAATACTTTTTACGCACCCTGTAGAAAGCGTATACCCTTTATCTTCTGCCTCGTAGAGAGGGTAAGTTTGGCTCTTTCGACTCCTCCGTTTGGAATATTCCATATCCTAGCTGAAACCAAATCATAAGACACCTCCACGTTGCCTCGAGCATGATAGTAAAGCACTTAAGCAATAAAAGGAGTGAGCCGAGACGCTAAAGATTTAGAGAAGAATCGATTTGAATACAGAATCTAAATCTGAATTGGACATTAAGAGACAGGACAAGACACCAGCTTACTGCAGGCGGGGTCTTCAGACATGGCTGTTCACATGTTTTGTCTTCTGTAAACCAGGTTTTGTCAAGAGAATCCCGTCATAGCACTGCTACGACTTCTGAAACGTGTTTGAGCGATGACTTCAGACGCAGCACTAAAGTGAAGTGTTGACGCGGCTATCACGATCGTGAGGAAATCATCGCATCTGAAGCATACTGTAAAACTCACTGTTAAACTAAAGGACGAGGTTGTTTGAAACGTACGGTTTCGTCAGCTTCATTTTTTGTCTGTTCGATTGATGTGATTATTCGAAGCTCGAAGTTGATGTTTATTGGTGACTACGTCTCGGGCATTAACCCTTCTTCAGGGCTGAATGCAATAGTGCTACATAGCACATATGAACATACTGTTCGTGCAATGTAGCATTACTGCTAAAAGGGAGATGGGGGGAGGACTGGAGAATTCTAATCCGTCATGGGGCGGAGGTCCGTATTTCTTGCCGTTTTACAATATGTACGTGCTATCTAGCATTATCGTATTTGACCTGAATAAGGGCTTATGCGAAGCATAGTCACCACTAAGCATCGACTTCGAAATCCGAACAATAGAGGCTGAAGCTGCTAAACTCCTTTGCATTATTCGCCACGTATTCCACTTCTCTGATATACGGTGGAGGGGATATGAGCGATATGGCACTTAGCACAAGGGCCTATGGTAGCGCAGTCAGTGAGGCGGCAGCTGTCGCGTATACGCGCTTCAAATTCCTTGCTTCGGATCTCGCCTAGGCTAAGTAAGCCTTTCGTGCCTTCATAGCCGGTGAAGTGGTACCAGATTTGTCTTGGGGCCGGATTCATCAACACTTACGTAACTTAGACAGAGAACTGTAAGTGAAAAGCACAGATAACGCGGCTTATCAGAGGATATGGTGGGCGATAAGGCGCGCTATCCGAGCTTTTCGCTTACAATTCTCTTTTAAAGTTACTTAAGTCGTTGATGAATCCGTTCCTTGGATAGACACACGCAGCCGTAACTGATTGTGTAGGCCAAGTACTCATTCGGGTCGCCTTCACGAAATCACGTAGAACTGCAATGTGCAGCGCATCTCACAAAGGGATTGAATAACGGAGTATTTTGTCTTTTGATCCTTTGTTTAACCAGTGCAGATGGTGGACCAGGTGAGAGAAAATTCAGTTTTGTCTTTTCAAGGAAAAGCATTGGACTAGTTCTCTGTCTTCAGAGGGAAGGAGGCTCGGTTGGCCTACGCGGGCTTCATGCCTCGAATCGCTTCGTGCTGAATATGATACAAGACATGAGCAAAGAAACTCGGGGCAGAAATTCAAGGATAACGGATCAGGCGTTGACCAATACTGTGTCGAACGCGCCGCACATTCCACTTCTACTGGATACTGGCTCGTGGAGCCGCTTTGAGTCGCACATACTAGGTCTGGCTGCAATGAATTGCGCCGACAACTGAATGGAAAAATCAGTGTTTTATGTCTTGTGAACAGCCTGGTCCAGATGCACTTATCCCGGTGGGAGGCAGACTTGGTTTGGACGGGCGAAACCCGAATCACGAGCATTTCCTACTGCGATGTTATCCATTGTTACGACAATAGTACAACAATAATAACATAATAAAGACGTACTGCACTGTTGAGTAGATTTCCTTCCATTACGGTTTTTATAGTTTTCTATTCTTATGGCTAGCAGTACGGTTGACCAAATATGCATTCAAGTATTGTCAGTTTTCACGCTGTGGGATGATTTTTGTCTGACTTCAAGCGCCGCTACTTCTGGAATGTTCTCTAGACTCTATGCTCGTAAAATGTCATTAAGGCCGGTTGTAATGTTGTTTCTGGAGCAGCGACTGTTGCAAAGATTTCGGAGAGCGATAGTGGCGTTGTGCATCCGCGATGACGCACGTCTAAAGAACAACTATTCAACGCCTATGAAGGGCGTTTAAAATGACGTCACTTCCGTCTCTGAGCTGGACGTCGACGTCCGAAGCTGATCCGTAGAGGCCTGACACCGTATGTCGTTTGACCATTTCATGAGGGCAGCTTATTTAATTTCTGAATATTTTTGCTCGTGCAGGTCACGAAACATTTAGCCATCTCAAGATTCGGAATTAACATATGATGCAGCCACCTAGTGAATCGTGAAGGACTGAAGGAACCGTGTAGCGTAATCACATAATCGCCTGTAGCGCCATTTCATATTAGGATTGGACCGAAAATTTTCGCGGCTTTGTCATTCCACTAGGAAGCTGATATTCCTAATTTTAACGTTAGCCCGTTATATGTCAACTGGAATTACTGACGATGTAAACACTCAAGACATCAAATCCAGATTTATTTTAGTTTCAAAAGCTTCACTAAGCATGATTTATTCCACTCTTCACTTCCTTTAGTTTACCGCGTTTTGGATTGTATTATTTCAAATGAAAGGTTGCCTTTTTCGAAGCAAAGGCAGTACGAGACCTAAAGGACTGAAGTTATTCTTCTCATAGATTGTTTATCCCCGTTGGGACACAGAGACGCGCACTCTAAATTCGAAAATGAATTCGGAAGTTCACCTTGTCATGATTTTCGAGACGCAGCTGTGGGTAACTCCGATCATTCGTGCGATGTGGCTTATCTTGTGGCCCTTCTCGTAGAGCTGCAGTATCCGCTCACGGTCAGACATGCTCAGCGGTCGACCTGGGTTGTAGGCACGTCCCTGCTTGTTCCGATCAGAATCTGAAAGCACAGCTTCGTGGATTGGAAATGTACTTTAAGCCTATACCGTATTCCTTCCGATCGCCTACATTCAAATGCACAAACAAGAAAACCGTTCTCCTACACGTAGCCGCCGAATAGTCTGCCGTGAACCGTTAATTCCTTTTTTACACCTATTGGTAGAGTATGGGCGCGTGTAGCGTAGTCGGAGGAGGCGCGACTGTCGCGTGCACCCGATACCAGGTTCCTCGTTCGGATTTCCCGCCCAGGCCAACCAAGCCTTCCATCCCTCCGGGGTCGGTGAATTGGTACCAGACGTGTCTGGGAAGGATAAAGCGCTGACTTGTTCATCGGCTGGCCACCGCAAGTTATTGTAGGGCCAAATACGCATTCATGTCGCCTCCACGACATCCCGTAGAAGTAGAATGCGCTGGCGCATCCCAGAAGGGGTTGAGTAACACCGTCCTTTATCCTTTATCCTTTTTTATTGGTAGAGTATAGGTCGGTTTTCACTCCGAAAATACCCAAATTTCTGCACAGATTTGCAGGATTAAATGCTAGATATTCGGAGTTACGCAATCCTTTTCTAGGATGCGCCATGTCCACTGCTTCTACTGAGTGACTTCGGAGGTACTCTAACCACGCGCATTGTGCATACACAACGATAGATGGATGGGCGACAGGCCAGTGCGTTGCCCTTCCGAGAGAAGTCCTCTGCTACTTCATAGGGACGGAGGGCTTACTTTTATTCGCCCAAGCGAAAAACTAATTGTTCATTCAAGCGAAAACGCGAATTTTGGCCTGTAAGCTAATACGTGATAAACGGATAGCCTCCACATGGCATGGTTGGATCTAGCTTTATCTTCATGATAAGCGGATAATCTCCTCATGGCATGAAGGTTGTGCTTTAGCTCTAGTATACTTTTGAAGTCATTTTGTTCAATTCTCGGAGGCAATATTAGTCTTCTTTCGCTTTTTTAAAATTAAATTCTTCAAAATCAGGTTTGCTATGGATTGAAGAAGTTTTGCCGCTTGCATAATAACAACCGCTCCTTTATCATGTGAAGACGACTCCGCTGTTTCGCCTCAAATCTCGGCTAGCAGCAACAGTGTTTTCTTTTCGGCTGTTTACGATGTAAACCAAAATACTTCTCTGCCTGCTGAATTAGTGCTTCGCTTCACAGGACTAACCACATGCGTACATTCGCGAGCAGACATTGAACAGTCACATGTTGCCCGATGAACAGTGAGTCATAATTTCTCTGCCAACCGTTTTTCCTGCTTTGCATTCCGTGAACACTTCCTTCATTATGATTCACTTTCTGCAGACGTCGACGGAATGCTTCGCTTTCGAAATGGCCTCCTAGGATAAATGTAAGGGATGCACCGAAAAAGCATAGAACCGATTTGGTTGACTAGCTAGCATCAGGAACTGCAACATCGGCGCGGAGTTAAAGCGACCAAAGGTCGGATTCATGAATGACTTTATCCAAACTATGGGTAAAGTCATTCATGAATCCGACCTTTGGTCGCTATGTGGGTAGAGGGTTTACGTTGAACAAATACCTGGAATTCACAGGAGTGTGGAGGTGGGTGAATAGTGGGGTAGAATTATATCATTCCCCGAATTATACCATATTATTAATACCAAGCTTGATCTCTGCCCACTACCCTCTGTTGGTAAACTTATCCATTACCATTGATCTTTTACCTTACCAACCATGAATCTGGACTCAGGTAGGATTTATGTACATAAATGTGGTCATACTTCTCGAAGGGTAGTGGACGACATTGGCAATATATTGCTCTTCTAGTGAAGGAAATTGACGATGACGGTCGAAGTCAATATTGCACATGCAATACATTGCGCTTTTAGTGACGGAAATTTAAACGAAGAGGATCGAAGTTTGAGGAAGTATCAATTTCTATTTACTCCAAAAGGAAACGATCTATACAACATGGTATGACCCTTTATACAGCGTTCATTACACAGAGTGTTTCAGAAATAAGGGCACCACTTGAAAGGCGATAGCGTTGCTGCCGGTAAGTTTTCTGGAGACTTCGGGACCCATTTGCTGGAGTTTGTAAAAAAGCTTTGAGATCCCAACTGGGATCTTCGAGCCGAAGAGCCAACATCGGTAACCACGCTTTATTCTGCTGTCGCTTCGGCGTAACCGCCATCTTCGGAGCCTGGAAAATACAAGTGAGGTCGTCAGCAGCCGAGTGAAGCGTGGTTACCAACCTAGGCTACACAGCCCAAAGACCCCACTTACCATCAATGAAATGGCAAAGCGTTCACAAAGCTCGATCATGGAAAAGATTCTAAATTGCTAGAAAATCTACGTGCCTGATTATGTTAAATGAATGATCGCACGAGACATATTCCTTCCCCTTCAGCATGACCTTTAAACGTTGCTAGTCTCGAATGCGTTCAGCAGGCGGAGGCGGTAACACGGCATACAATCACAAAGCACCAACTGCATGTGCCCCTCCCTATCAAGGTAGGTATTGACTACGATCTCGTACGCCCATTCGACGCGTACTGACTGGTATCTCGCATTACACCTCCCCATGCTGTAAACATAGACGACAAGCACCCAAAAATTGTACATACTAAAAAATAAGAAGTCGGTAGAATCATTTTAGAGATAACAGAAACTTACTGTCAGCTATAAAAAGCTGCGGCGATTGAAAACGGCTGATCGGCGGCGGCACCAATGGATACGACAGGAAGGATGGTGTTGTGAGATCAAGTGCCTGTAAAGTGAACGAAACGTTTCGTAATCTTTTTTTGGTTTGCTTAAAATATTTGGTTTAAGTCAAACATTTGGAGGACAGTAAAGTGTGCTACACATCATACATGTTGCTCCATATGAATGTTATAAATTTTCCACCAAAGACGTTAAAATTTAGCTCAAAATTGCATATAAAAGAGTGCAGTACAAAATAAGAAAAGGCACACAAATTTTGCTGAACTGATCCTGGTGTGTAAACACAACGAGAATTTCAATCGGTGATAGAGAGATTTCGTCAAGTGCTGTTTTTTGAGGGTCAATATCTGTGAAATTGGAACTGACTTCTACTTGCTACAGGTTAAACTTCTCCTAAATTGACGGGTAGACTCATCCCACACAAACTATGTATAGTTTTCACAAAGAAGAACTTTAATCAATAATTGGAGGGTGCGCCGTACACTCTACACCTGCACTGTTAAACGAAGCTACAGGAATACCCCGATTCTTGAAGCCTATTATGTCTCTTTCCAACTGCCCTTCTGTGGAGAATAGTTGAACAGCTGACTGCTCTGCAAAGCCCTCAAGGCTACCGAGACAGCCTATTCTCAAAACATCGCACTCTAAACCAGGCACGTGACCCGCTGCCGCAACTACGAGTTTCAGTACTCTTTTTTTAAAATCCGAAATCTGGAGAGAAAGATCAGGCAGGCACCAGAAATGCAGCACTGGAAATCAGCGATAAATATAATAGTAGGTTGTCCCATAAGTCCCCTCCGTTTTTTTCAACGATTCACTTCAGATTTCGCCGGCGGTCTCTTGCATAGCGCTGCATAGCTTTCGAAAGAGAATGATTTGCTCTATCGGAACGTGTATTGCATTTCTTTTTTCATCATGAATTTTGTCAATTTTTAGGTCGTTGAAGTGGAAAGTGAAAAGTGAAAAAGTAGCCATTTGCGCAGTCGCTTCTCTTCGCTTAGGCACTTTTTGCGCAGTTTTTCATAGCATTTGGAAGACAATGTTCTTTACTATAAGAATACCTGTTGGTCCTATTTGCTTATTTATCCTTTATTGATTTGTAGGTCATCAAATTGAGACGTCCGAAGGAGGATGGTTATTTTTGCCGACAGCTCCTGCTCGGTGGTTGGACTCTTATTTTGGTGTTATATGTCATCCGAAAGAGAATGTCTTGCTCTTTAAGAATATCTGTCGCGTCTATTGATTTCTGTTGAATGTCAACAAAATGCCAAAAAGAGCAAAATCGTCTTCACCAACAACTCCTTCTCCTTCTTCAGTTGTTGATGTTCGACAGAAATCAGCGTGAGCCAATAAACGCGACACAAATTCTTACTGAGCAAGACATCCTCTTCCGAACGACATATAACACCAGGCAAATAAGTCCAACCACAGAAGCGGAGTTTTGGTAAAAATTCGGACGGAAAAATCGGAATTCCCAATTTGATGGCCTAAAAATCAATGAAGGGCAAGTGAGAAAATAGGACCAACACATATTCTTGTAGTACAGAACATTGTCTTCCAAGTGCTGTAAAAAACTGCGCAAAAAATTACAAACCTAAGCGGAGAGAACAAGTGCGCAAATGGCTACTTTTTCACTTTTTCACTTTTCACTTCAACGACCTAAAAATCGACAAAATTCATGATGAAAAAAGAATGCAATACATGTTCTGATAGAGCAAGGCATTTTCTTTCGAAGGCTATGCAGCGCTATGCAAGAGACCGCCGGCGAAATCTGCAGTGAATCGTTGAAAAAAACGGAGGGGACTTATGGGACAACCTAATAGTAGGGAGGAAATGGAGCTTGTAGTGAGGCCGACTGCTCTATAAGGATACTTGGCGTGATCGGCTGACAATGATGGCGGCATTGGGATATGAGAGAGCGGTCACTTTCCGCTAAGATATAAGTAACTCCAAGGAGCCTCGCACTTCACTTAAGGCCAAACGCGTCGCTGAAATTTCCTGTCCTCCACCCGTACCCTGATTCCCAGGGATCTGCAAATTGTCAACTCTGTGTACTAGTTTTGTTATAAAGATTGGCAACACTGTGTTTTAAGCCTTAAGAAAGGCTTTAAGCCAAACGAAGTTTTGTCAGTAAGGGCTTGATCAGATTGGGGTTCATT
Source organism: Heligmosomoides polygyrus bakeri (assembly GCA_947359475.1). NCBI lineage: Eukaryota > Metazoa > Nematoda > Chromadorea > Rhabditida > Heligmosomidae > Heligmosomoides > Heligmosomoides polygyrus. Next base: position 25,932,381 of record OX375866.1, on the reverse strand, counting down.
GTTCCAAAATCGAAATCTGAATTCTCGAAGTTATCTAAAAACACAACATACAAACCTTAAGCCAGTATAAAAATCTACTTGACCGAGACCTTTGGAAAACAGCTCAGTAGTTTCCATCATTACTAGATTGATTTTTGTTGCTTGTTTTGTTTTTTCTATTTATAATGATTTTAGCTTATGTTTTGAAAAACTATGCAAAAATTATTTTTTGCATAGTCTTTTTTATTTATTCCCTACATATAAGTATGCAAAAAATAATTTTTGCATGGTTATATGTAGGGAATAAATAAATAAATAAATAAATAAATAAATAAATAAATAAATATTCATCAAACTCAGGGAACCAACGAAATTACGGAATCAATCATATTAGGATTTTCAATATCTCGTTAATCATTGGCCTTCATAATTTTATAATCTATGGAAGTTGACTTGGATAGATTTTGCTAAACCTCGAAGAGCTGAATTTGGGCATAAATAACGAAATTTTAATTGCCTAAGTCTTTGTACTGCCTTTGTTAAGCCTGTTATTGTGTCACTATCGTTTTTCAGAGCTTTTTCTCATTATTCATGTTTGTCAGAGGAGAGTCTAAGAAGAGAAAGAATAGAACAAGGAACAAAAACAGGGATAACTTCTCCTGGTGCTAAAACTTTGATCACAACGAAAGCCAAGTTAGAAGATTGTATCAGATTCAATAAAGAATTCAAGTCACTAAGGATTTTTCAGGAAAGTTAAATTCTTCATTTTTTGTTATCCTGTGCAGGAGAGTATGCAGTGCATCATCCAACATCCAACGAAAACGGCCAAACACTTCTCATTCACCATTTTATATTTTTTTCACCACAGCATCTGGAATGAGTCTATCCGTCAATATGGACGAAAGAAACTCTTCTCTTCGTAATCAGCGGGCTGTTCCTGAACCCTTCACCTAGAGACGTGCTTCAATGACTCATGTCAAATTTCTCGTCTAATGGTAAGTTGCCAGATAACACAGTTGGCCATCTCGATTACGTTAAAAGAACATCTTAGTCAAAAACTCACGTTATAAAACAGAAACTGCGGATAGGTGAGCGCATCCAGAGGTGTCATCCGGGTCTACAGCCTGTAAAACAGAGATGTGCGGATTTTTTTCGGGGAAAGCGGAACGCGGAATTCGAAACACGGAAAGGGAAATAACTCAAAACTCTTTGCTTCCTTTAGTTTCTCATAAATATAGAACCATAATGGTATTAATAATTATGTTAACGTTACCGAATTTAGGAAGCGGACAAGCCAGCATGCGACTCTTCCTCATCATTCATGTCATTACTAGGATGGCTTTTCAAACATTTCTAGTGTAAGAAGTAGAAGTCTATGCAAAACTGCAAATAGGGAGAAAGTATTTTAAATGTAATTAATTCAGCTGACGAGTAAGACGCCAGAAATGTCGCCAGTCATAATGCGTAATCGGTCCTATTGAATGTCCTGGATCTATCCTAATTGGGAGTGGACAGCGCTAAGGTTACAGTTGCGTTCAACAATCCACGACGCGACACCCACTCCTAGAGTTTTCTTGGGTACCATTGTATCATTTGCCAGTAGCTGAAGCTCTAAAACAAACTCAGAGGAGGGTGGAGAGGAATTCCACCGCATGCCTCCTCCAACTAGGATAGATCCAATATCCCCTGTGGAGTGCATTGCTAGCAACCTAAGAGTACTTATAGAACTCTGGCCTAGATTTAGTGTTTCAAGGCAGAACTAAGATTACTAGGGTAAAAAGATAAGCACGCTCCGGATAAGCTATTTGATTCTTGATTTAAACACTCATTAAACCTGTGGCGTCATAATATTCGAAAGTACATAGCTTCAAAAAATAAAAAAGAATCCAATTTGATTATCACACTGCTTCGACATCAGGATTCACCACCGGTTGGTAAGTAACAAAATCATAGCAAGGTGACGTATAGTTGATCTCTTTCTTTAGCCTTTAGTTGAAGTTAGGGAGGTGAATAGTCAGTGCAAAACGGTCAGGAGTGACGCGTCACCATTTTTGTACTGGCATTCTAGCCCAAAAAAACGGAACACGGAATGGAACGGAAAGACCAAGGAACGGAGCGGAATTCGAAACACATAGACGGAAATTCCGCACATCCCTGAAGGAAAGGTAACTTCTTAGTGAATTGTCCCCATTGTTCGTCTGTCCCAACTCGTAAAGGTATTTCTGTTTCAGTCACGATATATCAGGCGAAGCAAGGCTCATCTTTGGTTGATGCTGTGAAGCTGTCTCTCTTTCAGCCGCTTTTATATCATGAGTGCACGAAAACCGGCCGTGCGGCAGTACATTCGGATGAAGTAGTAATCGAAAAATGTGAGGAAAACACACAAAATTAGAAAGTGCAGGCCTTCTATTTGCCAAGTACCACAAAATCTGTTGCGATTGATTAGGGATTCAAATTTCGGTAGCTTTAATATAATGAGCGCGTGTAAACTGGCAGAACTTTGCTTCCAACCTTACGTAACAGGTAACCGATAAGGGTTTGCAGAAGGCAATCTTTCAGACATGCATTGTGCAATCCACTTCTACGGGACGTCGTCGAGACAAAGTGGTTGCGTGTCCGATCTAAACATAATGACCAACGGTGGCCGGCCGACATGCAGGCGCACTAAGCCTTGAATTCCTCCGGAGTTGGTGATCTTGTGCCAGGCTTGTCTGGAAAGAATGAAACACTGATTTATACATCGGGCCTTAAGTCAGTGTTTCATTCTTTCCAGACAAGCCTGGCACAAGATCACCAACTCCGGAGGAATTCAAGGCTTAGTGCGCCTTGACGCGAAACCCGAATCATGACTGTTGACACCAGGTGCCCCTGACAGCTAGCGCCCATTTTGCGCTAGCTCGTGAATGTCGCTCCTGTTGAACTACAGTATCAGAATAACATCGATTTACAAAGATTAGGAGGCTATTCATTCCATCAAGAGCGTAGCAAGATTTGTGCTATGTCACGTTTCAACAACATTTTAATAGCAATTACAATTTCCAGAGCAATTACAATTTTTAATAGCAATTACAATTTACTGTGCTCTGTAAGCGAGCGGTTGGTGCAATTGCAGAAAAAACTCCGTGAGCGTAATTTAATATAAAGTAAGTAAAAGGGAAAAACGAACTTTTAAAATTTTCAAAACTGTCCTAGTCCTTTGTTTTATTTTGAATATTGGTGACATTATGGGAATTCGAACACTTACGGAAGTCGTTGTGTGCAATCGCACAAAAACTATTTCCTCCTTGCATTTAATTACATTGTTAAGCCAAACTTTCTCCCCCACTTTCCGCACTCTGTCAGCCGCGTTCCACTTGTTAGTCCACTGACCAGTCTAGCAGGGGCTTACAATTCTGTCAGATGCGGAACTGCGAAAGGTGGGCACATGGAGAGGGTGAAGGAACTGCGATAGATGACCTAGCACTTTAGGTTCTGCTTCACAGCCAACATCAACTGAATGCATCTGAGCAGCAACTGAAGAACGATGCTAGTTTGCTGATCATGAACAATGCAGCAGAGAGTTGGAACAAATGCAACATTCAGCCGCGCGCATAACCTATAATTATGCAGCGTCGATTTTTCTAAAAACACAAAGGAGACTCTACATGATGTCGAGCGAGGCAATGGCTCAGTTAAGAGGAGAAGAGATTAGAAAGGAAAACATGTTAGCGCTGCTAGACAGAGGCGGGTAAGCTGGGTACTCAGTCAAGCGCTTCATTTGATGAAAGATTTCACAAAGCTGATGCATTCTAGAGAGGTGAGAATATTAGGATACTTAATACTGCCTCTTAGAAACATAGAGACATGCAAATAATGGTTGCGCATTGCACTTATTCGTCTTCCACAATTCCGCCTTCCAGGTCAGTAAGACCCGGCTCGATAGGTAAAGAAATATAGCACCGTATTTTCTTGATGCAACCGCGCTATTTAAATGGAAGGTGCACATTCCGGTAAAGCGACGATTCTAACAACAAAAAGAAAAGGAAGTGGTAGCGGGCTACAGCCTAACTGCAAAACTTTGTAACCTCAAATGTTGGCTTGTAAAGTTCCTCAGTCTTCAGTTCTTTGATCCTTTTTTATGTTCTTTTTTAGAGAGTAAATCCTGCTCTACAAGTCTAAAAAAGAAGAAAGAAACAACCATCTAAAGAAAAAACAACATCTAAACATCTAAAGAAACAACTTCTTTGCACCAAATGAGGAATAAAATTCCGTGTGGGGTGCTGCGACACGGCCTGCAAAGCTAGCCACTCGGTCTGAAAGCTGTCATCACGCTAGGAGTGCCCACTTATGAATAAATCTGCTGGACGATAACATGTAGTACAAGTGAAAATGGTTTTTTAAAATTATATCAAATTAGTTCCATTCTTACCGTTTTTATGCGACTAAATTTTCGATGCATTATTTGTAGGTCACTTATGGGTTTCATTCGGAAAACAATGCTTATGAGGTTGAATTTGCATGTAGTGACTTCAAACGCCACAATTCATCGGATTTTTAAGAAAGTGTGTTTTCCTAACACCTGGCAGAGGCAGACGAGTGGCGCCTAGGTCAGTTTTTCGTTTTAGTGATGAAGGTACTCTATGAGTTATGGGGTTTCAGTATAAGCCATGAAAACTGTCAAAAACTTCCAGACAACCAGAAATATGCATAAGGCATGTCAATTAACTGCACTGCAAGTCTGTAAAGGGGGGGTACGTTGGGGCCAAAACAGTGTCGTATATTAGAGACACTACTAATCTACGCTTATTCGTCCTATGCAACGACAGAAGCAGTCGTTTGAATATTTTTCAATGAGGGGAGAACATAGAGACTTAGAACAGGCAAACAATGGAGCGGTTATTAGAACAATTGTAAAGTTGAACCTTTTAACGAATAAGGCTTCGACAAAGTTTCTGAGTTGTCCCCGTCAAGAGAGACTGAAGGTATTAGGTTGTCCCATAAGTCCTTGCAGTTTTTTTTTTCAACGATTCACTGCAGATTTCGCCGGAGGTCTCTTGCATAGCTCTGCATAGCTTTCGAAAGAGAATGATTTGCTCTATCAGAGCATATATTGCATTTCTTTTTTCATCATGAATTTTGCCAATTTTTAGGTCGTTGAAGTGATAAGTGAAAAAATGAAAAAGTAGCCATTTCCGCACTTGTTCTCTCCGCTTAGGTTTGTAATTTTTTGCGCAGTTTTTTAGCACTTGGAAGGCAATGTTCTGTACCACAAGAATATGTGTTGGTCCTATTTTCTCACTTGTCCTTTATTGATTTTTAGGCCATCAAATTGGGAATTCCGACTTTTCCGTCCGAATTTTTACCAAAACTCCGGTTCTGTGGTTGGACATTTTTGTTTGGTGTTATGTGTCGTTTGGAAGAGCATGCCTTGCTCAGTAAGAATTTGTGTCGTGTTTATTGGCTCACGCTGATTTCTGTCGAACATCAACACTGAAGAAGGAGAAGGAGTTGTTGGTGAAGACGATTCCTCTCTTTTTAGCATTTGTTGATATTCAGTAGAAATCAGCAAACGCGACAGATATTCTTAAAGAGCAAGACATTCTCTTTCGGATGACATATAACACCAAACTAAGAGTCCAACCACCGAGCAGGAGCTGTCGGCAAAAATAACCATCCTCCTTCGGACGTCTCAATTTGATGACCTACAAATCAATAAAGGATAAATAAGCAAATAGGACCAACAGGTATTCTTATAGTAAAGAACATTGTCTTCCAAATGCTATGAAAAACTGCGCAAAAAGTGCCTAAGCGAAGAGAAGCGACTGCGCAAATGGCTCCTTTTTCACTTTTTCACTTTTCACTTCAACAACCTAACAATTGACAAAATTCAGGATGAGAAAAAAAGATATTCTGATAGAGCAAATCATTCTCTTAGAGTGCTTATAGCTCTTTGGAAGAGACCGCTGGCGAAATCTGCAGTGAATCGTTGAAAAAAACGGCGGGGACTTATGGAGCAACCTAATACTTGGAAACCTTGAATGTAAATTTTTTGTTTCTTGATTTTTAAATCCGGCTTCACACAGTCCACACAGTAATCACTCGACACATTCTCTGTGAAACTATAAATGTGTTTGCTGGAGCACCACTAGTCCTTAATTTCATTTAGCCGCTCTCTTGAGTCTTAACAAAATGTCCCCAGTATCCAATTCCAACGACAGAGTATAGAGAATCAAAAGACGTTAATGCCACGAATATTACAAACCGAAATTCAACGACATAGCAGCATCAAAACTGCAAACGAACAACCGAAAAGGTAGCAGAATAGAACTGCTGGTGGAGATCAGAAGCGCTGAGAGATTTCGACTGCATGCGACTAGAACGTCGAAGAGTTGGTCGATGATTTTAAGCTTTCATTAGGGTCATTCAGGTCATTACTTTATCTTGTCTTACCTAAATCTTCTAGCTTTTGTTTAGACAAACGTTTCGACCTTTAAAAGTCTTCTGCTAATCTTCTAAAAAGGGCTTCTATCACTGATCTTGATCCAGTCGTTAAGCGACGAGCCTACGGACGTTTTCTGGACAGATCTTGGGACGTCACAGCGGTCTTCTTCTCCAAATCAAAAATTGGTTTTGTTCTAAATTTTGTCCAGGGATATACTTCCATTTAAATTTTTATCTCGCAGGGGTGAGTCATGGTCGAAAGTTCGGTCCTAGATCGGGACTGTACCATGCCCCGGCACATCCCTCAAGCTTCTGTGCATATTATAGCACATCCTTTTTCACCCACTCCACCCAGGAAATAGCGTACCGCTTTTACAAGAAGTGGATTGAGCACAGAGAAGACTACGTGATGACGATGGTCACCCCCAATGGCACCACGGTGAAGCAGATCAGGTGGAAATGGTAGCAGCGACTGTGGCGCGGCTCGGCGTTCAAACGTCCGCCCCGGTTTTCGACTGCGACGGCTTGATTATGCTAACGAACAAACCAACACACACTTACTACGTGACGGCGACTCGTTCTAGGCTTATTCCGCCCGCGAAGGAACACGCTCAGAACTGGTAGATATCTGCGATCACTCGCATCCAAACACACACCGCGTAGGCACACACAGACAGACAGATCTCCTCCACTCAGCGGCACGCTTCCAGACACATCCACAAAACAATAAGAAGCTATTAGAGCGCCACGGTCTGTATGCGAGACGACTGCGCTGGACGCGCTTCTGCGGTTTCGGACATGAGGAGAAGCTGGATGCAGCATCGCCCTCATATACAACTGCGAACACTTGCAGGACCTATTCTAGTGGGGAGGGGTACGACACACCAAAAGGAGGTGAGTCAGTCAAACCTTCCTTATAATTTTCTTGTAGGGAGAAAACGGTGTGGTTGAGGCTGTCTAGTAAAGCTCCTCCTCCGAGAGTTCTAGTGGAGCTCCCCTTCCGATATGGAATAGATCCCACTTGTTTTTTATTGTAACTCGAGATAAATTTCACGAAGTCGCACCCAGTCTGCAAAATGGAATGGTTCACGATTAATTTTACGTAGTAGATGAACAATCGCCTCCACGACGTAGGGCGCGTGGAGCGTCATCGCTACTTTCTGGCGGTCCATGGTTCGTATTTTCTGCCAGGCCAACCAAGCCTACGATCCTTTTGGGGTCGGCGAATTGGTACCACACTTGTACAGAATGCTTTCAAAGGTCTATGCTTTATCCATCGAACAGTAAGTAGCATCTGTATGTTATTGATTTTTGGTTATTTCACTCCAGAACTATGCTGATTTTCGTGTACATGCGCTGAAGCGGGTTGCACATTGTCGAATAATGAAAGATTTCTCTTGCTATGCGAGCGGCTTCCTGAAAAGTTGGAGATATTGCATAATCAATATGCTCTATATGTACCAAATTAGTAAACCGAAGTATTTCTTCTGCTCTATCGAGTTAAAATTTCGCCCATGTCAAATTTTTGTCTGGGAGTAAAAAGCAGGAAGTCACGTTTATATCGGAGGTGCAGAGCTGTTTCTTCAGCTTTCGTTTTGAAGTGGGCCAAGCGACTTTAATCACAACACTTTTTCCTTATAGAAAAGAAATATAGCGAATGCAGTGGATGCAGGAAAATTAATGGGTGGAGAAGTATTGAAAAAGGTGGCAAAAGGAGACTATGCTAATAAGGGTGAGGATGAAGACAGATGATGGATTTGCTGAAGAGCAAACGTTGGGGAGGAAATGGAAAAGGAAGTGGAAGAAGGAGGAGAAGAATGCGTGAAGCAAGCAACAGGGAGGAGAGAAGAAGAATATACGAAGAAGACGACTAAGTGTTAGGTGCATATTAATAAACAGTCGGAAGAGGGAATAAAGTGTCGATGAATGGGGCGAAAATGGTGAAGCGGAGCAGAGCGGAGTGGGTGAGAAGTAGTAGGTGGGTGCTGCGGTGACCGGTAGGGAAAGGACAGTATGTCTTCAACTGGTTTCTCGGGCCTCTGAATACGCAGAGATTTTGGTTTTTACTTAACTGCTCTATTTTTTCAATTATCTCTCAACTCTGTTTTCAAAATCTAGGCTGTAGAAATAATTAGAAGTACTTACGACACTATTTTTGGGACGAATGTAACCCGGGATTTTCAAGCATTCGCAGACGATTTTATGCTGCTTCCACGTGTACTCGATTACATCGCGAGGCCAGTCGTCTGACGAGATCAGATACAGCTGAAAATGATTCCCTCTTCTGCCGGAAAGTGACGTGCCGCGGTATAACACGAACCGTGATGTCGGCGTGCTCTCCTGGATACAGGACTCCATGAGACTGTGAGGCGCGCATCATGTTTTCCTGGAAGCAATAGTTGTAGGATTGTGAGTATGGGCCGAGATCTAGACCTCCAAGGCCCTCCATCCATCGTGAGTCAGCGATTTAGAGCTATGCTTACTACAAGAGACCCTCTATACGCTTTTAGTTCCTATTCGAGGTCCTCAGTGGCCTTAAATTTCAGATGAGAAACACTCCTCAAAAGAGGAGCTATCTTTTATTCCACTGAGCCAATTCGAACACCATTACGGGCGCTGTGGCGGTGTGACAACGTCACAGTCGCGTCATCGCATCCGCTGGTGCCGGAAGGCGAGCTAACTACCGCGACGGACGGTCGTAGGAGAAGATCTTGTCTAACACGTTCTGAATCAGCTTTTAGTTCCTCAATAGTTTAATGCCCCACGTCGTAGAAATTCAGCGATCAGGGAGAGTGCCACAACTGACACAAGAATGCCGTTATGAGAGGTGATTTTCATTCATGACTACAGGTGAATTTAAGAGTCCTTTGCCTTAATCATCAGCACCCTTTTCGCGTATATTTTGTGCGAGGCCTACACGGCCTTAGGCAAACCCAAGGGTGCCAAAAATTAGTCCGAAGACGACCAAGGCGTTCATATGCGCCACGCCTTAAACTCCGTCTCGATGTTGTCCGTGCTTATTTTTGTGAGCATGTATTTGTATTTTCCTATGTATTTTTTATTATGTTGTCCGGAAATAAATGAGTGCTTTTAACTAGAATATTCAAATTATCATAACTCAGCTCACAAAAAACTTTATCAATCAAATTAAATAGAGCACAAATTCGGCTTTCCAAAGGTATACAACTCTGCACGGCATAAAACATACTTTGTTGAAAAAATGTGCTCCAATAATAACAATTGCAAAACGATCATTTCTGGACAACCTAACAATTTGCTTTTTATTTTTATTTTATTTTTACAAGAAGGGCATGATGTTACAATACATAATGGTGGAGTCAGATTAATCCTTTTCGGAAGGAGGTTGTGTTGACTGGAGCATTACTCCAATGCCGCAGAGATCACATGTCTTGTCCACAATATTTCTCGAGACCAGGACATGTTGAGAACTTTATTGGACACCATTCCTCCCATCTGCCTCTTCACAAAAAAGTTGACTCACAGCCCAATGATCAGAAGTGACTTATGGTTATTGGAGCCCCTATTAATATTGCAGGGGAGAGAACAGCTCAAGTTTATTTTCATATTTTGTTAATTTCCTCATACCTCTCTGTATCGTCCTGCTTTTTTCTCAAAATTATCTCTTGTTCGTTGCCATTTTTTAAAGTTCATTCGCTTGTCCACATTCTCATAGATATTTTTGAATTCGTGAGGCAATTGTTGTGCTGTTTTTGGACGACGTCACGCTAGTTAACGAATATGGAAGCTGTGGCGCGGTCACAAACTCGTCTAGTGGGGCGGCGCAAGCAGGGCGAGGGGTGGGCGGTGGGTGGGATATATATATATATATATATATATATATATATTATTACATGAGAACTCATGTAACAACAACACAACCTTGGAAAGGAAATTTTGGAGTCCAATAAAGAGAGTGGAACTTATTAAAAGAACGAACAGTGAACAACATAAAAGAAGAACTGGGTAAAAGGCTCAGACAGAGCAAAAGAATAACAATCTAACAAAATGGATCCAGGTACTTGTTGACCATGTTTTTAAACGAAAGCACTGAGCATGGAGGAGTGCGATTTTTAATAAATTTCATATAGCTGGAAGTAGCCCTGTTGATGAAAAAATTTGATCTAAGCTTCAACCTAGCCTTAGGGGCAATTGGTTTCAGCCGACCACCCCTTGTGATGGACGGTCTTGCAGTGAGAAACCTATCCGCCGCAATCACGCAGGAACCGGAGAGGATCTTGAACATCAATATAAGGTCAAATTTCTTCCGTCAGTCGGAAAGGGTAGCCAGGTTAAGGTTGGCATTTCTCACTGTAGAAGAAGGAATACCGTCATAAATGAAGCCGAATCGCCTCAAAAACAACTTTTTTGTGAACCCGTTCTGAACACTTTCCAGTAATTTAATTGTTTTACTTTTATAGGGGTTAAAGACAACAGTTCCGTATTCCAACAAAGGCCGAATGTAGGTCTTATAAGCTCGAAGCAGGATTTTAGGCTCATCAGTGGTCAAGCATCGAAAAAGCTGATGAACTAGAGCAGTGGCTTTGCTAGAAATCTGTTTACAATGAGCGTTGAAATCAAGATCACGGGTTATAAGAAAATCTAAGTCCCTAATTGCATCAACCTTCTCAATGGGGTAATTACCAATATAGTAATTGCGCTGAGTGTTTCCCAACCCAATGTGCAACAGCTTAGTTTTGTCGTTGGATAGGGGAAGACCACTATCGCTAGCATACTGAGAAACAAGATGAATAGCATTCTGTAATAAATCGTGATCCTCCGAGGATTACAGACTTTGGTAAAGCTTAATGTCATCCGCAAAGGCACAACACTTGACTCCCGCTGAAAGAACGAGTGGAGGAAGATCATAAGTGTAGATATTGAAGAGCACTGGGGATAGGACACCTCCCTGAGGTACACCACTTGTCACGGCTCTTGAATTAGAGAAATGGTTGTTTACCTTAACCACCATTGACCTATTAGTTAAAAAGGACTTGATCCAGGCAACAATGCGAGGGTGAATGCCAACCTTGAGAAGTTTAGAGATTAGCATATTATGTGGAACCCGATCAAAAGCTCTGGAAAAGTCTAGGTAAACAACATCGGTACATAAGCCCTGGTCCAGGGACAAGGTCCAATCATTGAGGGTCTGCAACATTGCAGTAACAGTGGATTTACCAGATTGGAAACCATGCTGGCACTCGGAGATGACTGAGTGATGATTCAAGTGATCTACAATTTTCTTCTTAAGTACCTTCTCAAACACTCTGGCAAAGATCGATGTGATGCTAATGGGCCGGTAATTCGACGGGGATGAGTGCGGAGGCTTTTTGGGAAGGGGGTAACAAAGGAGAGCCTCCACCTGTCAGGAACTTCAGCTAGCATGAAACTAAGATTACAAATATATTCCAGAGGACCGTGTGTGGGCAATTTCCTTAATCATTACAAGTGGAATTTGGTCAGGGGTAACTGAAAAAGACGAGGGCCACCTAGAAAGCATGTTGAAAATTTCATCGGCATGAAACCATGCAGAGTCGTCCATGGTGGGAAAACAAGGGGTAACTTGCTCACATGCGAGGGAATCTGAACTGGAAGAATAAACGGCAGTGAACGTATCAGCTAACAGTTCAGCTTTAGCAGCATCGGTTCGAGCAAAGGAACCATCATTGCCAACAAGGGCAGTGACAGCCGCCTTGGGACGCAACCTAGCATTTAATAACTTATAAAACGCTGACTTGGCTTTAGATACAATGACATTCTTCTCAACGGACTGATTAAACTTCCACGTTTGGCGTTCAAACTTCTTATTAAGGGATTTGAAACGAGACCACGCACAAACCACAGTTTTCTCGGAGACGGCATCCCGCCATGCCCTGAATCTTTTACTGGACAAAGAAACAAGGTGTGGCGGAAGGTGAGCACGATTAGGGAAGACCTTAGTGAGTGGTGCAAATAAATCAATACAGTGATGGAGAATAGCTAAGAACATCTCATACTTCTCATTCACTGTAGCCACAGAATTCAAGGAATTGTACCAGTCAACGCTACTCAAATATACTCGCATTGCCGCATAATTACCCCTCTTGAAATCCCTCCGAAGACTAGGAGTAGATCGATCATTAGCAATATTAAGAAGAAATTTGACACTAGAATGATCACTAGTACCGATAGGGGGTTCCACAGACACTGAAGAAATAAGGCCAGGAAGATTGCTGAGAACAATATCTAGAACATTGGTTCCCAAGGTGGGATTACGCACATACTGGGACAAGGAATGAGTTTTGCATAACTCCAAAAAGGAATTGGAAATAGAAGATTTTGGAATACCAACGATTGTTTCTGACCATTTAATGTCGGAGAGGTTGAAGTCACCCACAACAACTGAGGAATGATCACAGGAAATGAGGTCACTAAGAGCCTTAAATAGTTGTAAGCAAAGCGACCCAGAACAGGAAGGCGTCCTATAAACTAACACAACACGAAAGACAGACAAGGCAGCAGTAACATCACAACATAAAATTTCATATCCATTAAGGACCGATTCCCGAAAGACCATAATGGGAGATAGTAGTTTGTTGTTAAGCAAGGCAACTCCTCCCCCTTTCTTTCCTCTGCGATCACAGCGGAAGATCTCAAACTGCACAGACAATCCCTCCGAGAAAGCGTTGGGCTCAAAACCAGACCCCCCAGGTTTCACACAAGGCAACTATATCAAAGGTCTGGCTATCAAGGAGAAACTTGAGTGCACTCCCATTCTTACAGAACGAGCGAATATTGGTTAAAAAACATGACAAACTACTACCTGTAATCCGAGGAGGCACTATACGTTTAATGGCATAGCAATAGTGGTAGAAGGACAGTCTACATGATTGGCAGACGTAGGAGCAGCATTAACGGAGGCAGCATTGGCGTGAAAGGCAGGAGATACAGACATAGGTTGAGAGCGAAATTGACTTGATGCGGAAGAATTCTGAGGCTTCTTACGTGCAAGCCTTTCATTCCTCCGACGGTCCCTCTCCTGCTTAGGGAGAGACGGTCTGAGGAAAAGGCCGGAAACTCTAAAGTTCCGTAGCCAGCTAGCACGGTGCAACATTGTCCTAGCAAAATAAGAGGCAGGAAGTGCGAGTTTAATTAAACGATTACGACCATTTTGAGGAACTCCTAAACGGTAGATTGCAACAGGATTAGCATCAATGTACAAATGATCCATCAATTCACGAACAATAGAGAAATCATGAAGGGCACGTTGCGAGGAAATGGCAGATTGACTTTCAAGCACACCAGAAATGATAACAGACCGCGAACGCTCCACCTCCTCATAAGGTGCAGAGGTGGCAGGAGGAACATGTGATGGTGACTCTTGATGATCAATCACTAAGGATGAAGAATTGGAGTGCTGGGAATTTTGAGCGATGACATTCTTAAGACTATTGATCTCAGCTTGCAGGGTCGGAATGGTTTCGCAAACACCTTTAAGAAAGTTGACCATGCCTTGGAGTTGTTTCCTGTCTTCAATTAGAAAAAGAAGAAACGTTCTGAGGTAGGTCGGCACGGAATCATCACGAAGTATTGACTCGGCAGCAGCCTCGAAGTCAGTCGGCGTGGTAGGCGACTGTAGATCGGCATGCGGACGCTTAGTCGGCGGCAGACGCCCCTGAATCGGAAGAGACGAGAGGGGAGTGTTCATTGATGCACTGCGCCGAAAGAGTTGAAGAAAGCACCCGATAAGGTGGCTGAATGTAGAAAAGGAAACGATGAATTTAGCACCCCAGCCACCGGGAGCTCAACGAGACCAGTCGATAACCAATAACGGCCTACACGGAGATGGCCAACGAACTTGAAGACTTCACCTGTCCTGGTGGCGCAAAAGTTCTTCGAGACGTTCACACCGCGCCACAGCAGTGCTCGCACGAGGGTCACCAAGCAGCTCAGGATAGCAATAATAATAGCCGGAGGCAGGTAGTACAATAAGACGAACCGGCAAGACAGGTCGGTGGGGGATGGTCGAGATCGATGGCAACACCGACCGCTCACGGCCAGTGCACTGAGCAGATCGTGTAGGGAACGCACATCCCCACCCACCCCACATGTTCCACACCGCCTCGTTTGGGTTTTCTCTGGCAGTGATCACATCATGCCTCTAACTGTAGCCCTCTACCGAATTCAGAGGAGGGGATAGTGAGAAGAAACATCCCCCTCCTAACTTGAGTTGGTCCGCGGAGTCAAACAAGTTCTTTCGGATGCGTCATTAATGCGCATTTTGAATGTGTGTACAGAGCTAAAGTCACGAACGCTGCAGTCGTTCTTCGCTACAAAAATTGTATTGCTTGTTGGACGATTTTCTATGCTGTGGAAGAAATGATGGTGTTAGGGAAACAGCGTGGTCTAACGCATAATTTATGTAGTTAGGAAATATCATAGCGCAATGCGTTCACTGCGAATATTTGAACAAGGACTGCCTTATCTACAATCCTCATCGTTAGTTACCATTACTCTTACAACTAAATTAACATTTCAGTGCAGTTTTGTCGCTTATAGTGTTTTTTAGTTTCTTAGGCTTAGGCTTAGTTTGCTGCCTCACACCGTCTCTGTTATTGTACAGGGCGTACAGTCCCAAGCATACGTACTTTTCACATTTGTTAAGCAGTAATTGTTCAATTTGGCTGAGTCTGCTAAGTGCTCACAGTGTGAATCTGCAATCACGGTGTCCATGTGTTCAATATTAGCATTCTGTTGTGCTAAAGTTTCTTTCTGCTTATATGGACTGCCGTAGTGAAGTCCTGTTTTGACAGAATGCATAAATATTCTCTGTTGTGTAGTAGTATGTAGTCTCCAGCCGACCCCGCCGGTCGACCAATGGTCAGGCATGGCCACTGCTCTTTTCTTCCTACCTGGGTTTGTGAAAGGAGAGTACATGTTAAAGTTGACATCTTGAATCTGGTGCCCGGTACAGAGCTCCTGCCCTGACCGTTTTTCTCACAAAAGGGTGAGAGTAGTTGCACGAGCACAACCCTTCGCTCTTCCCAAAATGAATTACAATACTCGGATCTACCATAATCGGAGGGGGCCCATGGCGCCTTGCGTGTCGATTCGCTCCCTTGATTTTTTACGAGAGCTTAAAGTGGTATTCCGTGATTCTAGAGCCTTTATTTAAATTCCGGGAATGTGCGGCATGGGATAACGCACGCAATTGGCACTTTTATGATTGCCCACGTCGAACTGGGATAGATTCCAACATTTTGTACTTAAGGGCGTGCGATTTCATTGAACTGCTATAGCCTTCTGAAGTGAATAGATAAGCCCCACTATTGGCGTTTCTGCTCTTAGTATGCCATAAAAACGTTCCGATTGTTTAAGGGAGAAGATGTTCCACTGATATTAGAAGCCAACGCCGTTGTCTGGTAGCATTTCCTGAGAAAATTAGCTTTATGTCGCTGCAATGCTCTTGCTCCAGTCATGAGGCCGCGGACTCTTATGACGTCTGAAGTGCCTAGCCGGGTACTATTTAGAGGACAGAATCAATTTGATTGTAGATGAACATCGCTCTTGGCAAGGCACCATATCTGGTTGTGGTTAAACGCTCGTTAACGGAAGACAGTTGAAATCGAATGTCTCTCTGTGATATTTGTAGAGTTCAATAAAATGACGTACCTTAGATTTAATGCAGAAGACTACAGAATGCGGATTTCTGTTGGTGATGGTGAAATCGCCATAGCATGGCTTTTTGTAGGAGTTTGGCGAGGAGAAAATCAGCCACCTATAGTATAACAATATCAGTTGGTTCAGTAGCTAAATGATTTTTGTGTTTTCTGGGTTTCGTGTAGATAAGTTAGTGTCGGATGAAAAAAATTCCAAATCTCCTTTAAAGACCATCATATTGATCGTGGCAACCTTTGCAATATCTTACCTTGGACTGCAGAAAAGGTCTTCGTCAGGCATGTCACCTGTAATACGATTCTTCATCAAATCTTCGAAGGTTTCGATAGGTGCTGGCAGCTCTGCAGTTTTAACGGAAGCCGTCATCTCATCGGACGGCACTCCATCTGCCGGTTTCGATTGCATCTGAACATAAAGAGGGGTTTCGCATAAATGCCAAGGGTGTTGGATCAAGGCGCAATTCGGGTTGGGGGGTGCACTCTCATGATGGTGAATTTCTCATGCCTTCCTTACATACTAGAGTTCACTATTCTAGCAAAATCCTAGTGCGAGGCCTGCCTCCGTTAGGATATCAAAATACATTGTAAAATATATACAGTGTGTTCTTTTCTACCGCAGGCTGTACATCGAAGGTGTAAAAACCTACCAGAGACTGCACCCCCCCCCCCCTCCCCCTCCCAACCCGTATTACGCATGCATCTATTCTTTTAATCAATCAAAGAATTTTTCTAAGCTATTATTGGCACTGCTCTGATTTTTCACTAGATCTGCCTTAACTGTCCCTAAATTAACTTGATGATAACGTTCATAGGTAGGAGCAATACGAGCTAGGGGTGCACGGTTGTGATGGCAACTAGATTCCCACATTTTTCTTTCAGCAGTTTCATAATCGAATGAAATCTTAGGGCTGCGGGGATGGATAACGCTAAGGATAGCGCAACACTTAAGCACTTGAGTTCTTCATCGAAGAAATCCACGTCTTGGAGGGAGTGCCTCTCCTAACCCGCATAGTGCCCCTTTGGAACAAAAATACCCTAATCCAATACATAGTGGTGTCGGTGGTGTAATGGGCAGGTTAGCAGGGGTGTGGGTTCGAGTCTGGCGTGAGAGTTCGTTCGCAGCAAAACATCGTTTTAATACCCTAGCCGTTTCGGTTCAATCCCAATGAGGGGGGGGGGAGCACGACGGCCTCGGGCCGGAACGCATGTGTACGCGTCGACAGGTTCACCGTGGCGATACGTACAGGGATGTCTGCGGGCTCCACGTATCGACCCACGGCCACTGTACGGCTATACCTGATCGTATCGTCACGGTGAACCCCTCGACGCTCCTTTTTTCGTCTTTTCGTCCGACATTTTTTCGTATAAATTTCCTCTTTATCTCAGGAGGAAGAGTGCAGTAGCCACAGTGGGAGTTCAGGTAGGCATGTTATGTTGCAAGTACTCATCTCTATGTAGTGGTTGGACGTGAGTATGGAGTGCCCCCCATAGGGATTGAACCGCCGTTTCTTTCACCAACAGTTTACTTAAAGCTTACCTGGAGATGCATTTTATCCATACATTTATTTATTGAACAGCGCCATCCCAGTTAAGCAGGTGCAGATAATTTCAACGGCCCACCTAACATGTAATAGAGTGCATCCTAAGTGACCTAAAATGAGAATGTTCTCGGGATATCTGATCGAATCTTTGCATTTTGGGCACATCTAGGTAGGATGCGCTGTATCACAGCCTAGGCGGACAATTGAAATTGTCTGCGCACGCCCAACTAGGGTAGTTTATTCATTCATTATGTTTGATCGTTTTAATATGGAATTGTTCTTCGAGCTTACATTAACCTACGCCTAGTTTTCCAAGATACATGCAACCCATCCCTCCAACGCTTTTGCGCCGCTAACCATAACTGTTCAAATGCTGTCGTCGTTGACTTGATCTGGGACCCGCTGGATGGAAAAACGAGAAGTACAGCCAGCAGTTTAACCCTATAGCATGCCTAACTGTTGGAGCTGTTTGAAACACGAAAGTTTACCCAATTTTTACGGCGAGGAAGGCTTCATAGAGAATATTTGTGCAACGCAACTAATGGAAGTGACCTACCTCTGGTAGGAAACTGAAAAAGTGAGACAGACAATCCATTCCGAGGAACTATTTCCATTGCTAGTATCACTGATAATAGAAGAAAACACATGATGAGGGATTGAGGGGATGAGGGATTATGATTGAGGGATTACTCGATTGATGTGTCAACTTGGATTGAGTAAACGCTTTTCTTTAGGATGTTGTAGAGTTTTATGGGCCAACGATGCCACTGTATGTCGCTGCCTCTTCAATGCCTAAAGGGCTCAACTAGATCAGTGTCATTTCACTAAATATCGTCCCTTCAAAGAGTTTAGTTCGTATCACGGCCGTGAGTCAAATTAGATGATGAATTTCTATCTGTTGTGATGAATTCTTTGTAGAAGGAATTTCGTTATCACTAGTAATATCTCCTTCTCACAACGTTTGAAGATGGCGAAAAGCCTCGCTGTGGTGATAGAATGCTCTGATACCCGCGCATATAAGCCCGGTGACGGCTCGAGCTCGACATTCGACATTGGTGCGGGAGCGACGACGAGGATTAGATGCAGTTTATGTTCTATTCTCTAAAAATCGCTTTTTCTATTTAATAGTTTGTTCTGTTCTAGGTCATCAGAATCATTAGATTTTAGGTTATTTTCCACGCAACTCTCTTCGTATCGCGGCCGATTGTTGTTATTTTATAAAGATTTATTATTGGTTTAATTACCCAAGTTTGAGGTTGTCCTGCAATAAACGTTTGTGATCTACCACGTGGCGGCAGAAGTACGAGTGCTCGAATTCGCAGTTGGGATTTGGGAGGGCAATAGCTTATCTTAGCCCAACGAAGGACCAAATGAAATTGCACTGGATTGAAAGGAGATACGGCAAAGGAGTTATCTCGATATAGAATGCGAAATCTAGCGAGTTATTCACGGGCATCCACCACTACGACCTATCACATAAAAGAATTCTTGAACTAGGAACCCCACAAGGGTTACGCTAAGAAGCTAATCTAGCCGCTACAGAATCTTCACCACCACTCCAAATAAAAATTGGACAAGCTGGACAAAATTTTAGAGCCACTCAAAACTTTCGTTTTTTGGCCTTTTTCTTAGGAACAGAAAATGCTTCGAGAAAAAAATCTTCACAGTTACAATGGCATAGACAGAGCATGGATATATAGTAGAAGAAGCAATGAGCGCAGTCCCAAAGGGGGGCACTCCACAGTCAGTTGTAAGTAGTATATGAAGTCAGACACATACTACACAGTATATAATAGTGCTTACCTGATCCCCTCTAGTGGGAACAGTCCGTCCCGTAGCCGAAAGATTGAAAAACTTTAGTTGTAAATAAATGCAAACGCTCCAACGGCAAATCCACGTTCAAATTCCCGCGGTACTGAATACGTGAGCGCCGACTGATTCACCGTGGGGCTCTGGGGCGTATTTTTTTGCTTGTTATTGCTTGCTTTTGTTTTCGTTTTAATGTTTTTTTACTTTTGAGGCTTCCCAGGAGACTCTGAGATTGGGGGTGGGAGGATGGGGACGCCGAGAGGAGTACGACGGGTACGACGCAGGTCCCGTTATAAGGTGCCCCCTTTGGGATTGCACCAAGTACTGTTATGTTGAAAAACAAGACTTCTGCAAAACTTCATTTTCTTGAATAAATACCTTTTTAAGGAGTCACCACCTTTAGAATCCCAAAGTAATAGAAGGTTCTACATGTTTACAACAAATCGAAAAAGAAAAGAACAATTTCAATTATCTGTGTCAATAATCTCGACGTTCATTTACCTGAATGACGCGGCTGGTCATGCTTGAAATCAGTTTATTAACGAGATCACCGTATACGGTGTGCCGAGCCTCAACGTTCGCATTTTTTAGCTCAGCAGTGTTGCATTGCTTATTACTCATGTAAACTCAACGGTCATGTGGCCCCAGATGTTTTCCATCGGTTTGAGATCCGGTGAGTTGGCTGGCCAACTGAAAATTAGTATATGATAAGGCTGAGCCACCTTCTAGTGCTATCACTCAAATCGGATTGGGACGTTGCCCTGTTGTAATATCAAGTTTCGTTGTCAGTTTTCCTCCAAACGGAGACCGTGTTCTAAAGCGAACTAGTACTGAGCTGATTTCGTCTTCTTCGAAACGAAAAGCAGTTTAAATCGTCCAAAATAATTATAATTACTGCTCCACATTTGAAGGTGCATTTTGAAAGGAGAGTTCCTCCTTCCTCAAATCATGCCAATAGTTGCGAGACCCATTAGGCCCATCAATTTCTTTTCGTCAATCTGAAACAGAGAGAACAGCACAGGCTATAACACGAGGGCTTTCATGTCTTTCTCCAGTCGATGCGTATGTCTTGACGAGCCGAGCGAGTGAATTCCTACGATTGACAACTGTAATGGATGTAGCACATCGTATTGGTTGCCGTATGAACTTCGAACTCTTCGCTGAACTGCATCTGACTGCCCTGTAAGAATTTTTCATTGAGGGTATCCTCGATCTGAGTAGACGCTGACGAGGAGTTTGATGCCACTCGCTCTACATACTGCTCTTCGATACCGCTCCGGTGTGCTCGATTTATTTCCTGTATGCTTCCAGCACCGCACTCATCTGGATTGTTGAGATAAGAGTCTACAAAACTGTGGTAGTGGCCAATTTCCTTAGCAATGCTATGATAGGTCATGTGACAGTTTTTCACGCTGTCAGTGAAGCCTTAGTCGACATTCGAGAAATGTTTTCCTGTTCCCATCACTGACGATGGGTAGGCATGACAGACACAGTAATACAGTCCCATAGAACAATCAGTCATAAGCGGGTTGGATTATTATTATTTGCTGATCAGGCCAGTTCTTTTTTAGGTTTCTATGCTTTGTCTATGCCCGGGTGCGTTACGTTAGGCCGTTCCCTGGGTTACGGTAGCAGGCCGGGCCGCGTGCCACCGCCCCCGATCACGGTAGCGTGGCGTGTTGTTGAGCCCGCCTCGGACGGACGGGTCCGACTGCTGCCGACAGGGACGGCTAGTGACGTGATACGCCTCTAATCAATGGGCGCGCTAGAGCACGAAGTTATGCACCACCGACTGTTGGCTACGCTCTTTCGGCTTGGTAGAGAAGGGAGACAGTGAAATACCTCCGCTTCAGCTTGTATCTTGGAGAAATACGAAAGTTTCTGAGTGTTTGCTAAAAGGGTGCCTGCGAACGACATGACACTTAAACTATCACACGCGAGTTGGAGAAGTGTAACGAGGAAGTGACGAGCGAAATTACATTCAAGAGGAAAGTTACGGATTAATGCTCCAATGAACAGTTTTTGAAGCCTAGCAAAGGTCCCATGTCTCAGCAATCCCTCAAAAATTTCCCAAGGCCGAGTATTCAAAGAAAAATGTGTAGGAATGTTAATATTGTTATGCCGAACGAGGTTGTAAGGTGATATGGTGTATGCGTGTGGTGTATTGAGCAGCTCAATAAATATCCACCTTACAACCTCGTTCGGCACAGCAATATTGACATACTAAGAAAATACCGAGGTTTTATGAAGAGAGAACTTGGAGAATGTATAGAGAATTTCGGGAACCGTCTCCCAAACACCTGTGAAAGTTCATTAAAGTGTCTGGCAACAGTAACCTTCCTATCACAACGGACAATATATTAGAGCAGAAAGCAGTGGTCTTCAAGAACAGTGACACGATAGAGAATCTGTGGAAAAGACGCCGTAAACATTAGATATTCTCTTGGGTGGTTATCTCACCCCATCTTCTGAAGTATTATTACCCAGCTACTTTATCAAAATATCTGCTCCTTACACCTTCCAGCTTTTCCTCTGTTCATGCTACAGTTCGAGTTTTATACCATTTCCAAACGGTTTACATATGTACCCGGTTTTTCTTTCTTGTTGAGATAATCCACTATTAATCCAGAGAATCGGGAATAAGCTCAAGCTTCTACTCCATTGTATCCCCTGCCCCGATAAAAGTGTGCATGTTTTGTTGTTGTTAGTTTGCAGTTTGCAGTTTGCAATTGGTTCTGAAACTTCTAAATAATAGCCACCACAATCCTTTTTCGAATTCTCCTGACAATGTGGCTTGCCATTTCTCCTCAGTCATATGAAGCAGATCTCATTCCACTCGAACGTAGTTAACAAACGCTCCCACTTCCTCAGTCTACCAAAAGACGTCAAATGTTCCACCAACATTGTGTACCATTTAACTGTTTCCATTCTTCTGCGCTAGTAGAAGGAACGCAGTCGAAAGCAGTCGGCACCCCTTTTCGCGCCCTAGCGCGTTCAGCAGACTCGGCGACCGCCCCTATGACGTCACTAGCCGTCCCTGTCGGCAGCAGTCGGACACGTCCGTCCGAGGCGGGCTCAACAACACGCCACGCTACCGTGATCGGAGGAGGTGGCGCGCGGCGCGGCCCGCTACCGTAACCCAGGGAGCGACCTAACGTACGAACCCGATGACACCTACCTGATTGGCTGATATCAAGACAGGTAGAAGTAAAAAAATCAAAACCAAGGGAAACTAGATACACTAAAGTAGATATATACATCGTAGTAGCAAAGAATTGAAAAACAACCAACCACTTCAAACTTAAAAATGACAAAACCAGAGAAAAAGCTAGTATAAACTGAAGGGTATATGCATTCCGAGCGCTCGCCCACAACGTAAAATTTTTAGACAAGAGGACATTTGAGAGGGTTTTCACAAAGAGTCTACAGGCTTTTACAAAAATTCAAATTTCCGAGTGGCTCTCAAATTACGTGCTGCTGTAGACTTCCTCACGGCGAAGCTACAGTACCGCGCATGTCTTTTGGTCAATTCCCGAAAAACCCGCTTTGGACCGTTCAAAGCGGCTTTTTTAAATAACTTTCTTTAAAATCAAGCACTTGTGAAAAGAAACATATATTTGAGCTCAGCAGGCCAAGCTCTATCTTCTGACATATAAATCAATAGAGATGAACAATGCATATAGGCCGGACATAATCAATCGAGTGGGCGCGAGAGCCTGTAGAGTGACAGTTTGGGGAATTTTATTGAAATTCCCGGCCGCCCTACTCAGAAATTGCCTTAAGACTGTCCAGCTTGCCTTTAGAGTCCACCGTGAACAATGCATATAGAATCGAACCTATCAATCGAGTGGGCGCGAGAACCTTAGAGTGACCGTTTCGGGCGTTTTATCGGAAATTCCCATCCGCCCTATTTAGAAATTGCCTTAGAACTGTCCAGCTTGCCTTTGGAGTGCGCCGTGAACAATGCATATAGAATCGAACCTATCAATCGAGTGGGTGCGAGAGCCTGTAGAGTGACCGTTTCGGGAGTTTTATCGAAATTCCCAGTCGTTCTACTTAGGAAATGCTCCTAGCCCGTCCAGCTTGCCTTTTGAGTGCGCCGTAAACAATGCATACAGAATCGAACCTATCAATCGATTGGGCGCGACCACTCGCAGAGTGAGGACGAGTAGGCGCAAGAGCCTGTTGAGTAACCGTTTCGGGAGTTTTATCGAAATTCCCAGTCGTTCTACTTAGGAAATGCTCCCAGCCTGTCCAGCTTGCCTTTTGAGTGCGCCGTAAACAATGCATACAGAATCGAACCTATCAATCGAGTAGGCGCAACCACTCGCAAATTGCACGCGCGAGTATGTTCGGAGCGCAATAACTCTGTCGAGATCGAATCGTTCCGGCTGCGGCTCGTGGATTCTGTAGGCAGTAGTAAGCTTTAGTGGTCCGCGAAAGTGCAGCGTTATAGCTTCTAAACATGCGAAATTATAGCGACGCGAAAATGCAGGTTTGCCGTGTGTGACACGATTTTTTCCGAATTCAGTCGACCCCGGCAGGAAGACGCGGCGTGCTAACGGCATGCGAACGCGTACGCTAGCAGAACATTGAAGGCACTTTACGACGACATGCTCACAACTCCTCAGCTGCCTGAACTGCCCTGGCCTCATCTGCCAGTTTAGAGCGGTGTAAGATAGCGGTTAGAGTTTCCTGCGCTCTTACTCACCCAGATTTAAGCTCTCAACTCTCGCAATGGTACCGTTCTCTTCAGCTCATAGAGCTCTATCGAACGGTGTCACTCTTGACCAATTTCAGAAAAATGGATTTTTCGACGATTTCCCATCGAGGACGTGGGCCGAGCCTGCGTGGACGATGACGTCATAGAAAATCGATATCTTAGAATTGGGCCATGCTAGATACCATTCGGTCCAGCTTTTCATGCTGAATTGAATGGTAGGGAAAACTGTAATCTGGGCGAGTAAGAGCGAGGAGAACATGGACCGTTGTTGTATTGCCTTGCACGCGCGGCCGTGTTCTGAGCGCGATAACTCTGTCATGTGTAAACCTTTCCGGTTGCAGCTTGTGGCTTTTGTAGGCAGTAAAATGTTCTAATAGTGCGCGGAAAAAGAGCAATGTAGCTTATGATTGGACTAAGATGCGGCGCTGCGAAAATGCAGGATAGCCTTGTGTGACAACGATTTCTTCCAATTTCAGTCGACCCCCGCGGGAAGACGCGGAGAGATACAGGCCGACAAATGCATGTGCAAGCAGAACGCTTAAGGTACTTTACGATGACATGCTCACAACTCCTCAGCTGCCTGAACTGCCTTGGCCTCATCTGCCATTTTAGGGCGGTGGACTTAGCGTTGAAGTTTCCTGCGCCCTTATTTGCCCATATTTGAGTTCTCGACACTCGCAATAACACCGTTAGCTTCAGCACGAAAAGCTCTATCGAATGGTGTCACTCTCGACCAATTCTGGAAAAAGCGATGTTTTGACATTTTCCCATCGAGGACGTGGGCCGAGCCTGCGCGGACGATGACGTCATAGAAAGTCGATATTTTCGAAGTCAGCGAAATTTTCTCGACCAAAATCATCTGGGGGTTATGTTGTGCGCTGATTACGAATCCGACGTCCGTTTTTGAAAATTTGGCCACATGACAGAGTTATCGCGCTCAGAACACGTGCAATGCAATACAACAACGGTCCATGTTCTCCTCGCTCATACTCGCCCAGATTACAGTTTTCCCTACTCCCAATAACACCATTCAATTCAGCATGAAAAGCTGGACCGAATGTTTTCTAGCATGGCCCAATTGTAAGATATCGAATTCTATGACGTCATCTTCCGCGCAGGCTCGGCCTGGGCGCCCGCGTCCTCGATGGGAAATCGTCGAAAAATCCATTTTTCTGTAATTGGTCGAGAGTGACACCGTTCGATAGAGCTCTTCGAGCTGAAGAAAACGGTTCCATTGCGAGAGTTGAAAGCTTAAATCTGGGTGAGTAAGAGCGCAGGAAACTCTAACCTCTATCTTTCACCGCTCTAAACTGGCAGATGAGGCCAAGGCAGTTCAAGAAGCTGAGGAGCTGTGAGCACGTCATCGTAAGGTGCCTTCAATGTTCTGCTAGCGTACGCGTTTGCATGCCGTTAGCGCGCCGCGTCTTCCTGCAGGGGTCGACTGAAGTCGGAAAAAATCGTGTCACACACGGCAAACCTGCATTTTCGCGCCGCTATAATTTCGCTTGTTTAGAAGCTATAACGCTGCACTTTCGTGGACCACTAAAACTTTCTACTGCCTACAAAATCCACGAGCCGCAGCCGGAACGATTCGATCTCCACAGAGTTATTGCGCTTTGAGCACACTTGCGCGTGCAATATGCGAGTGGTCGCGCCTACTCGATTGATAGGTTCGATTCTGTATGCATTGTTTACGGCGCATTCCAAAGGCAAGCTGGACAGTTCTAAGGCAATTTCTGAGTAGGGCGGCTGGGAATTTCCGATAAAACTCCCGAAACGGTCACTCTACAGGCTCTCGCACCCACTCGATTGATAGGTTCGGTTCTATATGCATTTTGCACGGCGCTCTTCAAAGGCAAGCTGGACAGTTTTAAGGCAATTTCTGAGTAGGGCGGCTGGAAATTTCGATAAAATTCTCCAAACTGTCACTCTACAGGCTCTCGCGCCCACTTGATTGATTATGTCCGGCCTATATGCTTTGTTCAACTCTATTGATTTATATGTCAAAAGATAGAGCTCGGCCTGCTAAGCTTAAACATATGTTTCTTTTCACAAGTGCTTGATTTTAAAGAGATTTATATAAAAAAGCCTCTTTGGAACGCTCCAAAGCGGCTTTTTCGGGAATTGACCAAAAGACATGCGCGGTACTGTATCTTAGCTTAGAACATCAGCCTTTTTATACTTCGCCAGACGCTTATTTGTTCTGCTATTGTGATGCCGTCTTATATAAGCCATGAAATGCTCTCCGTATGCTAAGGAGGAGCACATAAAGAAGTCATTTTCCTGCCAGCTGAGCAGCTCTCACATGTAGTGTTTTTTTTAGAGATGCTTCTACAAGCTGTTGCAAACTAACGTTGCGTAGTTAGATGTATGAGAGAGTCTGGATTTGCCTATTGGAGATGAAGGCACAATAATGAGTATGTTATTACAGGATGTTTTGTTACGATCAAAACTCTTGCGCCAGGCGGGACTCGAACCCGCATCTTCTGCTTTCCGGGCAGCGATGTTCGCCTTTGAAACGGAAGATGTTGCCCTCTTGACCCGCTCACATTACCTATTCACCGTCCGTATCTACAAAGAATAAGCTGAATCTCGCAGTTGAATATAGATTAAGTGTTTGCTGTAATTATCTTCTATGGTGCCAATAACCTAACTTCTGCATAGGTTCATGTGGGATTCGGGTACTCGGGATCTTAACTGGTTCAAAGGCTTTCCAAACTTAAGAATGGCGGATTACTAGTGATTTGGATACCACCTTGAAAGCACATCTCTCCCGCTCTAAAGGAAGGAAGGAATAACCATGAACAGCATAAAAATTAGGTCTTCTAGTTGCCTAAGCTTCATTTACTTATGGAGGTCTGCGACTGTCCATTAACCTTCAGCCGAGCCGCAGTTGACACCGATGCCATCAAATGCGGGAAAACCATAAAGGAATGCGGGATCGTTACGCCGCAACTTCTGACGCTCCCTTGCTTAGTACTCTTCTCGTAGACTATCATGAAGACAGACCCAGAGCAGGCGTAGCGCAAATATTCCAGTGGATAAAATATGCCGATATTAATACTGTCAACATGTTTCCTGAGTAGCTCCATGCAAAAAAAAATCCAGCATCACCTGTGCATTGGAGCCGTTTGATGTTTATGCTCTGTATACCGCGTCTGAAGTCATTGCATTGGAAATCGTCTTTCTTCCAACTCAGCATTGGGAAGTAGTGCAATTGGTTTATGCAAAAATCAGTTGTTGAACAACAGCACACATCCCGCAGTGCATGTAGCAGTCTGGGAGGCGTACGTTACGAAGACGGGTGGTGAGCGCAGCTCCAGCACCCGTGTTTCTGCAGTTGCATTTATTTCAAGTATAGAAGAACAATGGTGTCACGTCTTTGTTCTACAGATGATATGTAAACAACATAACATCTTCTGTGCAATGAACATTTCAAGAAGTCTGCATACGGCACTAGTAGATCTCAAGCTTTATGCAAACAGTTAGGTACACCACAAGAACTCTGTCAGTATCAGGTCACACCTCAGCTATTAAGTGTGTGTTACCTGATTTTCAGAGACTTATTTCCGAGTTGAACAAACTCTGGTGTTTTGATTTAAAGTATGTATGCTGTGTGAATTCCGATATGTTTGAAATTTTATTACACATATTTTTGTGAGAAACACTCAAATCTCATGAACACATTGAATACATAATTCGGATAATGATATAATACAAGTGACGATGGCTGGGGAAGAAGACGAGATTTCCAAGCAGTTATCCCCATCCACCCATGCCCATTCCACCGTACGGTCGTCCCCATCCGCCCATTCCTCCTCCGAACGGCCGCCCATATCCGCCCATTCCGCCGTACGGTCGACCCATTCCCATACCGCCCATGCCGCCCATGCCTCCGAACGGCATGCCGCCGAATCCGAACTGGCGCTTCTGTCGTATTTGTCTGGAAACAGAACTTGAGAGTGAGCATGACCGATTAAGTTGGAGCTGAGACTCACACGTCATCGGGGGTCTCGAATTCCTCTTCCATAACCGGCAGGGCGAGAGCTGTGCCTATTAAAGCCAACAGAGCCAACGCGTACAGCTGCCTCATTCTTCCTAGAACATTGGAGATCACCATTTTAAAATCCACTGTATGCTATTTCCGGAATATAATAACTGAAGATAAACATTTCTCAATGATTATGACGCGGACGCCATGTGGAAAAGAAGTTGTCGAAAGAAGGGGAACAAAATTGGAGAGACTGCCAAGGAATCATGTTTTCTTCTGCAAGGGGTCGTCTAGTGGCCATAAATTTGCTGTGTGATAGCGAATGCGACAAACAAAGATCAGGCACAACAATCAAGATTTCTGAATCGCTGCGTACTTGCGAAGCAATTCATATGAATTGTGGTTGTTATGTGTAGACTTATGTCTCTGATAACAAACCTGATTTAATGACGCTGGCTACTCCTGACACCAAGGCTGTCAAAACCTAACACACAGGGCACGTTGTCGGGTGGAAGTGAGACGGCAATCGTATTAACTACTGGTCATGCATTTAATTATGACCATGAATAAGATGCCTGTTTACACCTACACGGCGAATAAATGGCGAGTTGAACATTCTTCTGCGAAGGAAGCAAACATTAGTGAGAGTATAACAAAAGTCGGGCCTCACCTGGAGAAGCCTCATACTCGAGCTTCGCTCAAGATGATTAACACTTGCTTTTGGTTCAAACGGGACCAAAAAGTAGTTAACCACACTGCTAAGCAGGGAGAGGTTCTCCATCTGTATTCGGCTGCCTTGATAGCACGTGATTTCTAGATCTTGTTTTGTTAAAACCTAGGCTTGTGAGGACATTACCGGAGTGGCAATGATGGCCTTTGGGATTCATCGCGTACACATGTATGATATCGCGGGACAGTTTAGCATGAGCTTCTCTAGTAGACTTAGTTACGAATGGTATTATATTAGGTTGGAAAAAAAGTCTCTTCACACTTCGAAATTTTTTTTACCCTTCCCCTTGTAAACGCACTAGCCAATGTTGATTGCTGATTTCGTAATCCTATCACACTTGTCTACCGTTCGCACGCGGACACAGGTTAAGACTCTTCTTGTAATTCGTTATCCACCCAATCTTCCGAACTCAATGCCAGATCTACCTCATGGCCGTTTTCAGCACGGCATTCTTCATGAATTCATTAAAGAATCCACAGCACGTCAGGCAGCAGACCAAATTAACCATATATATGGCTTGGGATCTACTACTCATCGCGCCTGTTATGAGTGGTTCGGAAAGTCTTTAAAAGGAGATTATTCACTGAGGGCAAAGCATGGTCAGGAAGGCCAACTGGATTGGACGACAGTGAACTACACCATCTTCTTCGTACCGATAGTTGGCAGACGACACGTCAGCTGGCAGAGAAGCTCGAAGTGTCTCATAGGATAGTAGGAATCCATCTGAAGAATCTTGGCTTTCATGGAAATTTGGAGCTTGGATTCCACATGCCCTGTCAGACACTCAGAAAGGTCGACAGCTCTCCATCGCTGCTTCTCTTCTGTCCAGATAAGGAAGAAAATCGTTTCTTCCGCGGATTGTGACAGGCGAAGAGTCCTGGGTTCTGTGTGCCAACTTCCGAGGAAAAGGCAATAGGTACAAAAGGGAGAGAGCCCTAAGTCTGATCTCAAGCCCAATGTTCACGAAAGGAAGATTCTCTGGAGTGTTTGGTGGGATATCAGAGAAGTGATTTATCGGCAAACTCTCAGAAGTGGAGAGACACTTACTGCTGTCACATACTGCGGCCAACTCCACAAAGTCGTCGCAACTCTCTAAGAAAACAGGCCGGAGAAGTCGAAGGTGATGATCCTGCATGACGATGCAAAACTACATGTTGCAAGACTCACAAGAGAAACAATAAAGGAGCTGGGCTGGGAGGTAATGTCACATCCACCGTATAGCCCTAACCTCGTTCGTGCCGACTACCATCTCTTCCGTGCTTTCAAGCAAGAAATTGGAGAGAAATATTTTGGAACTGATGAAGACCTCAAAAATTGGATTCATCAATGGTTCGACTCCAGAACTGCAGTCTTTTAAGCGAGAGGAATTGGAAAATTACCCAGTCTTTGGAGAAGTGTAGTGGGACAAAATAGAGTTTATCTCAGTTGATTTGACTTTGTAGTTGTGAAGTAATAAATCTTTGAAAAAAATGAAAAGACTTTTTTTCCAACCTAATATAAAGCGATAATTAAAAAGAGCTGGAAATAATTAGTTGCTCTGGAATTCGCCATGTACGCTTTTGTGCGGATGAGTAGGGAGCTCTGAATGCCATTTATCGAATAGCTAATGTGTCTCACATAGTAAACAAGTGACCAATGGATAGGGTGGGAACCCTAGCGACTATACAGGAAGAAGCTTCTAGGCGAAAGAGGAGCGGAATAATGGCCTAGGCGAGCCGGCTGATGTTCGCTTCAGCGTTTTTACACTTTCCTTAACGGAAGTCGCTTCTTTTAAGAAATTAATGTTTAGGAAAGGAAGCGAAACCAAAACCCATTTTTAGGCCTAGTATGTACCGTCACCTGTGCTTCAGTCTTCCCTCTCCTTTTCTGGAACGCATTAGAAGATCTTCCTCAATGCTGAATTATCAATTAAGGGGTATGAAGTATGTCCTTGTATTCCACGATGTCTCTACGGGATGATGAGCTGCTTCGAGAGATGACAATTCGAGTTCGTTGGGAGATGAGTTAGATTTTCTATGACATTCATGGGCACTCACTGTGCAAGGGGTACTAGCTCTTAATTTCCGCCCCACAATGGGTTAAGGAAGTGTAAGTTTGTCGTAAACTGGCAAAATATACAGAAAATTCTAAAATTAAAAAATTAAAGAATTATTGGAAATGCATCAACTTTTTTGTCTGAATGCTGCCTGTTGTGGGAGGAATTACCAAATATGCACCAATATCATTTTGTTTTTGTTTCATTCGAGTTCTCTTCTTCTCCTCAACATATACATTTTATTAACAAATCTAGGTTATTCCCTTTGTAAGCGCACTTAGCGTGCGTAAATAAATAAATAAATAGTTAAATAAATAAAATTATCCTTTGCCTTTTCAGGTACTCTGACAATATGAAGCTACGGAGCAGTTGCGTAAACCGAGGAATCTGAGGTGCTGCTGGCCTAGTCGAATAGGAAAAAACAAATCACCCTTGGAGAAAGAAACAAACGAAAGCGCTAAGTAGATTCGCTGATCTTATGAAATTCGCATTTATAATTGATCCGATGGTTAATGCAATTGAATAAGTTTTCATGAGAGAATCGCTATGAATAGGAGCTAGGAGTAACTGCATCTATGTGTGAGACAGCTAGGCAAAGTGGAGAAGATGAAGATCTTTAACTATTAGGTTGTCCACACGAAATGTCGCAGACATTGTAGCATTCTTTCCACAGTTATTGGCATCGGTTGTGAGCTCACTCAGGGTTATTTTTTAGGGCGTTTCATCCTCTACGTTTCCTATTTTTCCTACTTCATTTCTTCATCGGTTTCTAAAATTATAGCCTTCAGACTACAATGGACCAGAAATGGATTGTGCGCGCGTGTCTGCTCTACGACTTCAAATTGAAGAAATGTTCGTTGGTAGCTGCATTTGGCGAAAATGTCGTTTTCAAAACACAATGCGAGCTGTGGTTTCAACGTTTTGACGCCGGCGAAGAAAGTCTTGAAGACGAAAAGCACGGAAAACAAGAGCCTATCCTGGGTATGACCTTTCACAGACTGCCCTTGAATCTGATCCGGCAAGATCGACCCAGGAGCTTGCACTAGAACTTGTCTGCCCCAAATTCTCCTTCAAATCCTGCTCCAAATCCAAATCCAAATCCAAATCGAGTTGACACGTCCTCTAACGGTCCAACACGTCCTCTACCAAAGTGCTGCATGGTCATGCGAGGCTTCATATCGCAAAAGTGGCTCAGTATAAAATCGAGAAACTTGGTTGGACCGTTTTGCCTCATCCGCTGTACAGCCCTGACATTGCCCCATCCGTCTACCACACATTCTGCTCGATGTAGCACGCCTTGGCTGGGGAGAAGTTCGCCGACTACGACGAAATCCGGATTTGGGTGACCAACTTCCTCGGTTCGCGGCCAGCTCATTTCTTTAAAGACGAGATCCAATCTTTGTGTGTACGTTGGGAAAGGTTACCAATAATTGTGGAAAATATATTACCGAATTAAGTTTGGTTTCAATTTCTTTGTATGAATTTAACTTTTCGATCTGAAGTGCCATTCCGTATGGGACACCCTAACATTTCACTTGCACGTAATTTAAAAGTATATTCTATAGTATACCACAGACATATGATCATGCTTAGATATCTGATAAGTAAAACGTGATTACTAATTGCTTCGTATGCAGCTCAAGTAGGGTCTCGCAGAGACGAAGAATTTAACAAACACAGGGACTGTAGTTAGGTGTAGTGTATAAGACTAAGTAGGAAAAACCCTGCACAGAAACGACCCTTATACATTCAAGTAACTAAAAAATTCGGAATCAACGCAGGCTGAATACTAAGCACGGTGGGTAATGAATGACGAGTAGGGGAATGGAATGTTTTTATAGCTATTTTTATTGTAATGTTTTCACTGCCACTTCGCACGCCGGTACTTCACAATTCTCGTTTCCTTCGGACGAGCATTCACGGTGCTGTTGGCCAACGCGCTATGTTTTCGTCTTTAATTGATGGTTTGGCGAGTACGTGCGTGGTAGTAGTGTATTTCAGACGCGAATCGTCATTGACCAAGACTCATGCAGCTACAGTTTGGCGAATCGTTCATGATGAGCATCTGTTGGTTCACAATGAGTCGTCGAAAACCGAGTGAGGTTCAATTTGTGTACTATTCTCGAGGCACGTTGAGAGCTGAGATAGTTACTGAATCCCCGTTCTTTCACTCGCGGGCAATGAGTGACATCGGATCAGTTGCACCTTACGCCACTGAACCATGAATAGGCCTCGTATAGTCTTCACAACTGATATCCATGCTATGGTTGAGGCGGTAGCTCGAAATATTCGCTTCGAAACCATTTCCCCTAATCATAGCTATTAGTATGTGACACCTATGTCTCTTCCGTGCCTCGACAATGTTGGGTGAAGCTAGGTAGTTTCTAACGTCGTGTTTTCAGCTTTACCTTGGAAACTCTAAAGCGAGTAAGCCTTTTCATCGATGACTTTGTCAAAGATAAGACTCTAACCGTTCTTAAGCATCTAGAAACGATGGAGCGGTCGAAACATTCGACCAACCAATTTCCACCTAATATCATTGTGATTTTGAGCAAAGATTAAAAAACTGATGCGAATTTTTCCCCATGTCGCTACTGCATTTCTGCGACAGTTTTACGTTCACTACTTTTACACTTCTCTATGGGAACAGTAAGAATTTTCTAAACAACAAACAAAGAAAAGACAACAGCTGCCACGAATTCTACTTCTGCGTGATAACGTGGATGAAACTTTAATGCGTATTTTGTCTACTTAATGAATTCCGGTGACCAGCGGAGAGACAAGCCAGTGCATCATATTTTTCAACACAGTTATAGTGCTGGTTCACTGACCAGGAAAAAATCGAAAGTTTGGTCACCTTGGGTGGTTCCCGAATCGTGAACAGATGCCAGCGCCTCTTACTCTAGATGTACACATAGACTGGCTGCTAAAAATGCCTACCTCTCCCAAGAAAATCGTTTCCAAAATCGAGCCCAGAAAAGGGATTTCTTCCCTCTCAAATGGTGTTTCAGCGGTCCAAACAGATGGTAGTCCGATGGCGCAAGATACGGAGAATGCGGTGGATGGGATACGGATGCCAGCCGAGTTCGGCTGTCTTCTCACAGGTTGTCGATGCAACGTGTGGGCGCGCGTCGTCGTGCAACTGGTGGACACTTGATCTTTGTGCCCTTTTTCTCGCGTTGCATCGGCCAATTTCCGAAGCTGATTAACGTATATGAAAGCGGTAACCGTCTTGCCATCTCCCAGCAGGTCATGGTAGATTGGTCCCTTTCCCACCAAACGCAATGTAAATGTTTGGGTTGGAGTGGGTCTGGCTTCGTCTGACTGGTGGTTCTGCGTCGCGTGGGAGCCAGACGGCATGACATGCGCTGTTATTGTATACTATCCAGCTTTCATCTCCAGTCACCTCAAGAACATCTTTTCGATGCGGCTGCGCCACGCGAGGAGTGACTGTCACATGTATACTTGCTGATGCGCCCGCCTCGGTCAGCCTATGAGGGATCCATCTTGTCAAAACTTTTCGATAGCCGGGGTCGTCGAGATGCAGCTCGATGGTGGAATGGGTGCAGCCAAGGGTTATCGCCAGTTCCTGCGTAGTTGCTTCTGGATTAGATTGAAAACGAGTTGCAATCCATCATCATCGATAGCAGAAGGTTGTCCACTGCGCTCTCCGCCTTCAAGGTTCGCATCTCCTGAGTCAAAGCGAGTGAACCAACGATGCACTGCGGTGCAGCTTATAGTCCCTTCTCCAAACACAGCGATGATATTAGAGACCGTTGCGTTGGACCCTCGGCACCATTCGTAGAAGATGACCACTCGGAGCTATTGTTCGCTAATCATGTTCGACATGTCAGTGACGCGCGCGGGCCATTATACACACATACTGCAAAAGCCTCTGGGACCTTCATCACGATCCTCACTGACTCAGGATTTTTAAACTTTTTTCCAGAAAATTCTGAAATTTCAAAATGTTGTTTCAGGACTTTTGTCCAGCCCAATATATTCCATCTCCTATGTTATTATTTCGTGGTTACATCCACCGGAAGCAATTCTCTAATTCGGTCCTGCTCTCTGACCTACTACCCTTGCAGGTTATTGAGTAAAAACCATAAAAAATGTTATTTGGGTACGCTTTGATAGTGAATATTTTATGAGCGAGCGTTAGTGCCCATCTGGACAATTTCACTGATAAAGTGGTTACTTATTTGGTACTTAAGAGGCGACGTCACATTTAAAAATAGCAAATTTCGACAGAAACATTATTTCCTTTGTACTTCATTTCCTCAATGACGTTATAATTACTATACTTGTGCTTTTCCAAAATTTTTCGAATGAACGAATAATCGAATAACCACATTTTTTCGGTTATTCGAATTTCCGAATAATCGAATAACCCCATTTTTCGAAAATTCGAATGAACGAATAATCGAATAACCCCAATTTTTCAGTTATTCGAATTTCCGAATAATCGAATAACCCCATTTTTCGCTTATTCGAATTTCCGAATAATCGAATAACCCCATTTTTCGCTTATTCGAATTTCCGAATAATCGAATAACCCTGTTTTTCGGTTATTCGAATTTCCGAATAATCGAATAACCCAATTTTTCAGTTATTCGAACGAACGAATAATCGAATATCCGAATAAATCGAATAATCGAATAAACTTCACACATAATAAGGACAGTGAGATTTTTCCTTTAACTAAGACGTCGTCCAACGTGGGTGAGTGTTCAACAGACATGCTGAAAACGTCGTCCAAAGTTGGTCGGAGTTCAGCTGACGTGCCGAAGACGTCGTCCAACGTGCTTGGCAATTTGGAAAAAGGAGGAACCACTAACCGCGGAATGCCTTCAGCTTCCCATGGAACTTCGGACATACCTACGTCTTGTGAAAGAGATCGAAACGCTGATTACAAATATTTATACCAAATTTTCCAAACGGATTTCATAAGCAAGCACTAGCTGCCCCAAAGTCTGCGGAATGTGTGCCGCGTGCGTTGATGCAGCATGGACGCAGTGTTGCGCAATCAGCATTGTCGTTAGCGGCCTGGCCACCTTAGGCGGCGGCGCAGCGGAATTGTTCTCGCTTCACAGAGAGTGGTCATGGGTTCGATTCCCGCACACACCATTGTTATTGCGTTTTGCGATTTATCGTCAGTGAGAGCTTTTATCGCCATTTCCAACGCATTTTTGAACAAAAGCATGGCAACAAATGTCATTTACGTTCTTCGAGCTCCTTTTAAGTGGAAAGGTGAGCATTTTTGATTTCCCCATTAAGCAAGCCAAAAACCGTATTCACTCGGCGCGCGGGAAAAATACGCATGTCGTGAAAGAGTTAACCTGCCATAAGAACCCGGAAATTCAGAAACCGATGTCAGATTCGTGATGAGCAACCTAATTCGTAGCGAAGTATGAATAACTATTTTTTCGACCTCGGTAGTACAGTGCATGGGCCATTTTATTTTCGAACAGCCAAGCTGTTTCAAGATGAAGAGGTGTTGTAGACAAATTATATTCTTTACACGAATGGAATCAAAAATGTACTAACCAACTGGTAAGTATAGCTAATGATGCAACAACCTTCTTGAGTAATGACGGAGGAATGCAAAAAACGTGTGCTTTATAGCGAGTGAAAGGTTTTGATCGAGAGGTCAATATCGATCGATATTGTTGATTGGAGCTTGAAAGTGAAGTTTCTTTGTTTGTATGTCAATGACAGTTAGGCAGCCCGTCCCTGCCGTAGCGGTCCCGTGTGGAAAAATTTTCTGTTCAACTTAGCATTATTAGATTGGTGCAAAAGAAATGCAGGTTTTCTGTCTTTTTGGTTTTAACACTATTTTTCAATAAACTAACCATAAGACTTTTCATAAGGTGTTATACATTGTTGGAAAGCTCATTATATGCGATTTCTATGTGTGTATATGGAATTTAACTCAAATCGCTTATTTAAAAAGATAATTTGGTTTTTATTTTCAGATGTCTAAACGCTATTTTGGTCAAATTTACTTCTGCGAGTTGAAACTGGGCCGAACTTCCGCTCAGACCGCTCAAAATATAAACGAAGTATGGGACCAGGGAAGGATCAACGAATGCACAGTACGAAATGGTTCCAAAAGTTTCGTGCCGGCAGCACCAGCCTCGAAGACGAACCACATGAGAGCCGTTGGTAATGATCCATAGAAGGCGTCAGTCGAAGCTGATCCGCGCAAACCACGCGAGATATTGCCGAGGATCTCGACGTCGATCACACTACAGTTGTTCGCCATTTGAAGCAAACTGGGAAGACCAAGAAACTAAATTGACCGAAAGTCAGAAAAATCGTCGTCTTGAGATATCGTCGGCCCATCTTTTGCCCAATGCCAACGATCCGTTTCTCGAACGGGTTGTGACTTCCTATGAGAGATGAATACTTTATGATAACAGGCGCGTTTGGCTAGTGGCTGAATCAAAAGGAAGTTCCCCGACATCAGCCAAAGCCGGAAAATTTTACGAAAATCGCGTTTGGACATCTAAAATTAAAAACCAAATTATTTTTAAACAACCGACTTAAATCAAGTTCCATATATTATGTTGTTCGGAAAGTTCTCAGCGTTTTGTTTTACTACTGCTTGTTCTTGTTACTGTTTGTTCTTCATCGTCTATTATTATGTAAAAGTTCAACTTGCACTGCGCATTAATGCTACTTTCTGTACAGAATTTTTCGCTTTATCCTGCTAAATAAATTATGTTTCAACGTTTTATTACAATTTTGTTCTTGAAGGGCTTTTGGAAAGATGTCGAAGGAGTAATTCCGAAAGATATTTAATTTTAACTTCAAATTGGGACAATCCGCAGCCGAAACAGCCCGACAAATCAACCAAGTGTGGGGGCCTAATAGTTCTGGAGAAAGCACTGTATGCCAGTGGTTCAGTAAATCTTGGACCGGAGATTTCAGCCTCGAAGATGCTTTGAAACGCCTTGGGAAGGTGAAAAAGCTCGAAAAGTGGATGCTTCACGAGTTGAGTGAGCGGCAAAAATAGTCACGTTTCGAGGTTTGTTCTTCTCTACTTTTACGCAACAAAACTGACCCGTTTCGGGATCGAATCATCACTTCTGATGAAAAGTGGATTTTGTATGATAACAGGAAACGTTCCGGGCAGTGGTTGGACTCCGATTTATCCCATAGACATTTTCCAAAGGCTAGCCTCCAACAAAGAAAGGTGATGGTGACTGTGTGGTGGTCGGCTGCTAGTGTGATCCATTACAACTTTTTGGCAATAGGCCAAGCGATCATGGCAGACACCAACTGGAAGGAAATCGACGAAATGCACCGAAAACTGCGTTAACTTCAGCCAGCATTGGTCAACAGAAGAGGCCCGGTTCTTTGGCACGATAGCGCCCGCCCACACGCTTCACAAATCGCTACTCGAAAATTGAACGAATTAAGGGTTGAAGTTCTGCCTCACCGGCCATATTCTCCAGACCTCTCACCAACCGACTACCACCCTTTCAAACACTTTCAGAACTTTCTCGCTGTAAAACCTTCACCAATCAGGACCAAGCCAAAACAGCTTTCATGGATTATGTCGAATCTCATCACAAAAATCTCAATCTCACCACATAATTTTTTCGCTGATGGAATAAGTCGACTGTTGGCCCGTTGGTAACAGTGTGCTGATTCGACTAAACCCGATAAGATTTGAGAAAGTTATGGTAGTTCACTCAAAACGCTGAGAGCTTTCCGGAGAGCCTAATACATACTTAGAAAGCGCATGTAAATAACCTTTCCAACAATGTATAATACCTTGTGAAATGGTCTTAGTTTGTTGTTAAAAATAGTGTTGAAACAAGGAAAACAAAAAACCTACATCAATTTTCCACCAACCTAATAGAAGCGCTGGGAACGATCGGTTCCGACAAAAAGGCATTTTGTCGTAGGATCAAAATCGATCAGAAGCTCAATACCTATAGAGAATTTCAATTTTTGCCCGAGGTCCACTGTTCGAGATAGAGAGTGGAGCTGCCTGCAGTCAATTTGGGGCTAGAGTGAAGTGGAGGACCGTGCTTTGGGGCATCAAGTGGGTCGTCGAATGACCTTGGGGACGAAGGCACTGATCAGAAGAAGATTCGACATCACTGAACCTTCTGGAGATGCCGATATTAAGCGTAGTGGTGGTGGTGGGGGAGGAGGAATGGATGGCTTCATACTGGCTTCATAAAACTACTCACCTGATCAAGGTTGGAACACAATAAAGGATAAGGATAAAGGACGGCGGTACTCAATCCCCTTTAGGATGCGCCAAGCATTCTACTTCTACGGGATATCGTGGAGGCGATTTGAATGCGTATCTGGCCATACATGACTTGCCGTGGCCAGCCGATGAACAAGTCTGCGCTTTATCCTTCCCAGACAAGTCTGGTACCAGTTCACTGACCCCGGAAAGATGTAAGGCTTGGTTGGCCTGGGCGGGAAATCCGAACCAGGAACCTGATATCGGGTGCACGCGACAGTCGCGCCTCCCCCGACTGCGCTACACGCGCCCAGTAAGGTTAGCACAATAGGGTTCTCAAATATTGCCATCTGTACTGCTAGGGATTGAAGAGGGCTGAGTTGGTATAGCAAGCAGCTTGAATTGATTGTTCTTGGCGTAGTGATACTGCAACATCAACAGCAAGTGCGTGACTGAGCACTTGTACTATGTACTAGCACTGATCTAGAACTTGTACTACACCTGCACTACGGTACCGCTGTGTTTAGTCTTAATGCAAAAGAGAAATAGCTAGAATTGAATTGGTGCGGATCAGCTTCACTGGGAAATTTTGGATAGGAGTTCACGGATATATTACAATTACAACAGCATACCACGGCACCTTTGACATTGCCCAGGAAGATGATCCTTAACTAACGTGCTCTTGCGTATCGTATAATAGAAAAAATATGATCTAGTCATGATTTACAAGTTGATAAATGGTATGGTGCCCTCTAGTTTTATTCGGTCTCCTCTTCTCCTACAAGAGGTGCTCAATGGAAAA